>JAZKJV010005335.1:0-600000 GCA_037367405.1 Ottelia alismoides | reverse complement strand
GACAGGTGAGAAAAGAGATCCAAGATGATTAAATGTGATTTAATTATCATGGATATAAATAATGTGGATAGCACTATCCATATTAATCATATATATTATAAATGTGATTTATAATATATTAGAGAGAGAGCATGTTGTGTTTTATATTTGTTAATTAATTATTGATGTGAATTGGATTCACATTAGATGATTAATTAAAATATAATTTACATTTTATTTTGGAATGTGAATGTGATTCACATTTTTTAATGGCATGATTGCAATATTTCACAAGATAATTACGAATTATTTTTGTGAAATAATTTACAACAATTGTTGTTGTAGATCCTGGAGGTATCATGAGATAATGGTATTTCATGAGATAATGAGATCTCATGAGATAATGATATCTCATGAAATGTTGGTAGGCGTCCCCCCTTTTTAGGGGATATGGTTTATCTCCTCATTATCTCCAAGGATAATTAATTGATTTGATTTGAATTCAAATATATTGATTTATCGATATATATTAATTTAAATTAAATCATTTTTTATTGTGTTTTTTACAACAACAATTTAACCATTGAAAGAAACTCAAATCAATCTCAACCATTGATTGTGTGTTTTTCACGGATTGGGATCCATGAACTCCCAAAATCCTATATAAGAAGAGGCACCCCTTGCTCTTTGATACATGATAATGAATGCTTTCTCTCTCTTTTTCTCCACACACCATACCTCTCTCTCTCATAATGGCCGTCCACCATGGAGCCCTTGTGAGAGTCGTTATCGTCGCAACATCGTTGTTATGCTGCCGGAGTATTTGCTCGTGGATCTCCGTCTCCTTCGGTGCGCCTCGCTCATGAAGAAGACGTCGAATCTCGTATGACGAGATCAAGAGATTCACCGCTTGGATCATGAACATGGATTGCGAGAGGGATGCATCTCATCAATGCGCTCACAATCGTCTCCTCCGTTGGATCGGACTTGAGACAGGAGGTCTCTTAGTTTAGAGATTTGATCGTAACCACGCTTCAAAAGGTAATCTTAATATCTATTGTGATTTAGATGAAACGATCTGAGAAATATTTTTGGATCATGTGGTTTCATCAATTTAATTTTTTTTAATTCCGCTGCCCGGAGCAATTAGTGCGACTAGTCGCTCCCGATCGCATTTGATGCGATCCTCACGCTTCCATGATGTGCTTAAGGATTTTCTCCATAATCCTTCAAGTGGTATTAGAGCCAAGTTGAAGGTTTTGGATACGATCCATGAACCTATGAAGATTTGGTCTCGTTGGGGTTCGTGAAAATTTTTTGTCGCATTTCAATTTTCGCAGCCCTAATTTGTGATATTTTTTCGGTCCTGTTTAAAAGCTTTAAACATGAATTTATCACATGGATAATGTTCCCCATTAAACAAGGAAAATATGGAATTTGAGTTTGTGTGATTTGGATTTCGTTTGCTCAAGATATCATCGTTTTTATGACCATATGTCCACTGTTTCGGGAATAGCGGTTAGTGACGTAATTAAGATGTTAATTACTATTTTAAAATACCTAGAAATACGTGTTAATCACATAGTTTCTACTTTAAATCAAATTATAAAACTCTGGAAATTAATTTTGCTTAATTTGGATTTAAAATGAAAGAGATATGCTAATTTTAATCGGTGGTCACTGCTGAAAACTATACTCAACCATGAACCTTGTGATTGTCATTTAGGAATCTTGTGAAATTAATGGTTAATTTCTTGGAATAATTATGGATAATATTTGGGAAATATTATAATAATACTTGTTCTCTTAAATGATATTGCCTCAACCAATGAATGATTAGATTAGATCTAGATCACCAATTGGTTACTTGATACACTTTCATCAAACTTGTTACTTGAATAGGTTTTAGGAATTTGTTTAGCAAATTTCTTTATAATCAAAATAGTTTTGATTGGTACTACATGGTATAATTTTGGTTGAAAAATCGATGATCATCTCAAGTACAAAGTGATTGACTTGGCATTATTTTTTCCAAGGCAGATATGGTGTCTAGTCAGGGAGCATTCGGTTAGCAGGTTGCACCGTGTACGGTCTGTCCCACTCCCATCGGTACTAGCCATGACAGCGGGTAGGGAACGAATGATGCTTGAGAGATCACGATGTATTTTCTAATTATTAAAATTCGAATAATACATACTTTGAGATAATACCACTATTTCAAGTAACAATCAAGTTTGTTGATTGAATTGGATTGATAATTGATTTAATGAGATTAAATGAATTATATCCAATTAAAACACTCTATTATGAATAGAGTTATATTTCCCTTGGAAGAATTAATTATATGAATGTGATTCATGATAATTAACTAAATTTGAATATGAGGTGGAGGATCATATAAGTGACATCCATGGTCTCCCATCAAGGCGAAGGGTTCCGTCGCCAGGGATTGTATGTAGGAGACGTCTGTCCGAAGTGACAGCTCATGTATGTAAGCGCATCTGGATCGGGCTCTTTGCTTCTCGAAAGAGTAAGGTCGTATGCGTACTGACCCCAATATCGAGTCCTCATATTATTGAGGCGATATTGGATTGCGCATAGCGAGTGTTAATCCTGTTGATGGTTGGTTCAATTAACGACGGGTCAAATCACCTTAGGGGTGGTGGGCCCGGGTGTTGAAGACCAAATTGGGAGTGCAAGTTGGACTTGCACGGCGGAATGTGTTCCCACTTCTTTTTTCCAAGTTACAAGTTCTCATATTATTGGGATGTAACAAAAATAAGGAAGGAGATCCCAGATCTTGCTTGAGATATAATGGTAAGTATATCTCTTACATTGAAAGTGGTTAAGGGAATGAAATTTCAGTGTGGACAAAGCAAGATAACTTTGATATAAAAACTCCTAAATCAAAGTAAAATATGTATATATAATATAATATATATATACAGTTATGCGAATTTCTAATTTCAGATAATCCTTCATTAAACCCGCTCAATACTATACTCAATAATAACTAGTATAATATCATGGATTGGATTCATGATCAAGACATTGTACTTAGACATATAATGCATGTGGTTGCAATGTGCAAGTTTCCTCATAATAATGAGGAATGACAATTAAATAGACGATAGGTCTACAACCGTAGAGTTTGTATGTCTCTATAGTCTTGATCTCATTTGGAAGTGACATGTCGATGATGATCTAATTGTCAATTAATCCTTATAAAATCTAAGAAGATGTTTTGGCATGCAAATGTGCTCTCTACATTTATTCATGAATGACATGGTTCACTGCATCATGCAGAATGGTAGCTCTATAAGAGATGATGTATTCAAAATATTTGAGTACCTACCTGAACCAATGGTTTAAGTGTTTAAATGGATGTAGATCCGATGAGTGTCATCATTCTACTATTTATACTCTAGTCATTCATGAAGCTTCAAAATATTCATATTGTATGAATTGAATAAAGCATGGATAAATATTGAAATCTCTTATATTAAAATCTTTTGAATTCAACATAAGAGATTCTTTATCTTAAGCAATGGTTGGTTATAGATGAAGAGAGTGTAGTGGAAGCATGGGTTTGAACCAACAAGAAGAAAAGTCAAGAAGTTGACTGTACTTCTGTGACTTCCATATGACATCCAAATAGTTGGATGAATACCAATACTGCAATAAGCCGATGTATTGATAGTGTGACTATCAAGTCTGTCTAGAGTCCTTAGAGAAGAACTCGGATAGTGTATCGGAATAATCTACATATAATCATTGAAATTGACTTTCTTTTTTGATAAGATAAAGTCTAATAATTGTATCTCTATCTTCTAACAATACTTGCAATGGGTTGCATATGTTTTAGAAGACTAGAAAATCTGATCTTAAGGTTTATAGTCATCCACATGGATATTGATGCAATTGTTGCAACAATCTCTATTGGATTGATAGACCTCTCAATTTCAGTGGGAGAGTCCTTAGTCTTAGAGAATATCTCTATGACCTAGATATAAGAATACACTCATAGTTTATTTCTAAACGTTGAAAATACACATGAATTCTTAAATAAATCTATCATAAAGAGGTATGATGGATATATTTCAGATAGTAATCTAACATCTAGTGGACTCCACTAAATTAGAAAATTAATGAATGGTTCATTAGGATCTCTAATACAGAAAATTAAACCTTTAAAAAATGAATAGGAGGATAAAGATCATTTGACAATGATCTGGCATCAAGCTCTGGATGTTTGCTTGTTGATTTGATCAATAGACAAGTAAGAGATGAAACTTTAGAATATCTAAAATTTCAAAACTTACATACTTATGAATATTGTATTCAAAGTAAATATGCCCAATACACTCTTCTCTGAGAATTGTGTAAGATGCCAAGGTATTCAATATCTTATACACATTGATGCATGTGGATCATCTGTATCATAATAAACATTGATGATATGTGATATCATTCGATGATTATTTGTGATGTGAGATTCCTTCTTTTCACCCTAGAAACCTTTGAAATGTTCAAAGATTTCACAATTTTGATTTAGAACCAAAGTTTGAAGGACGATGAAATGGATTTGATCTAACCTAGGTAGCAAGTGCCTATTAGATGAATTTAAGGAATACCTTATGGAGATAGGAATATCATTCCTCTCTCACTTCTCCTAATACACCTAAATTCAATGGAGCTGTAGGGAGATACAATTAGATCATGTGTGACATGATTTGATAAATGATTAATCTTAGCATAGTTATCTCTTAGTTTCCAAGGTATATATGTAGTAAAGACTATAGTATATATATCCTTAATAAGGTTCCATGCAAGTAAGCTGGAATCTAGCACCAGAGAGTGCTACTTCATTAGGAGAATAAAGAATGATAGTGGATGCTAAGTTTATGACCTTGAGATTCTTAAAGAATTTCATCTCTAAGAATACGATTCTAAGATGATGACTTTCTTGAGAATCAAGATGAAAATGAAGTGAAGGAAATCATTGAATCTTGTGAAGATAATGAGGCTCCTTAAATCGGAAACTAAAAGGACAACTAAAGATGAAACACTAATACCTCTTCAAATGAGTTTGAAGATGAATTCCATGTGCCAGATAAATCCGATAATGATCTGACTTCATATGATGAAGCTTCTGAAGATCATGACATGGAGAGATGGATGTTAGCAATAAAGTCTAAATGTAGACTTCATATACAAGTGTTGTATATGGACCCTCGAGGATCCACCTATAAGGGTAAGACCCATTAAGATGTAAATGGATATTCAAGAGAAAGATGGAACCTGATGAGAAGGTAAAGACCTTCAAAGCACGGCTCGTATCCACAAGATACACACGAAGAGAAGACATCGCTTGAGATGAAACTTCTTCTTCAGTGACCATGCTTAAACCCATCAGAATATTGCTAACTATAGCTGCACAACTTGACTTTGACATCTTCGAGATGGAAGTCAAGATTGCATTCCTCTATGAATACCTCTCCGAGGATATTCATAAGTAGTAGCCCTAGGGCTTCATGGTTGAGGAAAGCAAGGTGTGCAAGTTTAATAACTCCATCTATGGACTCAAATAAGCTTCTTGTAGTTGAAACATAAGATTTGATGAAATTATAAATGTTATGATTTCAAATAGAATCTTGATGAACCATGTGAAGCTTAGTGGGAATACCAATGTGTTCATCGTGCTAAATGTAGATAATATCCTAATCATTTAGAATGATATAAGGATGATAATAAGTGTTTAATGATCTGGCTATTTCATACCTTGAGATATGATCTCAAGGATACCTCTTAGATCTTAGTTCTGAAGTTGTTCAGAAGCAAAGAGAAGAGAGAGAATTGTGATTGTCACATTATCGGTACATCCTAAATATATTCTATCCAAGGAAGGCTCATTTCCCTTAAGATTTGATACTGACCAATCTGAAGGGACATTATATCAAGTGTTGATGATGCTAAAACTGCTTGCCCTTGTACATCGGTTGTTAGAAGCCTGGTATGTGCTAGATATGTACGAAAAGCCAGATGTCTGCCATGTAGTGGGAGTAGTAAACTATTGCTAATCCTACTATGGAGATAAAACATTTAGTTGTAGTAATAAAACAATATCTTCAAAGATGACAAGACTTAGAGATAATGATGTCAAAGTCTCATCATCAAGAACCTAAGACTTTATAGATAGTGATCTAAAAGGTCTTAACTGCAGATACCTTAAGAGATAGAGACCTCTGGGAATAACAGTATTATGACAAGGATAATTGCAATTATACACTAGCTATAACGATTGCTGAGTTTTAGGGTTCATTTGGTTGCAGGGTTAGACAAGGTTGGGTTGGGTTGGGGTACCCCTGTGAATAGTAAATTGTGAGGAGGATTGGGATGTTTGGGAGGAAGGGTATCCCGGGTTGGGCCAACACAACCCTGCAACCAAACGGAGCTTTAGTGTCAAAGACATTATGACTGCCTCAATATTGGGTATTGGTTGCATAAGATGCAACATTCGTATTAGATGCGAGCACTGTTACTAACGGATATGCATGTATCGTAAAAGGACTTGGCGTAGTCTCTCAGGAACAGAGTGACTGATCAGCTTACCTGGCTATATTAAATAGCCTATGATTGTCACATGAGTATGGGTTTAAATGATTATTCCATTAATGGCTCTTTGGGCTAGTGGGAGATTGTTGGACATGCGAGCCCATGATGAGCCATTATGCAATAAATGTTATAGCAAATATCATTCCCTGATCTGAAATAAAGAATAATTAATTTGTATAATAGGTCCCTTACTACAATTAGGGTTATGTACCATGGCCATCTTAATGATCATACAGCTGTTGATTCATTTATTAAATCATAGAGGTTGGTGCTTGGATGAATATCTAAAGAGTTAGATTGATGACTCATCAAGCACTGTCAAATGATTGTTAAGAGAGGATCTCCAGTCTGAGAAGGAGATGGCAATCCTTTTTCTAAAGGTTGATATCTAACCGACCTCTTGATGTAGGTCCTTTGCATAGGAATAGATATTCAGAGGTGTTAGATAAGTTAGGTCAGAGAGTTGACTTAACAAGATCGAGATAAACAAAGTCCTATGTCGTATGCTGTCATGATATAGGCACACATCCTCTGACCGAAGACATGTGTGTTACTATATGTCTGAGTATGTATATTTGGCAGACCAATAGGTTGATGGCCTAACCAAGATCTATACACCGGCGCGCTGGTGTGCATGCAAGGGCATATGAGTAATACGATCTCTCAAAGGGATCATACATGTTCATTACTGAACAAGAAGACATGAGCTCGCTCATGAGATATTGGGAATCAAATTCGGTACATGGTCGTCTCGCTTTGGAAGCTTGACTGAATTTGTAGGTTTAATATATACTTTTGGAAAGTATATGATCAACACCTGGGTATGGTATATGCTTTTGGAAAGTATGTGATCAATACCAACTCCCAATGATCGAATGAGAAAACTTAATGATAAAATCCTGAAGGAAATAGTTTAAAAGAGATCTAAAACTTCGGGTTTAATCCGAGTCTTCCAGTATGCAAGATGTACAGGTATTGGAAATACCTGAAGGTGATGTGATCATAAATAATTGTATAACCATGACGCTTCCATTCCTAGGGAGTGATGAAACAGGTCTGGATTATAGTGACTCCTCTCGTAGAGAAGTGATCTAATATTAAGTCCAAATGTTGAACATTGATCTGAATGTGATTTAGATGCAATGAGAAGATTATATCTACAGCTTTGATTTAATTAAACATCTACGGGAGGTCCGCAAGATCTGGATTTGAGATTTGATCTCAATATCCAAGTCACTATACGTGAAACAATACAATCACCATGTCCTTATCTCCAAATATCTGTGGAAAAAGCGTATTATCCTTGAAAGAGTTCATGGATAATTTCATTGTTGATATATGTAACCAAGCATCAAGAAAATTGATAATTAAAAATGATTTAATTATAATCGATAATATGAATTTGATTCATATTATAAGGAGAGATATTTAAGATAATTAAATGTGATTTAATTATCAAAGATGTGAATAATGTGAATGTGATTCATGTTATTTGGGCACGTGAGAAAAGAGATCCAAGATGATTTAATGTGATTTAATTATCATGGATATGAATAATGTGGATAGCATTATCCATATTAATCATATATATTATAAATGTGATTCATAATATATTAGAGAGAGAGCATATTGTGATTTATATTTGTTAGTTAATTATTGATGTGAATTGGATTCACATTAGATGATAATTAAAATATTTACATTTTATTTTAGGATTTGAATGTGATTCATATTTTTTTAGTGACATGATTGCAATATTTCACAAGATAATTACGAATTATTTTTGTGAAATAATTTACAACAATTTTTGTTGTAGATCCTGGAGATATCATGAGATAATGGTATCTCATGAGATAATGAGATCTCATGAGATAATGATATCTCATGAGATGTTGGTAGCCGTCCCCCCTTTTTAGGGGATATGGTTTATCTCCTCATTATCTCCAAGGATAATTAATTGATTTGATTTGAATTTAAATATATTGATTTATCGATATATATTAATTTAAATTAAATCATTTGTTGTTATGTTTTTTACAACAACATCTTAGCCATTGAAAGAAACACAAATCAATCTCAACCATTGATAGTGTGTTTTCCATGGATTGGGATTCATGAACTCCCAAAAACCTATATAAGAAGAGGCATCCCTTGCTCTTCGATACATGATAATGAATGCTCTCTCTCATTCTTTTTCTCCACACACCATGCCTCTCTCTCTCTCTCATAATGACCGTCCACCATGGAGCCCTTGTGAGAGTCGTTATCGTCGCAACATCGTCGTTGTGCTGCCGGAGTATTTGCTCGTGGATCTCCGTCTCCTTCGGTACGCCTCGCTCATGAAGAAGACATCGGATCTCATGTGACGAGATTAGGAGATTCGCCGCTTGGATCATCAACATTGATTGCGAGAGGGACGCGTCTCATCAACGCGCTCGCAAGCGTCTCCTCAGTTGGATCGGACTTGAGACAGGAGGTCTCTTGGTTTAGAGACTTGATCGCAACCATGCTTCAAGACATAACTTTAATACCTATTATGGTTTAGATGAAACGATCCAAGAAATGTTCTTGGATCATGCGGTTTCATCAATTTTTTTTTGAATTCCGCTGCCCGGAGCAACTAGTGCGACTAGTTGCTCCCGATCGTATTTGATGCGATCCTTACACTTCCGTGATGCGCTTGAAGATTTTCTCCATAATCCTTCAGCGACCCTCACTTTCTTCACTTGATTCTCGTAGTGGCTGTCGTGATGTGTCTCTAATTGATGAGGCTTTATCAATCCGTGGGGATTATTGACGATGATGTAATGGTGGCTGCTCTAACTACGGTAAATGCTGCTGCAGATATATCTGTGTCATATCTGGTAAAGGTGTGCGTTAGAGATTCTACAATGGAGGCATACGGCTGGAATCTGTGTTATAGGAGAATCCAATGTTCGATTGATGGAGAACAAAATCGTTGTTTAATAATTGTGTAAATGTCCGCGTCTATGGGGACAGGCGAGGGTTTAAACCTCAAAAATCATCCTCTTGCGAAGGTTGCATAAATTGTGCATGAGATGGTCCTGCCTCGGCATCATGTTTACTGACAGCATACGGTTGTTGTGCATGAGAAGTGTCATGTTGTCGTTGAGGTTCAAGGGCACGGAAAGGGACCGCAGAAGGCTCAGTAGAGTAAGAGTATCTCGGATTGTACTAGCTCATTTGATCCGTCAATCCAAAGTTTGTAATGCGAAGTCAAGTAAATCAATTACATTCTGCAACTCTGAGCTCCGTTCGTAGTCCTCAAGAATCCCACGAGCTTCGTAAACACTCTATACCTATAAGTAATTCATACGTGACATTATTTTCCACGAATTTCTTAGTAAAAATTTACACACTTACCCATGACCTAAATCTGAAAGCGTAATGCTCGTATGAAAATCGTGGTAGCGGGATTGAAGTATTTATCCATCGTCGTGTAATCTTGCAGTACTACTGCATGTATGTTTCTAGTCAATACTCTTCAAATTCTATCGAAGCTCTTTTCACCACCAATGGTTTGACGACGTTGATTCTACCGAATGATCTGTTCTCGGAGTCAATCGGCCCAATCAATTGAATCGTCGTCCCGTTGACGAGATCGATGATTCGAAAAAATTATTAGAGGATTCTGATCTGAGATATGAGGTCACAGATTAAGTTGTCACATAATGCAATCCGACACGTGTATCACCGTTGTGTTAAAGCAAATTAACACCGTCTGGGACCTCCATATTTCTTGTCCCTCTCGATAAATAGCGGGTAAGATATTTATGATCTTTGTATCATAGGGAGACCACTGCATCTATTAAAAGTCCGAGGTTAATATTTTCATACTAATCTAATAAAACGGTATATGTACAAACCATATGAACCGTACATAATGCTCGTCCCGTGTATCCAACTCGTTGCGGTAGAATGTCAGGTTCGTTGTTTGAACGTTCGGATTGAACGATCTGCGCCCTGACGTCCATCTGTTTTATCCACGTGTTAATATTTTATTAAACAATCAAATTTTAGATTACTTACATCTCATATCTGCAAACGTATGGACCTTAGTTCAAAACCATTGGATCCATTCTATATGGTCGGGGCACCCCGATGTGTATGTGCTTTAGTAAAAGATTGAGCCGAACTAAACTAAATGAAGAATAACCAAATATCCATCTTTATATCCATCTTTGGATTTGCATATATCTCTTTTATTGATTATTGATATGGATATAGCAATAAACTATATCAATAAATATGTACAGAATATACAAAATATGTACAGAATATACAGACCTTACCTATAACCTAAATATAATGTGTATATATACAAGATCTAAATACAAGATAAGATTTAAGACTAAAGAACTCAATACTTCTATTGTTTATTGTTGGATCCATAATTAATCCTATGGGTCTTTGCGATTGATGGATTATTTTAGATCCTATCCTATGGTTTCAGATCATAAGCCAAGGGAAGAGAGTACCATTAACCCATCCTGTATATTGTCTTTTTTGTTCCATCTTGCAATAAATAAAAACTTCTTGTTTCATTCAATTTAATGAGAAAATTTGTACATTATAGGAGAGAAATCTTTCCTTATTTCCTTATATTTATAATAAATATATTGAGGAATCCCATTTTTTCCATTATTTTACTATCTGTAATAATTATTTTACTATCTGTAATAAATAGTACGAAAAGAAGGCCCGGCTCGTGCTTCAGGACTAAGTCTGCAGTAAGGTCAGAAGATCATAACATCTCATGGATTTCTCCAATGAGCAATCGTCCAATTACTGATATAATTGGATAATAACTGTTGTGCGTCCAAGCATCTGGCCGCGTTCTTGGATGTTCTCGAGTCAATCGTAATGGTACCTTATCACCAGTGGAGTTCAGGAAAAAGGACTCTCCGATCTGGTATAAAATGAAAGCCTGAACGATTCCCTCCAACATGTTCTTATCTTGCTTCTAGAGATTCACATCTGATAGAATAGTCGAGAGTCCAAGTAAGCATCAACCAACCATTCGATAAATTTTCTCCTCCTCCAGTGCTAGGGTTGGCTCCGAACCATTGCTCGTAAAAAAACCCCAGTTGTATCGTACAAGGTACTCGTAGCCTGTCACAAAAGCCCCATCAACGTGAAGACCTGTCAGGATAGAGACATCCTTTAATGTCACAGTAGCTTCACCATGTCGTAGATGGAATGTGTGCCTCCGGTCTCCATCTTTCAAGAGGGTCATTAGAAGTGATTGATTGAGATTTGTCCTTCTCATGTTGATGACACAACACATCCAACCAACTCAAGCAATTAGTCAAAAGTCACACTCCAAGGTTTCAGGAGCATCTTGTTGAGTATGCGACCATACCCGATAACATGATGTTATATATAACGATGATAGTAGATATGCAATGTTCTTTTAGAAATAACTACTATTTTAAGGTTGCTACCGTGACATCCTCATTCATCGGTAATGTAGATATGTAATTGTACTGTTGAACGAGAATCAAAGCGTCAAGAGGTCCGGGAGTCCAGTCCATTCTTATCTCATGATAGAGTTAATATCAAAGATAAAAATATTCACAAATATTTTAATAAACATATGTATTGCGTCATCAAAATTCGCAGTTAACATTACATGTCAATGTTACATTCACCGCTCAGGAAAGTTGCATGTGTATGACCAAACTGCTTACATATACCGCACTTGGCATTCACATGACCCATTTCATCCTTACTGTTGTGTATCCTCCGCGATCGTAGCCGATCGAGACCTACTTCCATGTTCGATGGCAGCAAGATGGCCCAAGGTATATTTGTCGGCCAACACCGACGATTAGGAATTGGTGAAAATTCAGCTGCGTAAGTTTGGGAAATGCTGCGGGAGTAAAATACCACGAATAATTTTTAACATGCTCGATGTCAACATTAACATGACTATTAACAGCAATAACATGCTAGCATGTGAGGTGAAACAATGTATGAAGTCTCATGTGCATTCGAACTCGACCCAAATGAGTGTAACTCAGTAATTCTTCGTGACATTTCACATCAAATACTATCTGAGAAACTTAACTCATAAATGCAAGCTAGCTCAACATTATCATCGATAATCTTGTTGTATCTCGGCACCAGCTCCGTGGTGGTAGCTGCACTCTTCCTGCAACGAGCGACAAATACGTATTCAGACGATAGAAGGTCAAAATCATTATTAGGATCGGAAGTTGGCGCATGCCCTTTAAGATACCGTTGAAGCATTCTGAAAGATTTGCCATATTATTCCCATAACGGCCTCTGTCATAAGGCAATGTCCAGTAATTCCGATCATAGTCTTCCTGACAGATAATCCACTTATAGGCCTCAAGATCATTACTTCGGATTTCTCTCATAATCTGATCATGGGCATGCATGTTGGTTATCGCCCCTGCATTATAAAATTTTCCTTGCGCCAATCGGTCATAACCTACCCTATGAATATTCTCTTGCATGTGTATCAGACAAAATCAATAACAGTGCAGGTGATTAGCTGGAAAATACTTGGACAATAAAGTCTTCAAACCACTGAAAAGATAAAAACAAATACCCTCCCATTGAATTAAATATGACAACTTATATAGGAAAACTCCCAGACATCTAACGTTTCTCTTTCCACCACTATGAAAGCTACCATGAATAGGTGCCCATTCCCATCAACAGATGTAACTACGAGTATGTGACCTTTGAATTTCTTATACAGGTGAGTTGCATCTATACTCAGAACTGACAGACAATACTCGAAGCCTTCCAGCGATGGACTCAATGCCCAAAATAATCGAAGGAAATAAATTTTTCAAACACTTCTTGGTGAGTCTTCGGATCAATACAAGGTTCTATTTTAAATGCATACCAAGATTCAGGATTGGCTTGTTTCATCGTGCACATAAATCTTCGAATATCGACATAGGACAACTTCGTATCATCAAATATTATTGTCAATGCACGCTTTCTTCTAGGCTAGATTTTCTTGTAAGATATCATGATGTGATAAGTATATGAAACCATGCTCCTGATCATATTTGATGTCAGTGTAAGGTTACATCTTATAGTTTTTGAAATGAACTGACTAATAAATCTTGTATTACACTGTCTGATTTTGTGTATCAGACAAAATCAATAACAATACAGGTGATTAGCTGGAAAATACTTGGACAATAAAGTCTTCAAACCACTGAAAAGATCGCTTAAAAAACAAATACCCTCCCATTCAATTAAATATGACAACTTATATAGGAAAACTCCCAGACATCTAACGTTTCTCTTTCCACCACTATGAAAGCTACCATGAATAGGTGCCCATTCCCATCAACAGATGTAACTACGAGTATGTGACCTTTGAATTTCTTATACAGGTGAGTTGCATCTATACTCAGAACTGACCGACAATCTCGAAGCCTTCCAGCGATGGACTTAATGCCCAAAATAATCGAAAGGAAACAATTTTTTCAAACACTTCTTGGTGAGTCTTCAGATCAATATAAGGTTCTATTTTAAATGCATACCGAGATTCAGGATTGGTTTGTTTCATCGTGCACATAAATCTTCGAATATCGACATAGGACAACTTCGTATCATCAAATATTATTGTCAACGCATGCTTTCTTCTAAGCTAGATTTTCTTGTAAGATATCATGACGTGATAAGTATATGAAACCATGCTCCTGATCATATTTGATGTCAGTGTAAGGTTACATCTTATAGTTTTTGAAATGAACCGACTAATAAATCTTGTATTACACTGTCGGTTATTAGTTAGCAGCACTGGATTACAATACTTATGCTCTTCTCGATACATCAAACCTTTTAAATTTTACTCTTCTTATTATAGCTAGCATGTAACCTTCAATTGTAGTTTGGTAAAGCGCATTCTACAATATAGATATCCTTCTTCGACGCTAACACTTTGTATCACACATACTTGGCCATACTCTAGTTACTTATAGCATCAATCAAATCAGTTTTTGAGTTAAAAAATCTACTATTCCAATACTCGAGTCCACTCCTATCCGAGAATATGGTATCTTGGAGCTCTCTCAAAATTTTACCCTATCTACATAAGTATTTATTATCTAGTCCTCATCCATGAAAATATCGAGAAGCTACAGCATAGGATCCAAAGTCATGCCTTAATAAACTGGAGGATAAAAAAACGGTTCACTGCTGATGGAACCAAAGAGTGATCCTTGACCATGGATACCCTCACAATCAGCTTTCACATCGTGGTTATCAGCCTCTTCCTCGTTGGTAGCGTCTTCATCATCAATCTCCGCATTTAAATCAGGAATGACAACAGAATCATCAGCCTCGTTATCATAATGTAAATTTATATCTGGGATATCCTCGTCATCATCCTCTTTCCCCTTTGAGAAGATTCAGCGATATTACCTCTGTGAATCCCAGGAGTTCCAACAAAATCTGCTTCTGTCATCAGGTACATCATCGCAAGGGATCGAGCAATGTTTAACATTAAATCAGTTGTTTAAGTGTCAGTAATCACTACAGAATAGAAGGTGTTGACGTTCATATGCCATCTACATATGACTCGGATGTTGTACTCTCCTTCCATGTATCCAGTAAGGCTACGAGTCATTGACAGGAGCTCTTCAAAAGTGCTAGAGAAGGGGAAACCTATCATCTTTCTGGTCCCCCCTTTGTAGCCTATATTCACATTTTCAATGACAATTATCCCATTCCAGGAGACAAACAATGGGGCAATGTTAGCCATTATCTATGAAACAGTAGGGTCATATTAAATTATTTAGTTAAAAGATTAGTAATAATGATTTTTACATTAATAATATTTTTACATTAATAATCTTTTATTAAGTGATTTAAAATAAAAATAGTTGTCTAAGTACTATTAATATAATTAATTTAAGTGGTATGCAATTACCCTTTAATTAATAATAATATGGTTATTATGAAATTATCTTATCATAATCATTCTCTTAATATTTTAATTAATATGGACTTATCTCATTAACTAGTAAATTTTAATTGATATTAATGATTTTTACATTAATAACCTTTTATTTAAATAATTTAAATCAAAATTGTCATCTAATTACTATTAATGTAATTAATTTATGTAGTATGTAAATTACCCTTTAATTAATAATAATATGGTTATTATGAGTCCATTTTATCATTAACCATTCTCCAAAAAAATAAATTAATATGGATTTATTTCATTAATTAATAATTCTTAATTCATATGAATTATTTTTATATTAATAATCTTCTAATTAAATAATTTAATATGGTTCTATTGTTTCTTAGATAATGGCTAAGATGACCTCATTATTTGTCTCTTGGAATGGAAAATTTGTTATTGAAAATGAGAATGTAGGCTACAAAGGGGGGATCGGAAAGATGATAGGGTTCTCTATTTCTGTTACTTTTGAAGAGCTCCTGTCAATGATTAATGTCATTACTGGATACGTGGAAGGGGAGTACAATACCCGAGTCACGTGTAGATGGTTAATGAATGTCAACACCTTCTATCCTTTAGTGATTACTGATACTCCAACAACTGGTTTAATGTTTAATGTAAATTATTTAGTTAAAAGATTATTAATAATGATTTTTACATTAATAATCTTTTTACATTAATAATATTTTATTAAATGATTTAAAATAAAATAGTTGTCTAATTACTATCAATGTAATTAATTTAAGTGGTATGTAATTACCCTTTAATTAATAATAATATGTTATTATGAAATTATCTTATCATCAATCATTCTCTTAATATTTTAATTGATATGGACTTGTCTCATTAATTAGTAATTTTTAATTTATATTAATGATTTTTACATTAATAATCTTTTAATTAAGTAATTTAAAATCAAAATTATCATCTAGTTACTATTAATGTAATTAATTTATGTAGTATGTAGATTACCCTTTAATTAATAATAATATGGTTATTATGAATCCATCCTATCATTAACCATTCTCCAAAAAAATAAATTAATATGGAGTTATTTCATTAATTAATAATTCTTTATTCATATGAATTATTTTTATATTAATAATCTTCTAATTAAATAATTTAATATGGTTCTATTGTTTCTTAGATAATGGCTAAGATGACCTCATTATTTATCTCTTGGAATGGAAAATTTGTTATTGAAAATGAGAATGTAGGCTACAAAGGGGGGATCAGAAAGATGATAGGGTTCCCTATTTCTGTTACTTTTGAAGAGCTCCTGTCAACGATTAATGGCATTACTGGATACGTGGAAGGGGAGTACAATATCCAAGTCACGTGTAAATGGTTAATGAATGTCAACATCTTCTATCCTTTAGTGATTACTGATACTCCAACAACTGGTTTAATGTTAAACATTTCTCGATCCCTTGGGGTGATGCACCTAATGGTAGAAGCAAATTTTATTGGAACTCATGGGATTCACAGAGGCAATATCGTTGAATCTTCTCCAAGGGGACAAGAGGATGATGACGAGGATATCTCAGATCTAAATTTACACTATGATGATGAGGTTGATGATTATATTGTCATTCTCGATCTGACTACGGAGATTGACGATGAAGACACTACCGACGAGGGGGAGGATGATAACCATAATCTGAATGCTGGTTGTGATGAAATACATGGTCAAGGATCACTCATCGGTTCAATCAGTAGTGAATCGATTTTTGATCCTCCAATTGATTATGACGTGACTTTGGATCCTATGTCGGAGCTTCTCGATATTTTCACGGATGCAGATTGGATAACAAACACTTATGCAGAGGAGGTACAATTCTTGAGAGAGCCCCAAGACACCATATTCCCAAATAGGAGTGGACTCGAATATTGGAATAGTAGATTTTTTAACTCAAAAAATGATTTGATTGATGTGATAAGCACCTCGAGTATGGCTAAGTACGTACAATACAAAGTGCTGGTGTCGAAGAAGGATATCTGTATTGTAGGTTGTGCTTTACCAAACTGTAATTAGAGGATACATGCTAGCTGCAGTAAGAATGAAATTTGGAAGGTTCGAGCATATCGAGAAGAGCATACTTGTCGTAATCCAGCGTGGCTAAATAATAACAGACAGTGTAATACAAGATTTATTAGTCGGTTCATTTTAAAGACTCTAGGATCTAACCTTACATTCACCCCAAATATGATCAAGAACATGGTTTCAGAAATTACGATATCTTACAAGAAAGCCTGTCTTGAAAGAAAGCATACATTGGCAATAATATTTGGTGATATGGAGTTGTCCTATGCCAATATTCAAAGATTTATATGGACGTTGAAACAAATCAATTCTGGATCTTGGTATGAATTTGAAATAGAACTTTATATTCACCCGGAGACTCACTAAGAAGTGTATGTAAAAATTGCTTTCTTTCGATTATTTTGGGCATTCGATCCATCACTGAAAAGTTTTGAGTATTGTCATCAAATTCTGAGTATAGATACAACTCACATGCATGAGAAATTCAAAGGTCATATGCTCGTAGTTACATCTGTTGATGGTAACATGCATCTATTCCCGGTAGTCTTCGTAGTGGTGGAAAGAGAAACGTTAGATGTCTGTGAGTTTTTTCTATATAAGTTGTCATATTTAATTCAACAGGGGGTATTTATTTTTTAAGCGATCTTTTCAGTAGTTTGAAAACTTTATTGTTTAAGTAGTTTGAAGACTTTTTAGTAGTTTGAACACATTATTTTGTCTGATACACATGCAAGCGAACATGCATAGGGCAAGTCACGACCGATGGCGTTAGAAAAATTTTACAGCGTAGGGGCGGTAACCAACATGCACA
Source organism: Ottelia alismoides (assembly GCA_037367405.1). Classification (NCBI taxonomy): domain Eukaryota; kingdom Viridiplantae; phylum Streptophyta; class Magnoliopsida; order Alismatales; family Hydrocharitaceae; genus Ottelia; species Ottelia alismoides. Next base: position 581,568 of record JAZKJV010005335.1, on the reverse strand, counting down.
TCCATGATTGGATTATGAGACAAATATGAAGTAATGATCTTGAGGCCTATAAGTGGATTATATGTCAGGAAGACTGATCGAAATTACTGGGTATTGTCTTATGACCGAGGCCATTATGGGAATAGTACGACAAATCTTTGAGAATGCTTTTAATAGTATCTTAAAGGGTATGCACAACCTTCCGATCCTAACCATGATTTTGGCATTCTTTTATCGTCTGAATACATATTTATCGTCGTCGCAGGTAGGGTGCAGTTACCACCTCGCAGCTGATGCCGAGATACAGCAAGATTATCGATGACAATGTTGAGCCAGCTCGCATTTACGATGTTAAGCAATTTTCTCATATAGTATACGAGGTGAAAAGTCGCGAAGAAAATTACCGAGTTACACTCAGTGGGGTCGAGTTCTAATGCACATGTGGCTTCATACATTGCTTTCACCTCACATGCTAGCATGTCATTTCTGTTAGTGATCATGTTAATGTTGGCATCGAGCATGTTAAAAATTGTTCTAGTATTGGCACCTGCAACATTTTGCTAAACTTACACAGCTGAATTCTCACAAATTCCTGATCGTCAGTATTGGCCGACAAATGTACCGCGAACCATTTTGCAGTCGTCGAATGTGGAAGTAGGTTTGATCAGCCACGATCATAGAGGATACACAATAATATGGATGAAATGGGTCGTATGAATGCCAGATGCGATAAATATAAGCAGTTTGGTCATACACATGCGATTTGTCCCGAGCGGTGAATGTAACATTGATATGTAATGTTAACTGTGAATTTTGATGGTGCAATATTTATTAAAATATTCGTGAATATTTTTATCTTTGATATTAATTTTATCATGAGATAGGAATGGACTCGACGACTCCCGGACCTTTTGACGCTTCGATTCTCGGTCAACAAAACAATCACATATCTGCATTACCATTGAATGAGGATGTCACGGTAACAACATTAAAATAGTAGTTATTTTAAAAAGAACGCTGCATATCTACTAACAATGTTATATATAACATTGTGTTATATGGATTTCCAAAATTTTAGATTCGTCGAGCATGGTCGTGTATTTAACAAGATGTTCTTGAAATCTCAGAATGTGGCTTTCGACCAGTTGCTCGAGTTGGCTAGCATGTGTTATGTCACCAACATGAGAAGGGCAAATCTCGAGCAGTCGCTTCTGATGACCCTATTGGAACGATGGAGATACACACCTTCCATCTACGACACGGTGAAGCTACCGTGATATTAAAAGATGTCTTTATCCTTACAGGTTTTTGCGTTGATGGGGCTTCCGTGACAGGCTATGAGCACCCTACATGATATAACTGGGGAGCTTATTGCGAGTGTAAAAGGGTGATAAGAAGAGACGATTTGTTGTTTATTCAAGAGGTCTAGGGGTTCTTATATAGGACTAAACCCTAGAGGGCTCAGAGGAGAATATTCTATAGAATATGCTCTATAGAATATTCTCTTAACAAATAGCCACATAGAATATTCTGTTAACATAAAATCCCTCGTGGGGTTACAATATAAAGAAAGAAATCTTCTCCCATCTTTAACACTCCCCCTCAAGTTGGAGCATATCCATCGATCATGCCCAACTTGGAATATATCCAGGAAAGACGCTTCTTTGATAAGGCCTTTGTGAATATATCTGCAAGCTAAAGGTCTGTTGAGATATATGGTGTAGAAATCTTGCCTTCTCGTACAACATCACGAACAAAATGATAGTCGATCTCAACGTGTTTGGTTCTCTCATGGAACACAGGATTTGTAACAATATAAGTGGCAGATTTATTATCACAGTATAGAGGAACAAGAGTAGTGATAGCAATATTGAGTTCTTGCAAAAGAGACAGTAACCAGGTAATTTCGCATGTGGCTTGGGCCATTGCCCTATATTCTGCCTCTGCACTGGATCGGGAAACCACCGTCTGCTTCTTGCTCCTCCAACTAACAAGGTTACCTCCTACTGTCATCGCATAGCCCGTCGTAGAATGACGATCCTCAGGTGAGCTTGCATAATTAGCATCAGCGTAAGCAACAACCTTAGTGTATCCATTTGCCCCATAAAATAGACCACGTCCAAGGGATTCCTTTAAGTAGCGAAGGATTTGAAGAACATCTTGCCAGTGGTTGTAGCATGGTTTCTCCATGTATTGGCTAGCTCTGTTCACAGCATATGATATGTCTGGTCTAGTAACAGTAAGGTACAGAAGTTTGCCAACCAGGATTCTGTATCTTGTAGTATATTCAAAGGTAGGATCATCTGGTGTAGAATGTTTCTTTGGTTCTGCAGGTATGCCAGAGGGCTTGCACCCAAGTAGTCCTGCCTCAGTCAGTATATCTAAGCAATACTTTCTTTGTGGCATATGAAGCCCCTTCTTGGTGCGTCAGACTTCTATTCTATACCCATAAAATAATGAAGTTGCCCCAGATCCTTGGTGACAAAAACCTTTTGTAGAAAAGTCTTCGCTTCTAGCACTCCTTTATCATTGTAACCTGTAACAACCATGTCATCCACATATACAACTAGTATGACAGTACCTGTTGATCGTTTTCTGACAAAGACAGAATGGTCAGATGTAGTTCTCCGAAAGCCCAGAGTGCTATCTCTGAACTAAGTCTGTCAAACCATGCCCTCAGACTTTGTTTTAGACCATAAACTACTATCGAAGTCAGCAAACATACTTCCCCTCGACTTCGTAACCTGGGGGTTGCATCATGTAAACCTCTTCCTCAAGATTACCATAGAGAAATGCATTCTTGACATCCAGTTGAAATATAGGCCAGCCTTTGTTCACGACTATAGAGAGGATAGTGTGAATTGACCCCATCCTAGCAACATGTGAAAAAGTTTCGAAGTAATCAACTCCATATGTTTGTGTAAAACCTTTTTCCACAAGTCTTGCTTTCAGTCTGTCAATAGAGCCATATGGAGAATGTTTCGTAGTAAATACCCATCTGCAGGCAACAAGCCTGACAATTTGGGGAGACTGAACTAGATCCCATGTTCCTCTGGAATTGAGAGCATCCATTTCTTCATTCATAGCTTGTCTCCACCCATGGTCTTGTAATGCACTGTGATAGTCTCTTGGAACAGAGATTGTCATAAGAGCATGTGTATATCTTTTATCAGAACATGATAGGCTATTAGTGGACGTGAAATTAGACATAGGATGAATAATGCATTGCCTTTTTGTTCTGCGTAGGGCAATGGGAGGCTCCTGAGGATCATCCGAGGTAGTGTTGGTGGGGGCACTTGAAGATGGCATATTTTCCTGCAACAAAGGAATATGTAGAGGAACAGGAACAAGAGGGGACACATGTTTTCTTTTATACACAATTGGTGGAGGAGGAAGTTCTAATGGTATGTCAGACACATCTTGATCGAAGATGCGAGTTTGTTCAAAAAAGGTGACATCAACTGATATATAATAGCATTTTCTGCAAGGATCACATCATCTATATCCTTTCTTTGTTTGGGAATAACCCAGGAAAACACATTTAATTGCACGTGACGATAATTTATCTGCAGTATGAAAGTTGTGAACAAAGGCGGTGTATCCAAAAATCCGCAGAGGTAAAGGAAATTGTGAGTCATTTGGATACAATAAGGCAAAGGGTGTGGAGCCATTTAGAGAGAGAGAGGGAACTCTGTTGATAAGATGGACTACAATGAGAATAATATCTCCCCAATAGGTTTTGGGAACCTTCATTTGGGTAAGAAGAGAGCGGGCAATGTTGAGGAGATGTCGAAGTTTTCTTTCAGCTACCCCATTCCGTTGGGAGGTATATGGGGAAGAGGTTTGATGGATAGCTCCTTGGGAAGCAAAGAAGGATGTTAAATCATTTTATGTAAATTCCAAAGCATTATCAGAACGAAATATTTTAACAGTGGTGGAGAAGATGTTTTTGACATAGTAAAAGAAATTCTTGACAATATTGTCAATTTCTGAACGTTCCTTTAACAAGAAAACCCAAGATGATTGATTGTAGTCATCCACAAAGACAACAAAATATTTATGACTACTTAGACTTCGGACCGGACAGGGTCCCCAGATATCACAGTGAACAAGTGCAAAAGGAGTATGGCGGTGAGGATCAGTTCGTGCAGGAAAGGAGGCTCGATGATGTTTCCTGAACTGGTATACGTCACACTCAAAAGGTTTCAGCATAAAAAATTCAGGGAACATCATTGAGAGAGCTTTAGTAGAAGGATGGCCGAGACGAAGGTGCCATAGAAAAGGATCTTCAGAAATGGAGACTGCACCAGCAAAGTTGGAATAAGAAGGAATGTCGAGGTAATAGAGGTCGTTCCTCTCATGACCCCCACCAAAAATCTTCCTCGTCCAGATGTCCTGAAAATAGCAACAAACCTCATAAAAAATAACACGACAGTTAAGCTGACGACATAGCTTCTGTATTGATAGAAGGCTGAGAGGAAAAAGCAGGAGTACAATGAACATCTGTTAGATGCAGCTTGGAAGAAAAGTTAACAGTACCAACAATAGTCACTGGGGAATGATCCCCATTAGCAACCCGAACAGTCTTCACAGAGGAAGATGGCTAAGAGGAAGTTAGCAAACTTCCTTCTCCCGTCAGATGGGTAGAGGCTCCAGAATCCATAATCCATACATGCTTAGAGGTAGAGATAGAGTTTGCTTAGACTTCAAAAAAAAGAGACAGAGTTTGCTACTACACCTGAGGTAGTAGCCAGGCTAGCAGTAGGGGCAGAAGCATTACTATCAGAAGGGCTAGATTCTCGCAGCAGTTGTCGTAGGCGAGCATATTCAGAAGCAGTGAATGGTGTTTGTGCCTCGCTGGTTTGTTGAGTGGATGTTTCTGCAGTTGCATCATACGATACTTATGTTAGCCATGTAAGCCCGAGGCGAACCATTCTTACAATAAATGGTATTGTAATATATATATATATGATTTATCAATAAAAGTTATTGATTGTTTCACTCCCTTTCTGAGATTAAATGAATGAATGCACTATAAGGTCCCTCTGTACAATTATGGTTATGTACCAGACCGTCTTGATGATCATACAGATGTTGATTCATTAAATGTATCATAGAGGCTGGTGCTTGGATGAATATCTAAGGAGTTAGGTAGAGGCTCCAGAATCAATAATCCATGCATGCTTAGAGGCAGAGGCAGAGTTTGCTACTGTACTTGAGGTAGTAGCCAGGCTAGCAGCAGGGGCAGAAGCATTACTATCACAAGGACTGGATTCTTGCAGCAATTGTCGTATGCGAGCATATTCAGAAGCAATGAATGGTGTTTGTGCCTCGTTGGTTTGCTGAGTGGATGTTTCTGCAGTTGCATCATACGATACTTCTATTAGCCATGTGAGCCCGAGGCGAACCATTCTTACAATAAATGTTATTGTAATATATATATATGATTTATCAATAAAAGTTATTGATTGTTTCACTCCCTTTCTGAGATTCTCGCAGCAGTTGTCGTAGGCGAGCATATTCAGAAGCAGTGAATGGTGTTTGTGCCTCGCTGGTTTGTTGAGTGGATGTTTCTGCAGTTGCATCATACGATACTTATGTTAGCCATGTAAGCCCGAGGCGAACCATTCTTACAATAAATGGTATTGTAATATATATATATATGATTTATCAATAAAAGTTATTGATTGTTTCACTCCCTTTCTGAGATTAAATGAATGAATGCACTATAAGGTCCCTCTGTACAATTATGGTTATGTACCAGACCGTCTTGATGATCATACAGATGTTGATTCATTAAATGTATCATAGAGGCTGGTGCTTGGATGAATATCTAAGGAGTTAGGTAGAGGCTCCAGAATCAATAATCCATGCATGCTTAGAGGCAGAGGCAGAGTTTGCTACTGTACTTGAGGTAGTAGCCAGGCTAGCAGCAGGGGCAGAAGCATTACTATCACAAGGACTGGATTCTTGCAGCAATTGTCGTATGCGAGCATATTCAGAAGCAATGAATGGTGTTTGTGCCTCGTTGGTTTGCTGAGTGGATGTTTCTGCAGTTGCATCATACGATACTTCTATTAGCCATGTGAGCCCGAGGCGAACCATTCTTACAATAAATGTTATTGTAATATATATATATGATTTATCAATAAAAGTTATTGATTGTTTCACTCCCTTTCTGAGATTAAATGAATGAATGCACTATAAGGTCCCTCTGTACAATTAGGGTTATGTACCATGGCCGTCTTGATGATCATACAACTGTTGATTCATTAAATGTATCATAGAGGATGGTGCTTGGATGAATATCTAAGGAGTTAGATAGAGGACTCATCAAGCACCGTTAAATGATTATTAAGAGATGATCCAGCCTGAGTAGGAGAAGGCAATCCTTTCTCATAAAGGCTGATATCTGACCGACCTCTTGATGCAGGTCCTCTGCATGGGAATAGTGATTCGGAGGTGTCAGATTAGTTAGGTCAAAGGGTTGACTTAACGAGATCGAGATAACCTAAGTCCTATGTTGAATGCTGTCACAGCATAGGCACGCATCCTCTGATCGGAGACAGATGTGTTACTATATTTCATCACAACTGAGTGTGCACATTTGGCATACCAATAGGTTGATGACCTAACCAAGTTCTATACACCGGCGAGCAGGTGTGCACGTAAGGGCATATGAGTAATACGATCTCTCAAAGGGATCATACATGTTCACTTGTGAACCGGAAGACATGAGCTCACTCATGAGGTATTGGGACCGATCAAATTCCATGCATGGTCGTCGTGCTTTGGAAGCATGACAAGAATTTGAAGGTATGATATATGCTTTGGGAAAGCATATGATCGATGTCGATTCCCAATGACCAAGATTGAGAAACTTGGTGATTAAACCCTGAAGATGACAGTGTAAAATTAATCTATATCTTCAGGCTGATCATAGGTCTTCCAGTATGCAGGATGTATAGGTGTTAGAAATACCTGAGGGTGATTTGATCATAAACGACTGTATAACCATGATGCTTCTATTCCGAGGGAGTGATGAAACATGTTTGGATTTTCGTGACTCCTCTCAGTAAAGAAGTAATATGATCTTGGTCCAAATGTTGGACATTGATCTGAATGAGATTCAGATGCAATGAGAAGGTTAGATTTGCGGTCTTGATTTAATCAAGCATCTATGAGAGGTCTGTGAGATCTTGGTTTGAGATGTGATCTCAACATCCAAGTCAATATACGTGGAACAATACAATCGCCATGTCCTTATCTCCAAGTATCTGCGGAGAAAGTGCATTATTCTTGAAAGGGTTCAAGAATAATTCCATAGTTGAATTATATCTAAGCATTGAGAAATGGATAATTAAATGTGATAATTATCTTGAATAATGTGAATTTGATTCACATTAACAGATATGTGTGAATGATGATCCAATATAACTGAATGTGATTTAATTATTATGTATAGGAATAATATGGATAGCAATATCTAATTATTCATAATATATTATAAATGTGATTTATAATGTATTATAGAGAGCTTATTATGATTTATATTTGTTGATTAATTATTGGTGTGAATTGGATTCACATTGTATAATTACTTGAAAATATAGATTTCCTTTTGTTTTGAGTCGTGAATGTGATTCACAATTTTTCAATGGCAAGATTACAATATTCTTATAATTAATTATGAATTATTTTTGTAAAATAATTTACAACAAAAGTTGTTGTAAAAATCTTGGAAATTTTCATGGAGTAGGGCAATCTCATGAGATTGCATGAGATTGCCTTTACCTTGGATGATGGTGGACGGCTACATCTCCATATGGAAATTGGTATCCGTCCGACCAATCTCCATGGGGAGATGCAATCTCCATGCAATTGTCTCCATATTTGCTTAATTTAATTTGGGATTGATTTGTATTTGATTTATCAAATATATTAATTCAAATTAAATTATTTGTTGTTATGTTTTACCAACAACAATCTTGACCATTGAAAGAAACACAAATCAATCTCATCCATTGATTTTGTGTGTCTCCTGGATAGAGATCCATTGGACTCCCAAACCCTATATAAAGAGAGGCACTCCATGCTCTCTAGGGTTACGACAAGAACAACAACATAAGCTCTCTCTTCTCTTCACGCATCCTCTCTTCCTCTCTCTAATATTGGTGGTCGTCCACTCTAAGAGAAGAAGAAAACGTCTCTCTCGTCGACTCGTCATTGTGACGTCGTCTCGATGACTCTTGGTTCTCCCTCTTCTTTGGTGTGCTTCGTCCACGAAGAAGGTGTTTGATCTCGTGCGACGATATCAGGAGTTCCACGTTTGGATTCAACATCTTGGATTGCGAGGATCACGCGGTTCATCCCCGTGCTCGCAAGCGTCATCTCCGAAGATCGGACTTGAGACAGGAGGTCTTTTTTCGTACAGACTCGATCAACCACGCTTCAAGAGGTATTCCTATATACTTGATGTGGTTTAGATGAAACGATCCGAGAATCGTTCTTGAATCATGTGGTTTTATCACATGATTTTTTCTAAAATTCCATTGCATAGAACAACTAGTTCGACTAGTCGTTCTTCATCGTATGCGATACGATGCTCACGCTTCCGTGATGCACTTAAGGATTATTCCATATCCTTCAACTTCATCATAGGCATTATTGGCATTAGGTTGTATCCCAAAAATTGCCCAGCAGCGATCAGAAGGGTGTTTCCAACATCCACAATGTACGTATGATGGATACCGAGCAGAAGAATCACGACCACGTCCACGATCGAGTATGTGTCCAGAGTCACGTCTTCATCCAGATTCATGACCACGTCCACGTCCTGAGTCACGTCCCCATCCTCCTTGATAGGTATGACGCCTTCTGTATCCTAAGGAGGTATAGTGGGCCATCGTATCTGTAGAGGTGTGGGTGGTAGAGTGTTGAATTGGAGCCTCTAGCTCCTGTAAGCATCCGAAGATTGTCTCAAGAGTAGGTAGAGTATCAGATATTAGGAATTGGTCTTTCACAGGCTTAAATTTTGGATTTAGTCTCGATAGAAATTTGTAAACCTGTCATTCAACACGTTCTCCTACTTGTTTATCACAATATGCAGGCTGAAAAATAAGGAGTTCCGCCAAAAGGCCTGGAAGAAGCCTGTAGTATTCGATAAGACTTGATTCTCCCTGATTAGCAGACCGAATCCTTGTGTATATATCTGACAAACGAGATTAGTCGTCTTCTGAGAATATGTACGCTCAAGGTTTTCCCACATTGCCTTAGTGGTGTCTTTATAGAGTTGTGGGTGGTAGAGTGCTGAATTGGAGCCTCTAGCTCCTGTAAGTGTACGGAGATTTTCTGAAGAGTAGGTAGAGTATCAGCCATTAGGAATTGGTCTTTCACAGGCTTATATTTTGGATTTAGTCTCGAGAGAAATTTGTAAACCTGCCATTCAACACGTTCTCCTACTTGTTTATCACAATATGCAGGCTGAAAAATAAGGAGTTCCTCAAAAAGGCTTGTAAGAAGCCTGTAGTATTCGATAAGACTTGATTCTCCCTGATTAGCAGACCAAATCCTTGTGTATATATCTAACAGACGAGACTTAGTCGTCTTTTGAGAATATGTACGCTCAAGGTTTTCCCACATTGCCTTGGTGGTGTCTTTATAAAGAAGATTCGCAGCAATGTTTGGATCGACATTGTTCGTCATCCAAGTGATAACTTGGCAATTATCAACAAACCAAGTTTCATAGTCCTTATCTGTTTCCGCAGGTGGAACTTTTCTAAGAACGTAGCTCTTACGCTGGCCACCAACAAACACTTTGAAAGACCGAGACCATTAAACATAATTTTCGGAGCCCTTCAACTTGATAGAAATGCCCTGTACCAGCAAAGAAGTAGGGTACATGGGCTTGATCTCGGCAGATGTCATCGTGGCGGCTTAGGTCAAGGAAAAGTGACCTAGAGAGTATATCTTGCCGCAATTTATCATCAAATATCTAAACCCTCGTCAAGGAGTAAGAAGGATGAGGCAATGATCGTTTGATGGCAAAAGAGGGGACCTGGCTGCCCCCAAAGCAGCCTGGTGATGCTCAGCCTGGCCCCCTCGCATGTACTGAAGACTTGACAGGGCCTGAGGACCCGAGGCGGTGCGGGCCTATGGCAGGAGGTGCGGAGATCCGAGGCGACTGCAGAGGGACTTGGAGAGGTGGCGGTGGCGGAGGGGTGATTAGGTTAGAACACCGGCCTAGGACCGCTGCTCTGATACCATGTGAAAGGATGATAAGAAAAGATGATTCGTTGTTTATTAAAGAGGTCTAGGTGTCCTTATATAGGACTAAACCCGAGAGGGCTTAAAGGAGAATATTCTATAGAATATGCTCTATAGAATGTTCTCTTAACAAATAGCCACATACAATATTCTGTTAACATAAAAACCCTCATGGGGTTAAGACAAAGAAAGAAATCTTCTGCAATCTCTAACAGCGAGCAATGGCTCGGAGTCAATCCTACCATTGGAGGATGAGAAAAATTGTCGAATGGACGGTTGAAGCTTACTTGGATTCTGGACACTAATCTATCAGATGCGAATCTCCAGGAGCAATATAGGAACAAGTTGGAAGGAATTGTTCGGTCTTTTATTTTATACCAGATTGGAGAGTCCTTTTTCTCGTACTCCATTGGTGATAAGGTACCGTTACGATACCTTTGGTTGCTCGAGAACTTCCAAGAATGTGGCCAGATGGCTTGAGGGGCAACAGTTCTTGTGCAATTATATCAGCAATTAGATGATTACTCATTGGGAAAATACAAGAGATGTTATAGTCTTTAGAAATTACTATGGACTTGGTCCTGAGAGCACATAGACATCGGGGGTGCCTCCACCATATCGAACGGATCCAACGTTTTGAACCAAAGTCCATATACTTGCAGATATTAGATGTAAGTATTCCAAAATTTGATTGTTTGATAAAATATTAACACGGATAAAACAGATGGACATCATGGCGCAGGTCGTTCAATCAGAACGTCCAAACAACGAACTTGACATTCTACCGCAACGAGTTGGATATACATGACGAGCACTAGGTACAGTTCGTACTGTTCATACGTATACCATTTTATTGGATTAATATGAAAATATTAACCTCAGACTTTTAAAAAATGCATTGGTCTTCATATGATACGAAGATCATAAATATCCTACCCGCTATCTGTCAAGAGGGACAACAAGTATGGAGGTCCCAGGCAGTGCTAATTTGCTTTTAACGTAGCGGTGGTACACGTGCCGGATCACGTTATGAGACAATTTGATCTGTGACCTCATATCCCATATCAGATGCCTCTGATAGTTTTTCCAAATTGTTGGTCTCGTCAATGGGACAACGATCTAATTGATTGGGTCGATTGACTTTGAGAACACATTATTAGGTGGAATCAATGTCGTCAAACCATGGTGTTGGAAAGAGCTTCGGCAGAATCTGCCGAGCAGCGACTGAAAACATACATACAATGGTATTTGAAGATTACACGGTAATGGATATATACCTCAATCCTGCTACCACAATTTATATACGAGCCTTACGCTCCCAAATTTAGGCTAAGAATAAGTGTGCAACTTTTTAGTAAGAGATTCTTGGAAAACAACATGTCATGTATGAATTACTTACAGGTGAAGAGTGTATACAGGGCTCGTGAGATTCTTGAGGACTACGGACGAAGCTCAGAGTTGCGGAATGTAATTGGCTTACTTGACTCTGCATTACAAAACTCTGGATTAGCATATCAAATGAGCCAGTACAATCCGAGGTACTCTTACTCCACTGATCCTTCCGCAGTCCCTTTCCATACCCCTGAACCCCAACGACAACATGACACTGTTGTACAAACATATGTTTTTCACGTACAACAACAATATGTTGTTGGTAGAAATGATGTCGAGGGGGGGACCGTCTCAGGCACAATTTCTGCAACCTTCGAAGCTGGTGATTTTTCGGGTATAAACCCTAGTATGCCTCCACAGACGCAGACATTCACACAATTTTTAACCATCAATTTTATTCCCCATCAAATTATTATTCCCCATAATAATTTAATATGCGACCTCATATCCCATATCAGATGCCTCTGATAGTTTTTCCGAATTGTCGATCTCGTCAATGGGACAACGATCTAATTGATTGGGTCGATTGACTTCGAGAACACATTATTAGGTGGAATCAATGTCGTCAAACCGTGGTGTTGGAAAGAGCTTCGGCAGAATCTGCCGAGCAGCGACTGAAAACATACATACAGTGGTATTGGAAGATTACACGGTAATGGATATATACTTCAATCCTACTACCACGATTTATATACAAGCCTTACGCTCCCAAATTTAGGCTAGGAGTAAGTGTGCAACTTTTTAGTAAGAGATTCTTGGAAAACAATATGTCATGTATGAATTACTTACAGGTGAAGAGTGTATACGGAGCTCGTGGGATTCTTGAGGACTACGGATGAAGCTCAGAGTTGCGGAATGTAATTGGCTTACTTGACTCCGCATTATAAAACTTTGGATTAGTAGATCAAATTAGCCAGTACAATCTGAAGTACTCTTACTCCACTAAGCCTTCCGCAGTCCCTTTCCATACCCCTGAACCCCAATGACAACATGACATTGTTGTACAAACATATGCTTTTCACGTACAACAACAATATGTTGTTGGTAGAAATGATGTCGAGGCGGGACCATCTCAGGCACAATTTCTGCAACCTTCGAAGCTGGTGATTTTTGGGGTCTAAACCCTAGTATGCCCCCACAGACGCAGACATTCAAACAATTTTTAACCATCAATTTTATTCCCCATCAATCAAACAGTGGATTCTCCTATTACACAGATTCTAGTCATGTGCCTCTGTTGAGATTGTTGAGATAATTATGGTAGTTGTTGAGATAATTATGTTAGTTTTCTATTTCTGGTATGTCTCTCTTATGTAATTAACCCAGGGCTTTTCTCCTATATAAGGGTCTCTTCTATGATATGAAAAACGTTTCTCCCAACATGGTATCGGAGCAACGGTCCTAGACCGGGGTTCTCGTATCCCACCCAAAACCCTAACCCTAACCCCCCTTCCCCCCGCCTCCTCTCGGTGCCGCCGCAGCCCAGCTAGGGCCCTCCCCCCGCCGACCGCTGCTGCCCTAAGGCGGTCCAGGCCTTCTGCGTTGCTGCCTGGGTTTCCCCCAGCCACCTGCGTCGCCTCCAGGGCCCCTCCAGCCTCCTGCGCCGCCGCCTGGGCCGACCCCTGCCATCCCGAGGTGCCGCACAAGCCCCCCCCCCCCCCCCCCCCCGCCCTCCTGTGCTCAGCTGGGGTGTCCAGCGACTGCCGAGTGTGCTCCGGTTGCCTTCCCGTGACCTAAAACTGGTATTTCAACCCCTGTTTTGCAATCTATTGGTTTGATTGTCGGTGGTGTTTTTGGTCTTCCATATCACATCTAAACGCCACTAGACCTTAGTAAACTGCATAGGAATGGTTGTATAAGTCTACATATACAACCACTCCTCTTCATGCTTGTGTAGACATTATTCGGTTGATCTACTCCTCAGTTGTCCGAGGTTCATTGATACAATGACCGACAGTAAAAGTGATGTGTTCTCTTCTTCTGGTGCATTCAAAGGACCTGCACCAATAGTCAAGATGGATGGGACCAATTATGAACTATAATTCATGCAGTTTCGCACTCTTATGCAGTGCCACAACAAAGAACACATTATCACCGAATCCGAACCGACAGACAAAACTGGGGCCAATGGTTCGTGGAAGCAAGATGATGCTTATGCTCGTATTTGGCTCTCCGGGACGCTAACCACTGAGATTGCCAATGATATTGTCAACCAACCCACCACAAAGGTTATGTGGGATATTTTAGCGGCCACATATGGGCAAGCCAAGAATGAGAGCAAGATTCTTTAGTTACAGTTTGACATTTTCTCGACCAAACAGAATGGTCGCTCGCTTCATGTGCATTTTTCTCATCTTCGCGGCATGTTTGAACATCTACACAGCTTCATGCCTGTCACTGCCAGCAACGAGCAACAATGACAGTATCGGAACGCCACTATGACAGGGGTGTTCCTATCCTCTCTTGATTCCGAATATGATGCATCACGTACACAGCTTCTAACTGGAGAGACGATACCCCCTATGGAAGAAGTATACAAGCAACTCGGTCGGATTACTCCCACTACTGTCGCTCCGAATCCTTCCGCTATGGTCGTCTCACGGGGAAGGAGAGGATCTTCCCAGTATCGAGGACGTGGTCTTCGTGGTCGTGGTGGTGGCCGTCAGCGTGGCCCATGTTCTTATTGCCATCGTCCTGGTCACCTTGAGGAGACATGCTTTCAGAAGCATGGATATCCAGCCTCTGCAAGGGTTGATGAACAGACAGAACCTACCTTGGCTCCATCCCAGGATGCTCTCCTGGATGATATTGTTTCTAAGCTTCGTAAGATGATGTCCGCTCCCATTATTCCGACTGCGACTTCCTCTGATGTTGCGGTTACTGCCAAAGCCTCGTCTAGCTCCTCAGGTACTACTTATGCTCTTACAAGTTGTAGCAGCTCTGATTTGACTGATTGGATTGTGGATTCGGGAGCATCTCATCATATTGTGGAGATCGAGCACAGTTTACTTCCTACAGCTCGATTGCCTCTGGTCGATTCGTGGTGATTGCTAATGGAGTTCGACTACCTATTGTTGGTCAGGGGGAGATTGTTCTAGCTCCTTCTTTTCATTTGCAGAACGTTTTACATGCTCCAGCCTTTCGGATGAATCTTTTGTCTATTAGTCAAATTACAAAAGATTTACATTGTCGTGCCATATTTGATCCATCTTCCCTTGTGTTTCAGGACATACTAACGGGCAGGGTGATTGGATGTGGCCGTGAGCAGCGAGGATTGTACAAGCTTACCATACCATCTCATGCTGGGATCGCTACTATTCCTTCTGGATCTATTTCACCGTTCATATGGCATCTACGCTTTGGACATCTTCCTCTTTAGAAGATGTGTCATGTTCTACCTCAATTATCTACTCGTACTACCTTGGATTGTGAAGCCTGTCAGCTTGGAAAGTACCATCGCTCTTCATTTCCGTCTCATCAGAGTCGTGACAGTAGTCAGTTGTTTGAGTTATTTCATTTTGATATTTGGGGTCCTAATCGTGTTCCTGAACATCAGGGACATCGTTTTTATTTGGTTGTTGTTGATGATTACTCTAGACTATCTTGGGTGTTTTTGTTAAAACATAAGTCTGAAGCTGGTGCTCTAATCAAGTCTTTTCTTATTGGAGTCAAAAACATTTTCTCCGCTAATGTTAAAATTATTCGTACGAATAATGCCTTGGAATTCTCAACCTTACAATTATATGCATTTCTCAGCTTTATTGGTATTATTCATCAGACCTCTTGTGCTCATACGTCACAGCAGAATGGTAGCTGAACACAAACACCGTCACCTTCTAGACGTCACACGGACACTTTTGATTCAGAGTCGAGCTCCCCATTCTTTCTGGGGAGATGTTGTTCTTACAGCCTGTTACTTAGTAAACAGGATGCCTTCCACCATGCTAGGAGAAAAGGTTCCCTTCTTGATTGCGTTTCCCGAGAAGGACCTATTTTCTCTCACTCCTAGAGTTTTTGGTTGCATCGCCTTTGTCCACAATTTTGCTCCTGGTCGTGACAAGCTCTCACCCAGAGCGGTCAAATGTGTTTTTGTTGGATATTCTCGTACCCAAAAGGGGTATCGTTGTTTTGATCCTATAGGAGGAGATATTATGTGAGTATTGATGTCACATTTTTTGAGTCTATTATGTATTTTTCTCCTACATGTGACAGATTGTCCAATGGTAGTTCTGAAGAAGATGTGGTTGTTCTTCCACCACCTCATTCTCCTCCAACTCTGCCTACACCACAAATCTCTCCACCTCCATCTCCATCTCCATCTCCATCTCCATCTCCACCTCCACCTCCACCTCAATCCTTGCTACGTGTTTACACTCGTAGGTCTTCTACTCACCCCGCTGCTCATATGCCCTCTACATCATCCAACACGCCTCAGGTATGTCGTGAACATATTATTTCATCTGATGGTGCTGGTCTTTTGGATGGATCACAGACTGAGACAATTATACAAAACAGTGTGGATGATGACCTGGAGGTTCCTATTGCTTTGAGGAAGCCTCGTCGTAAGTGTGCTACTTACCCTCTTGCTGCACATGTTAGTTTGGATCATCTTTCAGAAGAGTACAGGCGCTTTGTTGTGGGACTATTTGCAGTTACTGTCCCACGAATATATCAGGAGGCGTTACAGGACAATAGGTGGCGTATGGCCATGGAAGAGGAGATGGCAGCCTTGCAGTCGCGGGGTACATGGAGTCTTATGCCTGCTCCTTTGGGTGCCTCCGTAGTCGGCTGCAAGTGGGTATTTACAGTCAAGCACAAAGCAGATGGCAGTGTGGATCGCTACAAGGCGAGACTTGTGGCACGTGGGTTCACCCAAACCTATGGGGTGGACTACCAGGATACCTTTTCCCCAGTAGCCCGACACTCAACGCTTCGTATCCTTCCGTCAGTTGCAGCTTCCAAGGATTGGCCTCTTTATCAGCTTGATGTGAAGAATGCATTCCTATATGGGTATCTACAGGAGGAAGTTTATATGCAGCAGCCACCAGGGTTTGCTACTGAGCGGAAGTTCCAGAAGGTATGCAGGCTCCATAAGGCGATTTATGGCCTTAAGCAGAGCCCTAGAGCTTGGTACCAGAAGCTATCAGAGCTAATAGAGCAATAGGGGTTTGTATGGTCTACTGCAGATCATACACTTTTTGTCCAGAAGACACAGAAAGGCACCATTGTTATTCTTGTCTATGTAGATGATATCATTGTCACAGGGGATGATGAGCAGGGCATTCAGACTGCCAAGGAATTCCTTGGTACACAGTTTAAGACCAAGGATCTTGACACTCTTCGACACTTTCTTGGACTGGAGTTTGCAAGGAATCAGCGTGGTCTTGTGATGACCCAGAGAAAGTTTGTGATGGATCTGCTTTCTGAGACAGGTATGATAGAATGCAAACATGTTACTACTCCTATGGATCCAAGTGTGAGATTGTATGATGATGACACTGAAGAGGTTGACAACAGGAGATACAGAGAGCTTGTTGGGAAGCTCTTATATGCCACCATCACCAGACCAGATATTTGCTTTGCAGTGTGCAAAGTTAGCCAGTTCATGGAGCAACCCAGGAAGGTGCATATGGATGCAGTTCAGATGATTTTGAGGTATCTGAAGAACTCACCTGGTACTGGTCTTATCTTCAGCAGGGATACATCCCTTGAGGTGACTGCATGTGCAGATGCAGATTATGCAGGGTGCCCCAAAGACAGGAAGTCTACTTCTGGCTTTGTTGTTTTTGTAGGCAACGCCATTGTTTCATGGAAAAGCAAGAAGCAGACAGTGGTTGCAAGATCCAGTGCAGAGTCTGAATACAGGGCCATGGCACATAGAAGTGCAGAGATGATGTGGGTTAGATCCGAATTGACGGACCTTGCTGTTGAGGTTCCTCTTCCTATGCAGTTGTTATGTGATAATCAAGCAGCTCTGTTTATTGCCAATAATCCTTCTTTCCATGAACGAACTAAACATATAGAGGTGGATTGCCATTACACTAGAGACATGATTCAGAAAGGTCTCATATCCACCACTCATGTTTCTACTGGAGATCAGACAACTGATATCTTCACCAAGGCACTTACTAGAGGTCCTTAGGCTTGAGGGGGAGTGTTGAGATTGTTGAGATAATTATGGTAGTTATTGAGATAATTATGTTAGTTTTCTATTTCTGGTATGTCTCTCTTATGTAATTAACCCAGGGCTTTTCTCCTATATAAGAGAGCCCTAGGGTCTCTTCTATGGTATGAAAAACGTTTCTCCCAACAGCCTCCATTCCAGAATCTCCAACACACACCTCTACCAGATATGACGCAGATACACCCGTAATAGCATACACCATAGCTAGAGAAGCCACCACCACATCATCATCAACGACTTCCAAATATTGATAGAGCCTCATCAGTTAGGGACACACCACGATAGCAACATGAGAATCAAGTGAATGGAGTGAGAGTGGCACTAATGGTTGTAGCCGAGGTCGTATGGATAATATATCATCACTCATTTGTCGGACACGGGAATTTTTTATTAATGAAAATTTGTACCAACAATCTCATTCTATTTAGTAGAATAATGACAATATTATCATTTATGTTGATTTTGGTGCAATGTCATGCATGCTTCCATATTAATACTAAAAAGGCAGAGAAATACTATATTCCACATACATGGAAATTGTATTAGCATGTAATTCCATACTATCTCAAATGTAATTTGTAGACGTGGCGCAAACCCCTAAGTAATCTTCACATTATTATATTTAAATTCTATATTGATTGCAGTTCTTAACGACCTTAAGATAACTCTATTTTATTACATTTCTAATGCTATTTGTTAGGGTAAAAAAAGTACTCAGATGATTTATTCTATAGAGCCCTCGGGTCTCTTATATAGGGAGAGAGCCCTTGGGTAAATTACATGAGAGGCACATAAAGAAACTGAAATAACATAAAAGACGAACAACTATCTCTACACTCCCCCTCAAGATGGAGCATAGATATCTATCATGCTCAGCTTGGAAGAACATCTCTGGAAGGGTCCTCTGAGCAATGGCTTAGTGAATATGTCCGCTGTCTGGTCCTCTGAACTGACGCGAGACGTGGAGATGAAGCCCTTCTAAATCATGTCCCTAGTGTAATGACAATCCATCCTATGACATCATGACAATGAGGTGAGACTGAAGGACTACCTGAGGCACTGGCAGAGGCGGATGTACTAGCTGACGCCGAGGCTGCAACATCATAAACTTCAGCACCCTCTGGCGACGATTGTGGCATGATATCACGAAGTCGTGCCACTAACTCTTCGAACCTGTGATCTGTAGCAGGAGCTGAAGGACCCTGGACATGATCCGCGACACGTGCAGAAGGAGGGAAGCCGTGCTTGGAATAGCACGTATCCTCCGAATGACCAGTACGGCGGCAGAAAGAACACGTGGACCGTATGCGACCTCCGCGTCCATGTCCACCATTTCCTCTGCCACGAAACGAGGACGAACCACCACGTCCCCTGGAAACTGCCATTGCAGACGGAGATGCATTCGCTGTAGCAGATGGAACAGGTACACGACTGAGCCTCTTGTATACCTCTTCCATTGGCGGGATAGTGGCATCTGCTAGGATCTGAGAGCGTGCGGCCTCGTACTCTGGGTCTAGGGCAGCAAGTAATACGCCAACCATAGTGGCATTGCGGAACGTCTTCTGTTGTTCCGGCATGGCTGTGAGCGGAATGGTGCTATAGAGCTTCTCGAACATACCACGAAGCGACGTGTACAGCGAATGAAGAGGTCTCCCATTCTGCTTCGTGGTAAATATATAATGCTGCAACTGGAGCATCTTCGTCTCGTTGCGGACCTGAGAGTATGTCATGGCCAAAATGTCCCACATCGCCTTGGCGGTGGGCTGGTGAAGAACATCATTTGCTATCTCTGTCGTGAGCGTACCTGAGAGCCAATCCTTGGCGTACGCATCGTCAGCCTCCCATGAGGCATAGACTCCTGTCTTCTCCGGCGGTTCATCCTCGGTAAGAATATGCTTCTTACCACACGACTTCATGAGACTGAGGAACTGCATCGCCCACAGTTCGTAGTTTGTCCCGTCCATTTTGACGATCGGTGCTGAACCTTTGAACGCACCTATGGCGGGCATATCGAGCTTTTGTTCGGACATGATGCCGGAGAAGAACGACTATTGATAGACCAAGAAGAGGTTGTCTACCAAGACTTTAAGGATTCAAGTGCACATGTAGACGTTATGCACTTGAATCCATCATCTATCCGAGACCGAGCGAAGGGGCGGCACCCGGCGACAAGTAGAGGCTCCGGAAGCCTCTACCAATGAAGATGACGGCTGGGCGGGGACTGATCAGGGGCTGGGCGAGGGATGGACTGTGTATACAGCCCCCGGCGGCGGCTGGAGGAAGCCGGGGCGGAAGGTGGGTGGCTCCGGCGGCGCGCGTGCGGGACGAGGAGAGGGTCCCGACTGGTCGGTGGTGCCCTGGGGGCGGGGCGGCAACCTGGGGTCGGCGGCGGAGCCCTGGGCGGCGCCCTGGGGCGGCGACGGTGGGAGAGAGTTGGCGGGGGGGGCGGTGGAGAGAAACCCTAGATTAGGGTTAGGGCTCTGATACCATGTTAGGGTAAAAAAAGTACTCAGATGATTTATTCTATAGAGCCCTCGGGTCTCTTATATAGGGAGAGAGCCCTTGGGTAAATTACATGAGAGGTACATAAAGAAACTGAAATAACATAAAAGACGAACAACTATCTCTACACTATTGTATTATTGTAGGTTATTTCAAAAACTCGCTTCACAGTTCGTAAGTTGGTGCATCTTCCTGAAACCGATTCCTAGCTGTTAGTACACCATCCAGTTCTAATGCATTACATCATACTCCACTTGCTTCACCACGACCACTGTGAGGTGGAGTTTCTGCAGTCCCACTAGTGTATACTGCTTTACCACAGTCGCCCTGAGAGGGTGTTCTCCACAACTCAGAGATGGGAGCTGACCCTTACAGCCTATCAGATGCTCATACATTGTATCCATTAGAGGATCGATCATTACCCTCAACAGCTTCAGTCGATTGGCTCTTCCTTCACAGATTACTCACCACAATCAATGCCTCCACCTATGGTAGAGAGTTCCTAAAGCAAGACCTCCCAGCTGACGAAAGTATATGATGAGGAGGAAGATTTGTATGCTGACTTAACTGATTTGCATTACATAATAGCACTGAAGTACGTGCGTCTGAGCGTATTACGAGGATGACTCGGATCGAGGATATGATTAAGACCATCAATGTGAGTTTATCTAATGTAATGGTCGATGTGGTTTTTTTATTTTGCATTTGTAACTGTCAGAAAATAGAGAATGTGGAAGCAGAATGATAAACAAAGCATAAAAACAGAAAGAAAAATATGAAAGAACATAAAGAATTTTACGTGGAACCCTACTCCTTAAGGAGCGGGATGAAACCACATGAGAAGCCCTCAAAGGGGAGGATATTCTATTGAACTTTCACTATGGATACAGGAGGTCTGGGGCTCCTTATATAGCTTCCACAGAGCCTCCAAGTCCCACCACTAGTAGATGTGAGACTAAACTCAGTGATGGGGTAAATCGATCTTGGAGGGATCCATTTACCCACCTATTACATAAGCGACACATGCTCCAAATACTCTAACACCACCCTCAAGCTGGAGCATGCAATGCTCAGCTTGGACAAACAGAAAGAAACTCAACTTACAATACATGACACTATAGACAATATCAACTCAACGCGCATAACTGTCGGCTGTTGTCAAGGACGTTAATTCTCATGACATGCATGCGAGGAGGATGAACGGGCTGGAGTGTGAAACTAGGTCTCTCCCATCTGGCTAAGAGAATGGTACTCTACTCTAGAGTCCTTATGATACCACATGAAAACCCTTGCCCATCTGGCATAGGGAATGGTCCTCTACTCTGGAGTCCCTATGGCTCACATGAAAATTCTGGCCAAAACAACAAGAATGATGGGGACCATGACAAATGATGGTATGTGTCGTCATCGAGTCTGAACAACTGTCAAACTGTAGAGTTTGGAATCCTGACTGGTCTAGAGAATCTGAATCCGACATTGTGACTCTACATAATAGTCCTCCTTTCTCCCATACTTGTCGGAAACTTGGACGTCGATCAATATCATAAAGTTCCAGGGCCAAAATGCAATTTTCATAAAATATTACAACGTGTGCTTTAATTATCTGGATTAAAATGAAATATAGAAAACTACAGGGTCATGCCTGCAAATTGCCCACCTCACGTGGGTGGCCACGTGAGGTGAGTTAACAAGGACTAAGTGCAATTATGGAAAGTAGGAGGTCTTTTTTGCAAATATTATAAAATTTAAACAACGGCAGATGAAAGTTTGTACGCTAATAAATAAAATACAAAATCGGCTGGGTGAGATATGCAACACACCCAAGGTCGGGCGTGGGCTAACGGTGGATCTGTCTTTACTTATGCCACATGTTGAGCTCTAACCTCACGATACTGGTTCGCAGATGAATGGCCAGGATTAGATTCTAGCCCTTGATCACACGGCTTCTACGCGAGGTTGATCGAACGACTACTGCTTCCCTGGACGAACAGGACCAAGATCGATGGCTCTGAAGATGTTAGTAAGAACAGAGATGAAGTCTTCACCAATGCTCGCTCGATCAATCGTATCTCTCCGCTCTGGCACTCCCCGGTGCTGTTTTAGAGCTCAGAAGGTGTCTCACGTCAGTCCGCAGCTCCGAGAGGTGTCAAGTAGGTCTAGGGCCCCATCGATGGGGGCCTAGAGCGTAGGAGTTCCAGGAGCACCGTTGAATCCTAAAAAATCCCCCAGATGGGGGTCTTCTAGACCTAAAACAAACATTGCAAGAAGGGCAAAGTGCAATGGACAAGTCTGGGCTTTTATTGGCAATTCTTGGAGGCAGAATGTTGGTGGGTTTGGCGAAAATGAAGGTGGCATCTATATTGATTGCAGTTCTTAACGAACTTAAGATAACTCTATTTTATTACATTTCTAATGCTATTGTATTATTGTAGGTTATGGCAAAAACTCGCTTCACAGTTCGTAAGTTGGTGCATCTTCCTGAAACCGATTCCTAGTTATTAGTACACCATCCAGTTCTAATGCATTATATCATACTCCACTTGCTTCACCACGACCACTGTGAGGTGGAGTTTCTGCAGTCCCACTAGTGCATACTGCTCTACCACAGTCTCCCCGAGAGGGTGTTCTCCACAACTCAGAGATGGGAGCTGACCCTTACAGCCTATCAGATGCTCATACATTGTATCAATTAGAGGATCGATCGTTACCCTCAACTGCTTCAGTCGATTGACTCTTCGTTCACAGATTACTCACCACAATCAATGCCTCCACCTATGGTTGAGAGTTCCTAAAGCGAGATCTCCCATCTGTATGTTGACTTAACTGATCTGCATTACATAATAGCACTGAAGTACGTGCGCTTGAGCGTATTACGAGGACGACTCGGATCGAGGATATGATTAAGACCATCAATGTACTATAAATTTTATTGAGTCAAGTTTATCTAATGTAATGGTCGATGTGATTTTTTTATTTTGCATTTGTAACTGTCAGAAAATAGAGAATGTGGAAGCAGAATGATAAATAGAGCATAAGAATAGAAAGATAAATATGAAAGAACATAAAGAATTTTACGTGGAACCCTACTCCTTAAGGAGCGGGATGAAACCACAGGAGAAGCCCTCAAAGGGGAGGATATTCTATTGAACTTTCACTATGGATACAAGAGGTCTGGGGCTCCTTATATAGCTTCCACAGAGCCTCCAAGTCCCACCACTAGTAGATGTGGGACTAAACTCAGTGATGGGGTAAATAGATCTTGGAGGGATCCATTTACCCACCTATTACATAAGTGACATATGCTCCAAATACTATAACACCCCCTCAACCTGGAGCATGCAATGCTCAGCTTGGACAAACAGAAAGAAACTCAACTCACAATACATGACACTATAGACAATAGCAACTCAACGCGCATAACTGTCGGTTGTTGTCAAGGACGTTACTTCTCATGACATGCATGTGAGGAGGACGAACGGGCTGGAGTGTGAAACTAGGTCTCTCCCATCTGGCTCAGAGAATGGTACTCTACTCTAGAGTCCTTATGATACCACATGAAAACCCTTGCCCATCTGGCATAGGGAATGGTCCTCTACTCTGGAGTCCCTATGGCTCACATGAAAATTCTGGCCAAAACAACAAGAATGATGGGGACCATGACAAATGATGGTATGTGTCGTCATCGAGTCTGAACAACTGTCAAACTGTAGAGTTTGGAATCCTGACTGGTCTAGAGAATCTGAATCCGACCTTTTGACTCTACATAATAGTCCCCCTTTCTCCCATACTTGTCGGAAACATGGACGTCGTTCAAGTTGGGAAAAGGCAAGATAATACATAATGATGGGGAATAAACAAAATCAAATAAGCTAATACTATATATATATATATATATTGACTTTTCTTCTCACATTTTTTTTGATTTTTTTAACCGTTTCACATCATCATTTTTCCGACTTTTCAAATCATTTTTTAAAAAAGCCGTTTCAAGTTTTTGTGGCTTTTTTCTCTCTTTTTTTTCAAAATACTTACGTATGACTTTTCTTGTATGGGCCTTTTTCCGATTTTTTTGAACTTGAATCTCCGCCCAAAAAGAGGCCCAATCTCCCCCCCCCTTTTTTTACTGTAGCATTTTTTAATTACAAGGGCCTACATGGGCCTAAATAATCCTCACACACCAAATTAGGGTTCCCAATCAGGAACCCTCTCTCTTCAAATGCCCCCTGATGGGGCTTCTGCCGCTGCCCTTGGATCTGGTAGGCAGAGGGTGCTGTTGAAGGTAGGGAAGCTCCTCCTGGAGCTTTGGACGGCACCGCATTGGTGCCTGGAGCTCACGTGAAGGGGTATCACGCCTGGGGTCACCGTTCGGATTTGCTCGCGCTGCTTGGGAGGGTCGGTGCCGCTTGGATCAGCCTTTCGCGCTTCGCATGGGGTGCCGCTTGCCTTAGTGTTTCGCCACCTAAGGTAGCTTCGTGCGCAAGATCGTGGAGCGAGAGAGCACGATCGTGCCTGGGATCGTCGCCTGGAGCATAGCTGTGTGCTCTCGCCGTGTCTGGAGCGGTGCATTGATCGCAGGAGCGCTACCTCATGACGCGACTTCCTCAATCGCCTGGAGTTCTTGGATCGCCACGTGCACGTTTGGAGTGTCATTGTCGCTTGGAGGTTTACCTCCTGCGCACATCACCTGGAGGGACCTCCGCCTGCGGCTAAACAGAGCAGGAAATACAGCGTGATACCTCTCTGCATGAGAATGTGCGCCCCCTCCGATGGGATAGGGAAGCTGCTGGATAACAGAAGGATGAAGGCGCGCAAGGCTGGGATGTACGGCCTGGAGAGCGGATCTTCACGAATAAATATAGGGTTTTCTAAAACCCTAGAACAAGAACTTGGTCTTTGATCAACAATAATCTTCAATAAAATAATCTTCAGAAATAACCAACTATCGCATGTCGAATAAATAAAGAACATGAAATCCTCGAGAATCGAACCTGCTCTGATACCATGTTAGAAAATAGAGAATGCGAAAGCGTAATGATAAATAGAGCATAAGAACAGAAAGATAAACATGAAAGAACACAAAGAATTTTATGTGGAACCCTACTCTCTAAGTAACAGGATGAAACCACGGGAGAAGCCCTCAAAGAGGTAGATATTCTATTGAACTTTCTCTATGGATAGAAGAGGTTTGGGGCTCCTTATATAGCCTCTACAGAACCTTTAGGTCCTAACACTGGTAGGTGTCGACTAAACTCAGTGATGGGGTACCCGCCTATTACATAAGTGGAGCATGATCCAAATAGTGTAAGTATCATTGAATTATTAAAATTAGAGTGTGAAGTGGAGATCCTGAATGGTAGATTGTCTTTTTACTTCGCATTTGTAATGGCAGTGTGTACTCCTTTTTTAAACATCTCCTTGAAAAAAAATCGGAAATCCTGAATCTATTAAAAACTATTAAATATTTGGTGCATTAATTATAATAATATTAAAATTATAATGACAGTGGTTTAATTATTTGGTACTCTATTGTTTAATTAATTATTTATTTAGTATTTATGCATTATTTATATTAATATGTATCACTATAAACTAAATATTATACTTAACAAGTATTTTATTTATAATTTTTCAATATATTATTTTGTTTTCATTTTTTCTTATTTATGACTTAGTGGTTTTTGTTTTTTTAAATTGTTTGAGGGAGGGAGTGTAAAAAAAGAGGTAAGAAGAAGGCATGAAATGGCAAATCATTCGCCGATCGACGAATGGTTTGCCAAATGGAATTTAATGCTAATCAATAGTTCTTATTAGACTTCCTCTGACGTGGAAATTGGGGGTCGTTCGCCGATCGGTGAACCATTTGTCGATCCGTACCCTGACAGGCAAAATTGACCCTGCCATGCCCTTTCTTGGAAAAACCTCTCCTTTTCTTGGCAATAGAGTTATTCAGAACACTGTGACAGTGTTCTCGTTTGCTGTATGTTTCTTTTTTTACGCATTCCAGAACTCTTTCCCATTTTCTATTTTGTTATACTAGAAACCGATTCTATGCACAATTTTTTCGCAGGCAATGTCAGTGACTGTTCTCTTCGTCAGGTGTACTGCAGTCGATCCTTCAGATAGAACCAGCATCAAGAAGAGGAGAGCCGCAAAGAAACGGGAGCTGCAGAAGGATGGAAAACAAGATTTGCAGATGCTTCCTGAGGAGAAGATACTTGGATCCAGCAAGTAGAACCAGTCTCCCATTCGAGACCCTTCTGCCGTTTCCCTCGTCCTGGTGGATGATGCGGTCACACCTCACGTGAAAGGCGAAGACTTCTCGTACTGCTCGTTGTGCGATCTGGAGGTTCTTGGTTTGCCTACGAGACATACGTTCTTCAGTTCGTGCGACTGTTGGGATGTCTGTTCATCATATGGTTAGTCATATGATGCTATCTTTCTTTTTTATTCATTTGTTCATGTGATTCTCAATCTATAAAGATCCTTGCCTTCATGTAGTGATCATCGAAGGAGCATCTGCACTCGCCATCTTCATTCGTTGTCTTGCAGATAGGAAAGGTGTCCCCATGAATTGCACAGAATACTTCACGCCAAATTCCCGACCGGAGTCCTCATTGGTATCTCGGTGCGACCCTTGATCAATTAGACCTGTTATGAATTTATGGTGATTTTGTGTATGTTTTGTGCCAATTCAAAGTTGAGTTCATCTCAAGTGATGCTGGCTCTTTTATCAGCATACAGCTTGGCAGCATTGGGAGAACTTTTCTTCTTCCATGTCGTTCTTATAAAGGTGCGGTTTTTTCCCGTTCTCGAGTGACAGTCAAGAAGATCTTACGAAAACTGAACATTGCCTACAGGGTATGAGAACATATGACTACATAATGGCAATGAAAGAAGAAAATGAGCAATTGGATCCATTTGATGAGTTGGATTCTTCCAATTCCGACGACAGCATCGACTTAGATTCACCATGTAAGCATCCCTTCCTGCCGCGCTTCTTCTGCAGAGGAAGTGGCGATGGAACAAACCAGGTTTGAAGTTTTCACACTTACTGTGAATATGGTTTTGTTGAACATGAACAAAAGGGGAGGTACGTCTTGCAGGGGATGAGAAGATTGTCCATAAGAGTAGACAGTTCCAACTCATCTGCTGCTTCCAACCGTAATAATAAAAAGGCGCATTTCCAGATCAATCCATGGAAGCTACTTGAGATGAGCAAGGAGAAGGCGTTGCAAGGCCGCGGAAAAGGCACGTGAGAAGATGAGGAGATGGAACACAGAGCCCATCCGAATCACACAAGTTGAAGTCCCTCCCATCGGAGATGAAACACGGGCCGCTGGCCAAGGTAGCGGTTCTTACAGAGATTACACCAGTAATCACCAAAGGCTGGTTCCCTGGATCTCCCGTATCGATGCTCTCAAGCCCCAAGGAGGCGGTATGGTCGCCATCACCGAGACCTCAGAAGTACCGGAGCAACTTCGATTTGAAGCTAATGCAGGTGTCGCGGGAGCTCGAGTCGCATATCTCAGGGCAGGTGCTTTGCTCGGTTTTGAAAGAAGGCGGGAATGATGGTGATGGCATGTCTTGAATTTAAACGCTGGAGGCTATTTTATTTCTCACCCTCCGAGAAGCTCCTGATCATGGCCTGATTTATTTCGAACTTGTGGTTCTTCTGTGAAGTTTAGCTCTTGCAAAATGTTTGATGCTGTTCCATTGTGATCTTGGTTGAAAACTATAGGGTGTGAATTGGAATATTTGTATGTATTATCTTCTGAGGATATGTTTATAACTAGGGATGAAAACGAATGTGAATACATTCGTATCCGATCCGCTATCGTATTCGTTTTATACATATTTTGACATTCGTATTCGTTTTAAAATAGATGCGGATATGGATATCATTTTAACATTCGTTAATATTCACATTTGTATTCGTATATTCGTTTTCGAACATAAGTATAGTAATATATTTATTTATAAATGTGCATAACAACATTTTTTATGATTGCATTCACTATTGTTGATATAATTGTTATGAAATTACAATATATGGTATATCTATTTTATGTTTAAATCATCCTAAATATGTATATATTAGTAAGTTATTTCTGTTAATTATTCGTATCCGATTCGTATTCGTTTTACATTCGTATTCGTTTCTAAGAATATAGTAACACATTTTTCACATTCGTCAATATTCGTATCCGCATTCGTATACATATTTTAAAATGGATAAGGATATGATTATGCATATATTCGTATCCGCATCCGACCACTTTCATCCCTATTTATAACACTTGATTATGGGCATAGATTATTTAACATCATTTATAACTTTCTTTTTTCTGTGCACCATAACCATGCGTCAATGGAGATATCATTACATGAATAACTAAAAGGAATAAGATGAGTTAAGATATAAATGAAGTTTATCTTTTTATTCTTGTTCGATTAGTTTGGGAGATAAGTGTTATGAGTCGTCAAAGCGAGAACACATTAACACTCAATCACACAAGCATGAAGACATCTGTTACGTCCTTGGGCAGTGGTAACCAGTTTTGACAATGTAGAGAAAGAAGAATACATAGGATATAGAGAACCCAAATCCTATGAATTTATATACTACTCCCATACAGACGGATCACATATACAAACGGATCCATATACCTGAATAGAAATAGAATCACTAATAAAAAAATTCATTACAAGACCCCTAATATTGTTGGGGTACGGTATGATGGGAGGGGGTGCATATGACGGTTCTTCAACCTAGATCAGACGATTAGGATTTATGTCATATCAACAATAAGGAAGTTATACAATACCGTAGATAGCAGCATAATGAATGATGAAATCATAAGATGTGATCAGTTGTCCCATGATAGCTTATCCGTGATAAAATCTCATTATCTTGAGACAAATGCATGCTATATAAATATAAGGAACATAATTTTCTACATTCTTTCACGATATCAGTGTTATAAAATAAATACATTTAATTTATTTGAATCATGCACACGAACATGTATATTTGAGCTAATTTATCTAGTACTTCTACTACAATATGTAATGGGATATTTACACCCATAACCCTGAGTAATCTCGTAATTACCCCAGGAACCCTGCGCAAGCACGAATTACACCCAGAACCCCGAATAATGTTTAACCCTTACATTACATAACCCTGAGTCAACTTCCGTCATAATTATCCGTTAACTTTGACGGAAAAGTTATATGTTGACAGTATTGCCCTTCAAAACACATCATATTTAAAACGTGATGCCATTGTGCAAACTAAATGAAACCCCAACGCCCCCCCCCTCCGCCCCATCGTCCGCACGATCTCCGATCAAAGCTTCCCCTCCGTTCACCTCCACCCGCAAGCTCCCCTCTCCCGTCGCTCGCTCCAGCAACCCCCCAAGTAGGCGCGCCTCTGACCTGCAGACCCACCCCACACTCCCGCATACGGCTCCGCCCAGCAGCCCCCTCCTCTGTCCTGCAGCACCACCCGCGTGCCTCAGCCCTGGCTGCAAGCCCTGCCCCCGCACACACCTCGCCGGAACCACTCCTGCCACTCGCCTGCAAGCTCCCCCCACCCCATCCCCCGCACGCCTCCGCCAACCCCTGCCCCTCCCCCCCCTTCCCCCAACCCCCGGCCACCCCACCCCTCGCAACCTCCAGCCCGCTCTCAATGCTCGCCTGCCCCCCCCTCCCCCCCCCACCCCCCCCCCCCCCCCCCCCCCGGCAACCTCCCGCTCGCCTGCAAGCTCCCCCCACCCCACCCCCCGCACGCCTCCGCCAACCCCTGCACCCACGTGTGCCTGTGCTCCTCCCCCCAACCCCCGCCCACCCCTCGCAACGTCCCCCCCACTCTCACCGCTCGCCTGCCTCCCACCCTCACGCGCCCCCCGCAACCTCCAGCCCACTCCCGCTGCTCGCCTGCCATTCGAGCCCGCAACCCCCCACCCCGCGTCTGCAAGCCCCAAGCCCTCACCCCCTAGCCTCCCTCTCGCTGCCCGCCCGCAAGCTCCAGCGCCTCCGCAGCTCCGGCCCTTCCTTCCCGCTGCTCGCCCCCAAGCTCCAGCAGCTCCCTTGCCAGCCGCTCCAGCTCCGCTCTAAGCCAAAGCCCCAGGTCGTACCCTGTTGAAAGCTCCAGCACTCGAACCCACCTCCTTTTATCCTTCCTTTCTTTTTTCTTTTTTCGATTAATCTCAGTCGTTGATCATTGATTGGGTTGGATTAACTCAGCCATCTGGTTGAGTTACTGAACTAAAGTAACGGAAGGTTATGAATGTAAAATGGAGTGGTTATTCAGGGTTCTGGGTGTAATTCGTGATTATAGAGGGTATCCGGGGTAATTACGATGTTACTCAGGGTTATGGGTGTAAATATCCCATATGTAATTGATGTATATTCATTTTATATCCGTATCAGTTGTAAGGACATGATAGTACAATTTATTTATCTGTCAAGATATGTATCCACATTGGTATTCATATTTAAAAAATGATACGGATATGATAACATACATATCAATATCTATGTTCAATCGTTTACATGCATGCATGTGTTATATCTATCTATAACAAATGAGATCCATGTGGATACATGACTTAATACTCTATGATTTTTACAATGGATCTATCATATACAGTTTTTTTCAATGTGAATCCTCATGTTACAATGTAAGAATCATGTGTTGTTGCTGTTGAAACACGTTCAGATGTAGGATAAGAGATAGGGGGACAGGTAAATTTTTTTGTTGGATTCAAAGGAACAAGGAGTAAGACTCCCTAAGTTTCACTCAATGTCCAACCTATTTGTGTTCAACGTATCATGAAGAATATTTATGTTCATAAGAATAATGAAGGCCGGTGAGATTTATTTTTCGTTAACTACTTCCTTGTACACGACATTTCTAATGTAGTTTGTTGCACATTCTCAATCTATTAGCATGAGGATCTTTAAACCGCCTCAAGAAATAACTTTTGATAAAGATACATAAAGTTGATCAAGACTAAAAATAGGTGCTTTTAAGTACATGCATACATTTGTTAATGTTAGTTCTTAACTGTCATTAATAGTCATAGTAAAAGCAAGCTTTATCAAAATTATTGTCGCTTTAATGAGAAGTTACTTCTAGTATTGGCGGGTTAACTTGTTGAGGATAGACACGACACCCAACATAATTCTAACTAGTATCTGCCATCTACGACTCTCATTTGAATGCTTTTAATAATAAAGTGTGTAACATCGCAGAGACCAAATATTGATTACCAATTTGTAATAGTATTACAAGAACTTCAATCTTAAATAGTAATTATAATTCATGAAGATTGTTAGAATTTAAGCATTAAATAAAATATTCAATGTCAATATATGTTCAACATTCATCTAACGTTATCACTTTACTAAAGTTGTACAAATAGTCTCATCGCCAAGAATCTTCTTTAATAAGAATTCATTGATATCAACATCGATGTTTAAAATATAATAGGTTGAAGTGATTGGAAGAGATATCCAAGTAAATAGCTTCGATCAAGCCATTTAAATCCAATTTTGGATTAATTAGAATATCTTGAGGATTATCAGTCAGGGAGTAGTCAAGTAGAACTTTTTTTGTTCATATACTGCAGATTTCATCAGCATCGACATCAAGAATCCATTTTACAAACTAAAGGTATGCACAATTTTCATTACTAAATGTTAGGTGCATTTTTCTTGTAAGGCACAAGATTTGATAATGTTTCTAGGGAAGCTTCTAAGCATAGCAACATCAATAGATGGCATGGATTATTAAGAAAAAATCCCCACCAAGTACAATAGTTATTCCATCAAAGATTTATTATTCTGCATTAGCTTTATTGTCACATGATATATGTCGAAAAATTTTATCAATCGCTTCAAATGTGCGTTTGTTCATCAAAAATTAACTTTATATTTTAAAGTAGTTTTTCAAGTGCAGGTTGCGTTGTTATATGACATCACTAAAAGAATTTAGGCTTTTCGGGATGACAACTAGCGACGGTTCGTCGACGACCGTCCCTATTGATAGTTTTCGAGGACGGTCGAAAGACAACCGTCTCCAATACCCATATACTGGGAGACAGTCTTAGGGTATCGTCTCCTTTTGTAATGAAGTAATAGGGACAGTCGCTAGTGACCGTCCCTCTGTCCTCCAAAAGTCACTGGTCTATTTCGCCCCCCGGGAGGGGTCTTTGAGGACGATTATGATCGTCCCCATTGCGCTTCTATTGGCGTCACGATCGGGCTTGGGGGCATGGGTGGTGGACTAGAGGGGACGGTCACTAACGACCGTCCCCTCTGTCCTCCCTAAGTCACTGGTCTATTTCACCCCTTGGGAGGGATCTTTGGGGATCGTTATGATCGTTCCCATTACGATTCTGTTGCCGTCGCAATCGGGACTGGGGCATGGGTACAGAGGGGACGGTCATTAATGACCGTCCCCTATGCCCTCACCAAGTTACTGGCTTATTTTGCCCCCTGGGAGGGGCCTTTGGGGACGGTTCAGACCGTCCTCTTCGCGGTTCTGTTGGCGTAGCGATCGACATAAGGGGGCCAAAGGGGATGGTACGAACCATCCCCTATGGCCTCCCCAAAGGGGACGGTCGTTAATGACCCCGTCCCCTCTACCCTATCGCGACCGTCTCCATTATTACGACGCGATTTTTTTTACTTAGATGCAACCATCGAGACGATCGTTTTGACCGTCCCCGATGGTCAGAACGAAAAAACCCCTTCGACCTGCGCACTTTACCCTTTCGTAAAAACCCTTCTCCCCGCCGCCCTCCGCCGCCCGTCGTGCCGTGCGCCGCCCCGTTGCCTCTCATGCTTCTTGGCCTCCTCTATTTACGTCTCCGGTGATTATTAACACTCCTTTACGTGTATTACTCTCCATTTTGCTTAGTGAAGTATATATGGTTGTTTTTCCTCATATCTATAAGATGAAAATATGAAAGATGTATGCCATGTTTATATCTCTCCATTTTATTCCATTTTGCCCAATGTTTAACTTGACTCCATACATATGATCTTTTCTTGTTGTGTTTAACTAATTCATATAACTTATCCATTTAACTTGTTGTTCCATATATCTTTTCTTCATTTAGAAAAGTTTGCCCTACCGTTAACTTGTCTCTATATAACTAAAATATCATGGTGATTACTATTAAAAATTGTGCAGCAAAATGGATAAACCATGGATGTATAAGAGATACGATGATTTTCAACGATATAAGAGAGGAGATCACATTCTTGGGCTGAGCATTTCAATTAGAAAGTGTTAATAAAAAATTGGTGATTTTAAGATTTATTGTCCATGTGTGAGGTGTAAGAATATTAAATGTAATGTTAGAGAGGAAGTTTATAACCATCTCACACTCAACGGATTTTGATTGCATTACTCCATTTGGACTGAACATGGAGAGATCATGTAGATGGAAAGCCTTCTTATCTCATAACTACATTGAGAAATTTCTAATGAAAATTGCAATGTCTACATCCAAGCATCTAAGTACTTCATCGCTACGAACATTCACCTCTCAATTTCTTTTACACCTCGGTCAGATGGAAAGGAGCACGTCTCATGTTCGCTATGCTAGTGTAATTGGGAGTCTTATGTATGTTATGGTATGCACAAGACCTAATATCGATCATGTTGCGACCATTGCTAACAAATGCATGAGCAACCAAAGGAAAGAACATTAGCACAAATTTTCCGCTACCTGAGAGGAACATCAAACATTAACTTCATCTACAAAAGTGATTCAGAGTGTTTCATTATTGAATATTCAAATTCAGACTATACTTCGTGTGCCAATGGGAGGAAATCAATGATAGGTTACATCTTCACTTTGGGAATTCGATCATCAATTACAAGACTACCTTACAATCATCAGTTACTTTATCTATCAAAGAGGTAAAGTAATTGACTTTGACAGAGGTTGCAAAGGAAGACGTCTGGTTGAAGGGCTTAGCTGGATATCTCGATCTACAACAAGATCAAGCTATAGAATATTGTTATAGTCTCAATGCGATATGCTTCACCAGGACAACAATATACACTAGTCAGTGCATCTTGATAGTGACCCCTATGTTCGATTTGCCACCTGTCAACCACAGAACAATGTCCAAGAAATTGTCTCAAAGCATCAAAATATGTACCATGGCGAGTTTTAAGCACTCTCGTCATTGATGTAACTCTGTAGCATACGCCTCCAAATAATGGATAAAATCATCTATACATCCTTCCCGATTTGAACATGTCCACCAATTTAAACCTGAGCACTACAAACTTCGTTATGCAAACAGCAACATATCTTCATTTTGAACCCCCACCCATCATAGATGCAATCATATATTACGCCCCAAAGGCCTTCGTATCTAATAACAAATGCAATATAAATCCCCATCTACTATTCAATTATAGTTCTTCCAGTCATCCCGGTAACATTTAATTGTTAAAGAATATGCAGAGCTAAAACTATAGGTGCTAACTATAAACACATTCATGATAACAACCTCCATTGACGATGAACTCGAGCCACGTTTCGATAATCTCCAATTAAAAGAAAAGGAGACTACAAATCCAACCACCCACCAACCGATCCATTGTTACATACTAGACTTGCTACATCCATATAATCAGTATTAGTAACAAAAAGTAAAGCACCTGCAGTTATTCATACAAAATTTCCAAAAAAAAAGGCCAATAACATGTGAGTAGAGTACCTTGTGTTACACATTCATAAGTTCCAGCCATAAAACCACTTAGAAGGAACCATCAAAGAATTGCTGACAAATACCACAAGAATGGAAGCGCCCAAATGCGTCTGCAACGATCAGTCGCTGCAACCTTCTTAAAAACCAGATAGCTTCTCTCAGAGCATCAAATAGTATCCATTAATATTTAAAAAAACAACCACAAATATCAAAGGAGTATCGGGCGTGAACCTTATCGATGAGATACTAAGGTATCCAATTCTCTTGTGGTGAGTATAAAAATAATAATGTCAATATACCAAAGGTTCTTCAAGTTAACGATCATGTACATCCATTCTTGTCGTGCACCTCCTTAGCATTCGCATGCTAACAACTCATGTGAACAACCTACAAAACACTCACAATGACCTTCATAGCATAATCATAGAAGACAATAAGTTAGATAAGATACCAAGGTCTCCACCCCTCATAAGGTGAGACTATAGAAAGATAACAATATGTTTAGATACCAGGGATTCTTCAAGTTATCAATCCGGTTCTTGTTGTGCACCTCCTTAGCATTCACATGCTAACAACTCATGTGAACCACCTACAACACTTACAATGACCTTCATAGCACTTAACACTCGAATAAGTTCTTTTTATGTGCCATTTTAATATGTGAAATATGTAGTACTCAATAAAAAGAACACTGCATACCTAAGAATCCCCATTTATACATCTCAAAAACCAAAGACTCCAAAGACTCCTCATATCCACAGCATGGTCACTGAAGTCGTAACACCAAATCAAAAGATAGAAAAAACATACAGAATCCGAAAAAGAATATTTCAACGTTTTTCCTTCATAACCATGCCTCAAATCCAAAATTTAAAAGCTACTTTGTTGCGTACCAACTTATACCTTATTGACTACAACATAGAAAAGGAATCATCTCTTTATAATCTTCAAATTGATTCAACTTCACCTGGCCACCCCCATCCTAATAAGAAACTCAATTGAAATAGCCAAATGTCCAAGAGATTTTGAGTTTCAATTTAAATAACAAACGTACTGCATAAAAGCCTTCAAACTAACCACCCCCATCCTAATAAGAATCTCAATTGAAATACCAAGATGTCCAAGAGATTTTGAGCTTCATTTTAAACAACAAACATACTGCATAAAAGTCTTCAAACTAGACACTTAGCATAATCATAGAAGATAATAAGTTGCATAAGATATCAAGGTATCCACCTATCTAGTCGTGAGTAGAAACATAATAATGTCAGTATACCAAAGGTTCCTAAAGTTATCAATCAAGTACATCCATTTTTGTTGTGCACCTCCTTAGCATTCGCATGCTAACAACTAATGTGAACTACCTACAAAACACTCACAATGACCTTCATAGCATAATAAAAGACAATAAGTTGCATAAGACACCAAGGTCTCCACCTCTTGTGTGATGAGACTATAGAAAGATAACAATATGTTTAGGTATCAAAGATTCTTCAAGTTATCGATCTGGTTCTTGTTGTGCACCTCCTTAGCATTCGCATGCTAACAACTCGTGTGAACCACCTACAACACTTACAATGACCTTCATAACAC
The DNA here is from genome assembly GCA_037367405.1 of Ottelia alismoides. Taxonomy (NCBI): domain Eukaryota; kingdom Viridiplantae; phylum Streptophyta; class Magnoliopsida; order Alismatales; family Hydrocharitaceae; genus Ottelia; species Ottelia alismoides. The sequence goes on along the minus strand of JAZKJV010005335.1, from coordinate 544,910 downwards.
TTGATACTCTAAAAAGTTTTTTTATGTGCCATTTTAATATGTGAAATTTGTAGTATCAATAAAAAGAACGCTGCATACCTAAGAGTCCCCATTAATACATCTGAAGAACCAAAGACTCCTCATATCCACAGCATGGTCACTAAAGCCGTAACACCGAATCAAAAGATGGAAAGAAACATATAGAATCTGAAAAAGAACATTTCAACCTTTTTCCTTTGTGCCTCAAATCAAAAATTTAAAGCTACTCAGCATAGAAAAGGAATTAACCCTTTAAAATCTTCAAATTGATTCCATTTCACAAGGCCACCCCCATCCTAATAAGAATCTCAATTGAACCACCTACAACACTTACAATGACCTTCATAGCACGCGATGCTCTAATAAGTTCTTTTCATGTGCCATTTTAATATTTGAAATTTGTAGTATCAATAAAAAGAACGCTGCATACCTAAGAATCCCCATTAATACATCTGAAGAACCAAAGACTCCTCATATCCACAGCATGGTCACTAAAGCCGTAACACCAAATCAAAAGATGGAAAGAAACATATAGAATCTGAAAAAGAACATTTCAACCTTTTTCCTTCATAACCATGCCTCAAATCTAAAATTTAAAGCTACTCGGCATACAAAAGGAATTATCCCTTTAAAATCTTCAAATTAATTCCATTTCACCAGGCCACCCCCATCCTAATAAGAATCTCAATTGAAAGACCAAGATGTCCAAGAGATTTTGAGCTTCATTTTAAACAACAAACGTACTGCATAAAAGTCTTCAAACAATGCACTTAACATAATCATAGAAGATAATAAGTTGCATAAGATATCAAGGTATCCACCACTCTTGTTGTGAGTACAAAAATAATAATGTCAATATACCAAAGGTTCTTCAAGTTATCGATCATGTACATCCATTCTTGTTGTGCACCTCCTTAGCATTCACATGCTAACAACTCATGTGAACAACCTACAAAATACTCACAATGACCTTCATAGCATAATAATAAAAGACAATAAGTTGCATAAGATACCAAGGTCTCCACCTCTCTTGTGGTGAGACTATAGAAAGGTAAAAACATGTTTAGATACCAAAGATTCTTCAAGTTATCGGTCCGGTTCTTGTTGTGCACCTCCTTAGCATTCACATGCTAACAAGTTCCATAAGATAACTTGAAGAATGACATTCATAATGACCTTCATAGCATAATAATAAAAGACAATAAGTTGCATAAGATACCAAGGTCTCCACCTCTCTTGTGGTGAGACTATAGAAAGATAAAAATATGTTTAGATACCAAAGATTCTTCAAGTTATCAATCCGGTTCTTGTAGTGCACCTCCTTAGCATTCACATGCTAACAATTCATGCGAACCACCTACAACACTTACAATAACCTTCATAGCACTTGATGCTCTAATAAGTTCTTTTTATGTGCCATTTTAATATTTGAAATCTGTAGTATTCAATAAAAAGAACATTGCATACCTAAGAATCCCCATAAATACATCCGAAGAACCAAAGACTCCTCATGTCCACAACATGGTCCCTGAAGCAGTAACACCAAATCAAAAGATGAAAAGAACATATAGAATCTGAAAAAGAACATTTCAACCTTTTTCCTTCGTAACCATGCCTCAAATCCAGAATTTAAAGCACCTCCTTAGCATTCACATGCTAACAATTCATGCGAACCACCTACAACACTTACAATGACCTTCATAGCACTTGATGCTCTAATAAGTTCTTTTATGTGCCATTTTAATATTTGAAATCTGTAGTATTCAATAAAAAGAACATTGCATACCTAAGAATCCCCATAAATACATCTGAAGAACCAAAGACTCCTCATATCCACAACATGGTCCCTGAAGCAGTAACACCAAATCAAAAGATGAAAAGAACATATAGAATCTGAAAAAGAACATTTCAACCTTTTTCCTTCGTAACCATGCCTCAAATCCAGAATTTAAAGCTACTCAGCATAGAAACGAAATCATCCCTTTAAAATCATCAAATTGATTCCATTTCACCTAGCCACCCCCATCCTAATAAGAATCTCAATTGAAAGACCAAGATGTCCAAGAGATTTTGAGCTTCATTTTAAACAACAAACGTACTGCATAAAAGTCTCCAAACTAGACACTTAGCATAATTATAAAAGATAATAAATTGCATAAGATAACAAGGTGTCCAATTCTCTTGTGGTGAGTAGAAAAATAATAATCTCAATATACCAAAGGTTCTTCAAGTTAACGATCATGTACGTCCACTCTTGTTGTGCACCACCTTAGCATTCGCAAGCTAACAACTCATGTGAACAACCTACAAAACACTCACAATGACCTGCATAACATAATCAAAGAAGGCAATAAGTTGCATAAGATACCAAGGTCTCCACCTCTCTTGTGGTGAGACTATAGAAAGATAACAATATGTTTAGATACCAAAGATTCTTCAAGTTATCGATCCGGCTCTTGTTGTGCACCTCCTTAGCATTTGCTTGCTAACAACTCATGTGAACAACCTACAACACATACAATGACCTTCGTAGCACTTGATACTCTAATAAGTTCTTTTTATGTGCCATTTTAATATGTGAAATCTATAGTATTCAATAAAAAGAACACTGCATACTAAGAATCCCCATTAATACATCTGAAGAACCAAAGACTCCTCATATCCACAGCATGGCCACTGAAGCCGTAACACCAAATCAAAAGATGGAAAGAAACATATAGAATCTGAAAAGGAACATTTCGACCTTTTTCCTTCATCCAGAATTGAGCCACTCGATGCAAGATTTGACTAATTCTTCCAAACAAATTGGATATATTAAAATTCCATTTCTATACTATTACCATAAATAACCTCTCTCCTCCCTCTGCTGGAGATAACCCAACGTGATCCCTTTTTCTCACATTCAAGTGTCCACCCCTCTTTTTCTCCTGAAGAGCTAATGGAGAATATTGAAAATTTAGAATCCTATTGCCATGATCATAAAAAATAGAAGTCTTGTATAGCGCATCGACATACAATACATTTCTTGTTGCCAAAAGTTGGATGTAGATAAAAATGGTAAAAATATCCTCTCCTTCTGCTCCCACTTTACCTTATAAAACAGGGTTAAATCATATCTCTAGAACCTACGACAAAAACTGAACATGGGACAGACTAAGTAAAGCTGCAGCATATCACTAGATATACTTTTCTTCAAAATTTTCATAATGAATCCTATATTTAACTTGCTTCCACCATTAAGATAGCAATCAACCAAAGAACAAGATGTCAAGGAGATCTTAAGGCTATATCTTGAAGCACTCTAAAGACAGCACATTTAACTTGATCATACAATTTGTTTAATAAGATAATATTCTTCAAGCAGACTCTCATTCTTGATGTGACCTTTTCACATTCACCTCCAAACAACAAATAAGGTCATCTGCATCCTTCCCAATTTAAACTTGCCACTCACATCAAAAAACAAGCCAAGACAGACTAAGTAAAGCTGCAACATATCACTAGATATACTTTTCTTCAAAATTTTCATAATGAATCCTATATTTAACTTGCTTCCACCATTAAGATAACAATCAACCAAAGAACAAGATGTCAAGGAGATCTTAAGTCTATATCTTGAAGCACTCTAAAGACAGCACCTTTAACTTGATCATACAATTTGTTTAATAAGATAATATTCTTCAAGCGGACTCTCATTCTTGATGTGACCTTTTCACATTCACTTCCAAACAACAAATAAGGTCATCTGCATCCTTCCCAATTTAAACTTGCCACTCACATCAAAAAACAAGCCAAACAAATAAACTGGCATCGAATAAAATTTAGGCTTTACGAAAAAACATCGCTGAAATTACATAACTCTTCATATAACACCATCCACTTGAACACTTAAAAACAATAAGATGGGTAAGATGCCAAAGATCCTCAGGTTTATCCCTTTATTGAAGGATTTTAGCATTCACATCCAAATAATGGATTAATTTATCTACTGGACTAAATATAAATAATGTATTAGATTCATGATGGAGGAATCATTTGTTTAAATCTTCAATACTATCATCATGTCACTCCCCTCCTAAAACAAAGTCAACCAAAAGAACCATGTACAATATCCTAGACATCATTTTCAACAACAATGAAAATGTATAATAGCCTGCCAACTACACCTTTAACTTGCATATTGGAAAGGACGTGAAGAACAACACACGCAACAAAGAAAAAGTAAAGGACGATAATCAAAGGAAGCATCAGATTGGGGCATTGATGTAGGACTATTTCTTTAAGATCTTCAAATTGATAACCTTGCCACTCTGATCCAAGTAACAAAAATGATTTCTCATCATACCCAAACAAAGCATCCGTTGAACGATATCAAGTCCATATAAGTAAAAGAAAGGATTCTACAATAAATCATAGATGATAAAGCACCAAAATTGTGCACATTTAAACCATCTCCAACAAACCTCTGATAATATTCAAATAGAGAAGGACACTCCAATACCCAACCTCAATTATTAGCTATAAGAGTTGTCACATGTCAGCAACATAGAAAAATTTATCATCTCGCATCATGGAAAAAATCATCATTTCTACAAAAACTTAATAGAATGTAAGTCAAGTATCTTCAATTTCAAGGGAAATTTCCATCCCGCAGTTCAACTCGAACTTGAAATATCCAAATATCGAGGAAAATTGCCTTCATATATTAGATGAAAAGGAAAAAATGCTTTGCTGCCTTGAAAATTGATACATGGGCATGTTAGCCTAAGATGTCGTGAAATGTAAAACCTCGTATATCCTATCAGGTAGAACCTCTACAAAACAATAATATTAGTCTTACTGCATGTTTAAATACTCATAAGTGGGGGCTTTTGATTATGCATGTATTCCATATAGATGGCATTGAACACGATGAGGACCCTATTCTATTGTCCATAATTTCCAAAGAAAAATCCCAGATCATAGAGTAACAACATAATATGTTATCGGGTCTTGTCGCATCAAACCATCAATTGCCCACGTCGAACAGTCGCTGCAATTTGACTTTAAAGCACCAATCATGCATGCAGAATGACTTCAAGGCGAATGACTTCAAGGCAGCCCAAATTGCAACATTGCAACTATTGACAGCAGTCATCAGATAACAACTTCAGTGTCCAATTAAATCTCCAAACCCCATTCGTCTTATCTCCAAGGAAATATACTGAATGACAACAAAATGACATGAGAGATCACCATTAAATCCAAACTGCTGAAAGTTCGCATCAAATCTGTAAAACAAATTTTCAAATATACCCCATTGCAGGATCCCAAACCCACACGTAAATCAGGCACTGATAGGAACCCTAAAACAAAACCACAACTTCAAACCACTATTTATACAGATTTCATACTTGAAATATGAGAAATTTGGGGTAAATATTACATAATAATAAAGTCTGATTTCAAACCACTAATTAGCTATAGATTCATGCTTGTTAAAGGTTTAAATTGGTAGTACTTATACATGCAAAAGATCATAAAATCAGACCTATTAAAAAGCTTCGGAATTCAAGTTTTAGGAGGAGGAAAGTTAGCGAAATTTGAATAATACAATTAGATACACAATATCTTCTAGGAGTGAACTCTCACCATACCAATGATTAGAAACTAAAACAAATCTTCTGAAACTAACAACCTCCATGATGAACTCTAACCAAGTTTCAATAATCTTCAACCGGAAGAAAAGGAGACTGCAAATCCAACCACCCACCAACCGATCGATTGTTGCATACTAGACTTGCTACATACATATAATCAATATTAGTAACAAAACTAAAGCACCTAAAACAGGCCAATAACATGTGAGTTGAGTACCTTCTGTTACACATTCAGAAGTTCCAGCCATAGAACCACTCGGACCTGAAATAAAAATCTTCCCAAAACTGGCAGTTCACTATGAAAGAAAATTCTGTACTCGACATTGGCTTTCTTTCTTTGCTTTGGGAAGATGAGTATTCCACAAGTTCGAAACACTGCCCTCCTCTACTTCTTTGAGGGTGAAATTGAGGTACTGCTCAGAGCCTCAAGAGAGCAATCCAGCTCACATGGTGCAATGCGAACAGGCCGACTTCTCGATAGGGAAGAACCATCGAAGAAATGCAGACAAATACCGCAAGAATGGAAGCGCACAAATGCCTCTGCAACCACTAGTCACTGCAGCCTTCTTAAATACTAGATAGCTTCTCTCAGAGCATAAGATTGTATATATTAATAGAAAAAACAACCAGATATATCAAAGGAGTATCGGAAGTGAACCTTAATGATGAATGCCCTTTTCCTTAAAAAATCAAGTATAAAACTTGTAGAAATCCCTCAGTTGCACGATAGAAAACCTCATAAAAACCCAAACTGGATCTTCAGCAATACAATGATAAGACTACCGTCAAGCAAATAGAAATACACTTGCCCATACCTTTTCATAGCTAACCCCTAAATTCAACTTGCCACTTCCACCATCAAGACAACTGTCCACCAAAGAACATACGTCCAACATTTTGAGCTTGCATCTTATAACGTCAATAAAATTGCATAAAACTCTGAAGACTACACCTTCAACAAGAATCAATGGTAAGTTCAATAAGATACCTTGAACCACAACTGATGGCAAGTGTAATAGTATACCAAGGATTCTTTAAGCAGTCTCTCATTCTTTATGTAGCCATTTAGCATTCACCTACAATTATCAGATAAGATCATCTACATCCTTCTCAATTTAAACATGACATAAAATGTGGGCTTCACAAAAAAACATCAGTGAAATTATGTAAAACTCTTCAATCTATACCGTTACTTTGGTCCCTGAAAAACAATGAGTTGGATAAGATACCAACAATTCGTCAGATGGTCTCCCTTTCTTGATGGATTTTAGCAGTCACATCCAAACAATGGATTATGTCATCTAGTGGACTAGACCTTCACCTCATCGTCACTCTTTTATGCAAACAACAAGAACATATCTTCTTCTAGAGGATCCAAGGGAACATTTTGAGCCCCTTTCCTTCATAGACGGAGTCAAAAATTATGACTCCAAAGACTTCCATATTCGATTATGGAGACATTGTGAATTCCCAGCCATGATAGAATTCGGATTCTTCCATTGCCATCCTGGTAACACTTAATTGTAAAAAATTCCAGAGCAATCTCCGAAAACACTAAGACCATTAACTAGGTGCCAACTATAGACAAATTAGTGACAACATTGATCCCAACCCACAACACAAACTTTACCTTCAGATGTAAAGAAGGTTTTGGTTTCCTCTTTAAGGAAACCTCTTTAAGGAAGTTAACTTTCGCAGACATGCAATAAAAGACCTGCAATAAAGCCTGCAATATAGCATATGCAGGCCACCAGGCATACAAAAATATATGAAAACAAACAAATCTTTAAAAACTAAATGGAACCTGTTTAGAGGAGACAAGTATCCTCTCTTGTAAAAGAACTTCAATAACCCATCGATACTATTCATCTATTTATCTAAAGAGCAAAAAAGTACTGCAATTCAGACGTGAACTCAAACTCCTAACCTTGCAAAACCCCAGATCTGGATAAAAAGGAATGACTATTTTAGAAAAGAAACAGAAGATTTAACATGTATCCTACGGCAATAAACTCTAATTCATCAGTAACCTTAACCAGCAGCTACAATATCCAATTTGTTTCAATCTCCAATCATAAGAGTAATCCATCCACTGGAAGATATGAAAGCTCATACTACCCTATCAAATAAAAGTAATTTATTGCATACCTTAGCACATAAAAGGGATCATCTCTTTCAGATCTTCAAATTGACCAAGGTTCACGATGCCACTCCCATCCTAATAAGAATATCAATTGGGAAAGATTTTCAACTTCATTTTTAACAACAAAGATATTACATATAAGCTCTCAAACTAGACTTTTAATTATACAAGGACAATATTTTGCATAAGATACCAAGGGTTATATAAGTTAACCATCTCGCGATCCCTCTCTTGAGGGAAGATTATAGAAAGAGAAAACCTTGCTTTAGATGCCAAAGGATCTTCTGCTTATCAATCTGATACATGCTTTCATTTGTGCAACTCATTGCATTTTCATGCGAACTGATGTCAACACATAACACTGACAATGACCTTCATAGCACTTATTACTCCAATTTTTTTATGTTCAATAAGTGAAATCTGAGCCGAACAATAAAAAACAGCTGAAATATCATGATCTATGACGCAATATCACCAAATAAAAAGAAATAAATAAGCAGAAAAAGAACATTTCTATCCTTTCTTCATGTTGGATGTATTTATCCATGTCTACATTGTTATCATAAATATCCTCCCTCATCCCTCTAATCAGAAATCGCCCCAGGTGATCCTTGTGCCCACATTCCTTTGCACCTCTTTTATTCTGGTGGAGCTGATGGAATATATTAAAAATGCCCCGGGTGATCCTTTGCGTCCACATTCATTTGCACCTTTTTTCTTATAGTGGAGCTGATGGAATATATTAAAAATGACAGAACATTATTGCCATGACAAATGACAATAAAGAAATAGAAGTCTACAGAGCATGTTAACATCCATTTCTAGTTTCCAAAAGTATATAAATTAGCCTAACATCCATTTCTAGTTGCCCAAAGTAGACAGATTAGCCTAAATCTCAGACAAAAAGTGAACATGTGTTAGACTAAATCTCAGACAAAAAACAACCCAAACATCTTTCAAATATATTATGCAGTAATAAAAATAAAAAAGATGTGTTCAAAGTGATTAGATATATATTATATAAAATATCTTCTAGGAACGCTTATCATAACCAGGATAAACATCTCATGAACAACAAGCCCACAATCATAGAAGATCTAGAACATGCCTTCTGAAAGTAAGGAACTAACAATCTCTGATGGCTATGAACTCCAATCACCCTCAAAATTATCTTCAACTAGAAAACAGAAGATACTACAAATCCAACCACCCACCAACCGATCTGCTGTCACATATCAGGCTTGCTACATAGAAGATACCACCGAAGCTAGTACTATTCAAGTCAAGTAACATAAAGTCACTCATTCAAAAATTCCAAAAAATACCAGCCAGTAGAATGTAATTTGAGCTGATCAACTTATTTATTCAAAAGTGCCAGCTAAAATATCCTCAAACCTGAAAAACCAATCTCCTTGAAACCACTTAGGAAGAACCATCAAATAAATGCTGACAGATACAAGAATGGAATCACGCAACTGCCTCCGCAACCATTGGGGCACTGCAACGTTTCCGCAAACAAAGTCTCTCAGAGTGGCGGATTGTATTTCATTACTTTGAGATATTAAAAAATCACTGTAAATATCAAGCAGAAATTTGTCGCAATTCCTCAGTTGCAAGATAGCAATCCCTGTAGAGTCCTTGTAAAGTTCCAAAAATAAATATCAAGAAGAAACTTCTAGCAATCCCTCACTTGCAAGATAGCAAAAATAAAATCCTTGCAAAGTAAGATACACATACATAAAACTCTAAAGACTACACCTTTAATAAGACACCAACAATCCATTAGATCATCCACTAGACTAAAACTTCTAAGCACTTCACACTCCGTTATGCAAACAACAAGAACGTGTCTTCTAGAGTACATGCAAACATTTAAAGCCCCTTCCCGTTGGAGATGCAATCATAAATCATGGCCCAAAGGCCTTGATACCTAATGACGAAAGCATTATGAATCCCCTGCCATGCCATGATTCAATTCTGATTCTTCCATTGTCATCCTGGTAACACTTAATTTTAAAAAAATCCAGACCTGTATGATGATAACAATGGTGGTATAGAATGTAAGACTACGAAAACATTGAGATCATTAAGTTGATGCCAAAAACTATATAAAAACTAATGCTAATATTGATCTTGGTCAACAACACAAACTTTATCTTCTAATGTAAAAAGATTCTAGCATGTCTTCAAGGAAGTAAACTCAGAGTAAAGGGGAAGTGAACTCACACAAACATGTGATAGAAGACCTGCAATAGAGTACATGCAGACCACCAAGCTCACAAACATATAGGAATACAAATTAATCTTCTGAAACTAAGATAAACATGTTTAGATCAGGTCGCGCTCTCCTGAGAAAGAACTCCAATAACTGCTCGATAATATTCATCTATTTACATAAAGAGCAAATATTGCAAATCAAATGGAAATTCAAACTCCAAACTTAGTCAAGCTGCTTCTTACTGCCCCTCATGTTTTCATTTGCAAAACCCCACATTTGGGTAAACATGAACAGGCATTCAAGAATTGAAAGAGAAATTTAGCCCATATTTTTTTGAGGCCAAAAAAAGGGGAAACACTCATAGGTGTTCACCCCAGTGTTTTATTAATAATTAGAATAAAAAGAGGAAATAACACTCAGAGGTTACATGATTATCAAAGGAGAAATCCCCGCCTACAGCCAAGACTCCAGAACCCAGGACACCTGACAGTAGACATTTTCATTGTAAAACTTTGTCCAGTGAAAATCAGCGCATTCCTGGCCAGCAAAATCACCCACACTACTGCAATTGGGAGAAGTAGCTCCCTATGTGAGAACAAAGACCTGATCCTCAAGACCTTCCATGAAATGATCCCTGATCCCCAAGACCTTCCACCAGAGAACAAAACATATTGCAACATCTTACCATGTTTCAACCTCCAACTATAAAGGGAATCATCTAACAATCCACACACCTGACCCCTATCAGATTATAATGTAGAAAGACTTGGCTATATCACCATTATCATGTAATACCTCTATTGGAAAATGCTGACCAAAATTGCAGGCATAAGCCATGAGATCAAAATCTATTGGCCATTGAAGATAAACTTAACTTCCCTTTAAGGCATTAGATTGAAGTTCACTACTTAAAAATTTAGAAAACAACCATAATCAAGGAGTAATTAACTTGTAATCCCTCTATTGGAAGATGTAATCTCATAATACGCTATCAAATAAAGCTTCAGTTTGGTGATTTTTCAAGAAAAAAAATGATAATAGTACTAATATTATTGCACACTTGCTTGTACCTCACAGACACTGCATGAAAAGGGATCATCTTGATATCTTCAAATTGATGAGTTCACCGTGCCACATTCCTATTTCTCACCGATTGTATAACTTCTGCACAGTATATAATATAAGTACTAATCTTATTGCATACTTGCGTATATCTTGAGGACTTCAGCATAGAAGAGGGGTCAGCTTTTTAGAATCTTCATATCAACCGAAGTTCTGCTTGCCACTCCCATCCTGATAAAATTATTAATAGAAAATAAAACAAGATGTCCAGGACATTTCGATTTTCAACTTAAACAACAAAAACAATGCATAAAAGCCTCCTCCAAACTAGTCATTTAGTTTAATCATTGCAAAATAAGTTCATGATATAGCAAGATTCTCCAAGTTATCCATCTATTAATCCCACTTGTGCAGCGAAATTATAATCAATAACTTGCATAAGATGCTCATGATTCTTCAAGTTATCAATCTAGCTTTCGCATGCTCGCAACTGATGTGCAACTCCATAGCATTCGCATGTGTAAAACTGATGTGATCACATACAACACTAACACTGAACTTCATAGCACTTGACACTCCAATAAGTTCTTTTTATGTTTCATATTTTATAGGTGAAATCTATAGTAATAAAAATAGTCCATACATAACAATTCCCATTAGTACATCCGAAGACCAATGACTCATACCCACATCATGGTCTTGAAGCACTAGCACCAAATCAAACGTATTGGAATTGGAGCTAAGAAATAACTAGAAGCTGAAAAAGAACATTTCTGCCCCTTCACTTTGTAATTATGCCCTGTTGAAATATAAACAACAAGCAAAATAGATAATCAAGATCAAGAAACATAAAAATATAAAGGTGAACGCCCAAGTTTTACGTGGAACCAAACTCCATGAGAAGCAGAATGAAACCACGGGAGAAGACCTCAAAGGATCGGATCTTCTATTGCAATCTCCCAACCATGGAGTTTGAGGCTCCTTATATAGTTCCATAGACAGAACGGAGTCCCATCGCTCATCCATGTGGGACTAAACACGAATGGGGGTATCACATACTTCAACATGCCCCCAAATCCAGAATCGATCCTCTCAAACTCCAAGATGGTATTTAATTCTCCAGATATATAATAACCTCTTTCCTCCCTCTATTGGAAGTCATCCAAGGTGATCCCTTCCTCTCACATTATATTACAAATTTCCGATCAACACTATTAGTGGAGTTGATACGATGTATTAAAAATTCCATATCAACACTACTGAAATAACAATAAAGCATAAGAACATGTAGAGCACACGAACTTCTAGTTGCCAAAGTATGTTGCACTTGAAATTAATGAAAATATCGAACTGCTTTCAAGTTTCAAATACCACTTTACCTTGTAAAACACACATAAAATCATATCTTCAAGTAGATGTCACATACAAAGCAACAACCCAAATATCATTCAAATATACCACGTAGAAATGAAAAAGATGTTCAAAGCAATTAGATATACACAATATCGTCTAGGAAGTGAACTTTTACCGTGCCCACAATAGAAGAACTATTCCTTTTTCTTCAACTAACAATCTCCGACGGCAATGAACTCCAATCATGTCTTAATAGTCTTTAACTACAAAATGAAAGACACTACAAATCCTGTGGAATTAGAACTAGAGCTCTATTATATAGGATAAAAATTCTATGGGTAAATAACATAAATAGGACAACAGAAACAAAAATGTACTAAGCCTTCTCCCACTACAAGTAGGGTTGGCTACATGGATTCTTGCTCAAATCCATGTTAAAAGATTCGACTATTTTTTACGCTGGCCGTCGACTACCTAACGCAACCACTACAAGAGTGGGATTTGAACCCTGGTCTTTTGTGTGGTAGACACACTGTACTACCACTAGACCATTAAACAGGACGACAGAAATAGATAATATAAATATCGCAACACTCCCCCTCAAGCTGGAGCATATATATATCTATCATGCTCAGCTTGGAACAACAATTGTGAAAAGAACCTCTAGCAATAGACTTTGTAAACATATCTGCGATCTGGTCTCCTGATGATACATATGATGTTGAAATGAGCCCCTTCTGGATCAGATCTCGAGTATAATGACAATCCACTTCAATGTGCTTTGTCCTTTCATGAAATGCTGGATTATTAGCTATAAACAAAGTTGTCTGATTATCACATTTAAGATGCATAGGTAGAGGTACTTCAATAGTTAAAGCAGTCAGGACTGATTTAACCCACATCATCTCGGTACTGCCTTGAGCCATTGCCCTATATTCTGATTCCGCACTAGATCGAGCAACCACAGTTTGTTTCTTACTCTTCCATGATACTAGTGAACTGCCAACAAACACAATAAAGCCTGAAGTAGACTTTCTGTCACTAGGACACCCAGCATAATCTGCATCCGCACATCTTGTAACTGAAAGAGACGTATCTCTTCTAAACAGAAGACCTACACCTGAATATGACTTCAGATATCTCAGGATCATAAAAACTGCACCCATGTGAGCCTGCCCGGGTTGCTCCATGAACTGAATAACCCTACTCACAGCAAATGATATAACAGAACTGGTAATAGTAACATACAATAGCTTCCCCACCAGTTCTCTGTATCGTCTCTTGTCCACCTCATCAAACCCATCATCATAAAGCTTCACATTAGGATCCATAAGAGTAGTAGTTCGTCTGCATAACTATCATACATGTCTCAGACAACAGATCAGTAACATACTTCCTCTGTGTCATAACCATACCTTACTGATTTCGTGCAAATTCCAATCCAAGGAAATCCTTGGTGATAAACTGCTGTCCAAGGAAATCCTTAGCTGCTTGAATGTCATGTTTATCACTGCCAGTAATAACAATGTCATCCACATACACCAAGATGACCACACAACCTTACTGGCTTCTCTTTACAAAGAGAGTATGATCTGCAGTAGATCTGACAAATCCCTTCTATTCAATCAATTCTGAGAGCTTCTGAAACCAAGCCCTCGGACTCTGCTTAAGGCCATATATAGCCTTATGAAGACGGCATACCATACTAGACTCCCCCTCGGCAGCAAACCCAAGTGGTTGCTGCATGTAGACCTCCTTTTGCAAATCACCATACAAAAAGGCATTCTTTACATCCAACTGAAAAAGAGGCCAGTCTCGCACCACGACAACAGCAATAAGAATCCGTAGGATAGAGTGACGTGCCACTAGGGAAAACATGTCCTGATAGTCCACCCCATATGTCTGAGTGAACAAACAAGCATCCAACCTTGCCTTGTAACGGTCAACTATACCATCAACCCGATGCTTCACAGTAAAAACCCACTTGCTGCCAACCATAGATGCACCTGGTGGAGGATGGACGACACTCAATGTACCACGCGAATGCAACACTGCCATTTCCTCCTCCATCGCTAAGCGTCGTTGACTGCTCTGTAGTGCCTCCTGATAAGACTGTGGTATCTCTATAGCTGACAAGCCGACAACAAAGTGCTGGAAATCCTAGGACATATGTTCCAAGAAAACATGAGAACCAAAGTCTATCCCATATTTAGGATTCATTGTCCTGGCACGTTTCTGTCGTCGAAGAGCAATAGGGACATCTAGATCGTCAAAATAAGGAGTAGAGATATCATCGCAATCCTGTATCTCAGTCTGAACATTCAAATCACACATACCATTAGAAGAACTCAAATGCTCAGTACATACCTCAGGCGTGCTGGATGATGGAAGAGGCGCAAGAGCAGGGGGGGTCGTCTCTGGTAGACCTGAGGAAATAACGTAAGTGACGGTGGTGGTGGTGCTGATGTTGGTGATGCTGGAGATGGTGGTGGTGGTGATGGAGGAGAACACGGTAATGACGGAGGAGGAGGCATACAGATTTCTTCTCCATTTTCTGAAGGAGTAAGTCTGTCACCTGTGGGAGAAAAATACATAATGGACTCAAAAAAGGAGACATCAGCACTAACATAGTACTCTCATCGTTCTGGTCACATCCAAAAGGTGGCGATGTTTTCTTTCAACCACTCCATTCTGTTGGGAGGTATATGCACAAGACGTCTGATGAACAATCACATGTGACTTAAGAAATTGAGAGAGTTGAGTACTACAAAATTCTGAGCATTGTCAGACCGAATGTACTTGACTCTAGCAGAGAAAATATTCTTTATTTCATTAATAAAGAACTGAATGACAGGACCAGGATCAAACTTATTCTTAAGAAGAAAAATCCAAGACAATCTGGAAAACTCATCTACTGCAATAAGATAAAATCCGTCCCTGAAGATCTGGGACGCGACTCGGACCCCAAATATCAAAATGAAGCAAATTAAACAGACCATGACTACTCGGACCCTGACGATTTTGGAAAGAAGACCGGTGATGTTTCCCAAGCTCGCAGGCCTCGCATTAAAAGGTGGAACGAGGAGAAATCTGAAGAAGAACATGAACCATCTTCTGCAGAGGAAGATGACCAAACCGGAGATGCCATGTGTAAGGAGAAACGGATCCAGCATGAAGAGAAGCAACACCAGCATAAGGAGATTAAACCAGTCTGTAGAGACCCCCTTTGCTCACGGTCAGTTCCAATCACCCTACCTGTGAGAATGTCTTGAAACACAAGAGCAGATGGATCAAATATGGCACGACAATGTAGATCTTTAGTGATTTGACTAATTGAAAATAAATTCATTGAAAATTCAGGAGCATAAAAGACATTCTCAAGCCTTACTGCAGGAGTCAACTGCACCTCCCCCTGACCAGTAATGGGAGATTGTGTCCCATCAGCAATCACCACTGATCGTCCTGTCTGAGACGGACGAAAAACCTTCAACTGACTTTTGTCACCACATAGATGGTGAGATGCTCCTGAATCCATGATCCACTCTGATAAATCTGCCTGGTAGCAACTAGTAAGAGCATATGCTATACCTGAAGTGGATGTTGAAGCTGATGCAGCTACCTCTGACGATCCTGAAGAACCCGCTGATTCCTGGCTAGGCATAATCTCTCTAATTTGCGCCACCAGATCATCAAATCTCCGATCAGATCCATGGGAAGAACTCCCTTTCTGCTGAGTCTGTTCTGCAGCACAAGCTGTAGTAGTAGGAAACTCATGCTTGGAATTGCATGTTTCCTCAGTATGGCCTGTTCTGCGACAGTAAGTACATGGCTTCCTAGGGGGTCTACCCCCTCCCCTGCCACAGCCACCTCGGCCTCGAAATTGTGAAGGTCCTCCCCTATCACGGGATGCTGCCATGGCTGAGGAAGTCTGAGATCCACCAGGAGATATGGAGAGTCTACTCAACCTACGATATGCCTCCTCCATAGGAGGTATGGTAGCCTCTGTAAGAATCTGTGCTCTGTCTGCATCATACTCATGATCAAGTGCTGCCAGAAATACTCCTATCATCACTGAGTCCCTATATGCTTTGAGTTGGTCTGGTGTAGCTGTCAAGGGAATATACCCATGTAACTTCTCAAACATACCCCTTAGAGAGGTATACAGGGTATGAAGAGGACGACCGTTCTGCTTTGAAGTGAAAATGTCGTGCTGAAGCTGCAGAATCTTCGACTCGTTCTTTGCAGGAGAATAGGTAGCAGCAAGTATATCCCACACAGCCTTCGTCGTGGGTTAACTCAAGATGTCATTGGCTATCTCCATGGATACCGTGCCAGATAACCATACACGTGCATAAGCATCGTCTGCCTCCCATGAGGCATTAACCCTAATCTTATCAACAGGTTCCTCTTGTGTGAGGATATGCTTCTTGCCATTGCACTGCATCAAACTCATGAACTGCATGGCCCACAACTAATAGTTCGATGGGTGCTGGACCTTTGAAGGTACCCAAGGATGGAACATCTGCCTTGTTGTTCGACATGACAACAACAATTTTCTATAGACTGAGGTTACATATTTTTTACAAGAATGTCTACGTGAACATATATGAAGGCGATTGTGGGCGTAGACTCATACCACAATCCCTTCCATAACTCGAAAGTGCCTTTGACGAACTAGGTTGTAACCTTCAAGGGCGCGTGGAGCACAAGTTCTTGAAGATGCTCACACATTCACACAAGTACAGGAGAGGGCACGGGGGGTCGTAGCCACGTGGCTGTAGGATCACAGCCACGGGCACGGGATCTCGACGTGCACGCGAGGGTGCACGCGAGGGAGAGAGAGAGAGCGGCGGCGGCGGCGCTAGGGCTTAGGACCATTGGCACCGTCGGGGCTTTTGGTGGGGACACGGATTTAGGGCACAGGCTCCGGTCTAGGACCGTCGCTCTAATACCATGTGGAATTAGAGAATGAAAAGATGTTTATTCCTAACCCTAGAGCTCTTTTATATAGGAGAAAAGCTCTATCGGTAAATAATATAAACAGGACAACAAAAATAGATAATATAAATATCGCAACAAATCCAACCACCCATCAATCAATCTGCTGTTACATATCAAATTTGCTACACAGAAAAACCTCTCTCCATATAACCAATACCAGTAACAAAGGCATAGTACCTTCAGTTATTCATTCAAAATTTCCAAAAAAAAAAAAAACAAGCCAATAACATGTACGTTGTGTACCTTCTATACAGTCAAAACTTCCAGACATAATATCTCAGACATGAAATAACAGTCTCCCTGAAATCACTTAAGAAGAACCATCGAAGAAGCCATAATATCTCTCAGACCTGAAAGAGTCCTCCGGAAACCACTTAGGAAGAACCATCGAAGAAACCGTTGACAAAGATAAAAAGAATGGAATCATAACTATGGGTAACTGCAACCTTCTTAGCTACTATACAGCAATCCTCGGAACGTTGGATTATATTTTCATAGTTAATATTAAAAAAAACAACTATAAATATCAACAGAGTAGAAACTTAAAGCAATCCCGCAGTTGCCAAATAGAAAACCTCAAAAAATCCTTGCAAAGTAAGCTTCGGAAAGATGATATAGTACCTACTGGAAATACAAGTATACTTGCATATACATTTCCATAGTTATCTCACGTATTCAACTTCCCACTTCCGCTACTAAAACAACTGTCAAATAAAGAACAATAAGTCCAAGTGCTTTTGAGGTTATATCTTAACGAAACTCCATAACACTCTGAAGAATACACTTCCAACCAGAACCAATGGCGAGTTCAATAACATACCCTTCACTAGAACCAATGGCAAATTTAGTAAGGTAACAAGGATTCTTTAAGCAGTCTCTCATTCTTTTTGTAACCATTTAGCATTCACCTCCAAATACTGGATATGAATCATATGATCATTTACGTCCTTCCCAATTTAAACATGATGTAAAATGTACGCTTCACAATAAAAAATCAGTGAAATTGCATAAAACTCCTCAATCTATATCTTTAATTTGTTAAACTGAAAAACAATGACTTGGATAAGATACCAACGATTCTTTGGATGGTCTCCCT
Organism: Ottelia alismoides; assembly: GCA_037367405.1. Classification (NCBI taxonomy): domain Eukaryota; kingdom Viridiplantae; phylum Streptophyta; class Magnoliopsida; order Alismatales; family Hydrocharitaceae; genus Ottelia; species Ottelia alismoides. Next base: position 526,380 of record JAZKJV010005335.1, on the reverse strand, counting down.
TACGTGATGGATTTAGTATTCACATCCGAACAATGGATTAGATCATCTTTCAGACAAACCTAATGGGACTTCATACTCCATTATGCAAACAACAAGAACATATCTTCTAGATGCAACACGGAAAAAGGTTGAGCCCCTTCCCTTTGTAAATGCAATCATAAATTATGTCCAAAACCGCCATATCCAAATTACGAATCCCCAATTCTGATTCTTCTTCTCATCTTGGAAACACTTAATTGTTAATAATTCCGAAGTAACACTATGTCACCAAAAATGGCAGTATATAATGCAAGTCTCAAAATAATTTGAGCTCATTAATAAGTTGTTATATAAAAACTTAATGACAACACTGATCGCAACCACCCACACAAACTTTTCTTTCTAATGTAAAAAAGGGTAGTGTCTTAAAGGAAGTGAGCTAATATAGAAAGCAAAAAGGAAGTGACCACTCACATACATGTCATAAAAAAACTTGCAATAAATTATATGTAGACCACCAAGCCTACAAACATACAGGAATGCAAATAAATCTTTAAAACTAAAATAGTAGTTGTTTAGATCATATCTCCTCTAGTGAGGAAGAACTCCAATAATCCCTAATAGTATTCTTCTATTTATCTAAAGAGCAAAACATACCGCAATCTAAACATGAATACAAACTCCTAAACTTGCAGAACCCCGGACATGGATAAATCAGAACAAGCATTCTAGAACAGAAGCAGAAGATTTAGCCCATGTATCATCCAGCGATGAACTTTTAAGTCCTCGATAACCTTCAACCAGCTACTACAGTATCTGATCATGTTTCGATCTGCAATTCTAAAGGAGATCCCTCTATTGAAAAATATGAAAGCATGTGATATCCTATCAAATAAAGCTACTTTGTTGCATATCAACTTATACCTTATTGACTTCAGCATAGAAAAGGAATCATCATTTTAAAATCTTCAAATTGATTCCATTTCACCTGTCCACCCCCATCCTAATAAGAATCTTAATTGAAAGACCAAGATGTCCAAGAGATTTTGAGGTTCATTTTAAACAACAAATGTAATGCATAAAAGTCTTCAAACTAAACGCTTAGAATGATCAAAGAAGACAATAAATAGCATAAGAATCATAAGATATCAAGGTATCTACCTCTCTTGTGGTGAGTAGAAAAATAATAATGTCAATAGACCAAAGGTTCTTCAAACTAGGCACTTAGCATAATCATAGAAGACAATAAGTTCCATAAGATATCAAGGTATCCACCTTCTTGTGGTGACTAGAAAAATCATAATCTCAATGCAACAATGGTTCTTCATGTTATCGATCTAGTACATCCATTCTTGTTGTGCACCTCCTTAGCATTCACATGCTAACAACCCATGTGAACAACCTACAAAACAATCACAATGACTTTCATAGCATAATCATAGAAGATAATAAGTTGCATAAGATACCAAGGTCTCCACCTCTCTTGTGGTGAGTGAGACTATAGAAAGATAATAATATGTATAGTTACCAGAGATTCTTCAAGTTAACGATCCGATTCTTGTTGTGCACCTTCTTAGCATTCGCATGCTAACAACTCATGTGAATAACCTACAACACTTACAATGACCTTCGTAGCTCTTGATACTCTAATAAGTTCTTTTTATGTGCGCCATTTTAATATGTGAAATCTGTAGTATTAAATAAAAAGAACATTGCATACCTAAGAATCCCCATTAATACATCTGAAGAACCAAAGACTCATCATATCCACAGCATGGACACTGAAGTCGTAACAGCAAATAAAAAGATGGAAAGAAACATATAGAATCTGAAAAAGAACAATTCAACATTGTTTCTTTGTAACCATGCCTCAAATCCAGAATTTAGCCACTCGAAGCTAGATTTGACTAATTCTTCCGCCATCTTCAAAACAAATTGGATCTATTAAAAATCCACTTCTATACTATTACCATAAATAACCTCTCTCCTTCCTCTGCCAGATATCACACAGCGTGGTCCCTTTTTCTCACATTCAAGAGTCCACCCCTCATTTTCTCCGGAAGAGCTAATGGAGAATATTGAAAATTATAGAAAACTATTGACATGATCATAAAAAAATAAAAGTCTTTTATAGCATGTCGACATACAATACATCTCTAGTTGCCAAAAGTTGGATGTTGATAAAAATTGTAAAAATATCCCCTTCCTTCTGCTCCCACTTTACCTTATAAAACAAGGTTAAATCATATCTTAAGAACTGAAGATAGATTAGACTAAATCTCAGACAAAAACTGAACATGTGTTAGACTAAATATCAGACAAAAAGGAAAAAATCCAAAATTCATTCAAATATCTCGTGTAGAATGTATACACTATAATCTCAGACAAAAACTGATGGGATATACTAAAATGTCAGAGCTATCGCCATAATAATAAAGAGTACAAGTCCATATAGCACAATAAAATCTGTTTCTAGTAGCCACAAACTGGTTGTTACAACACCAGCCCACAATTATAATAGAACCATAACGAAACTCCTAAAACTAACAATCTCCAGGGTAATTAACTCCAATCATGCCTCAATAATATTCAACCAGAAAACAAAAGATCTCAAAAATCAAGAAGTAACATACTCAAGTCAACTAAATCATATCAACAAAAGATCCCCTTCCTTCAGCTCCCACTTTACCTTATAAAACAAGGGTAAGTCATATCTTAAGAAGTGAAGATAGATTAGACTAAATATCAGACAAAAAGGGGGAAAATCCAAAATTCATTCAAATATCTCGTGTAGAATGTATACACTATAATCTCAGACAAAAACTGATGTGGTATATTAAAATGCCAGAGCTACTCCATCGCCATAATAAAAAAGTCCATATAGCATAATAAAATCTGTTTCTAGCAGCCAAAAACTGGCTGTCACAACACCAGCCCACAATTATATTAGAACCATAACGAAACTCCTAAAACTGACAATCTCCAGGGCAATTAACTCCAATCATGTATCAATAATATTCAACCACGAAACAAAAGATCCCAAAAATCAAGAATTAATACATTCAAGTCAACTAACCAAGAAAGACCTCCTACGTAGAAAGACACGTCTCCATGTAACCAAGACTAGTAAAATTCAAGTCAAGTACCTTCAGTTATTCATTCAAAATATCAAAGACCAAGACAATAACATGTAAGTGTGTTTAATAAGATATGAAGAATTCTTTAAGCAATCTCTTATTCTTGATGTGATCTTTTCACATTCACCTCCAAACAACGGATATGGTCATCTACGCCTTTCCAATTTAAACCCGTCACTCACATCAAAAAACAGGCCAACCAAATAAACCGGCATCCAATAAAATTTAGGCTTCATGATAAAACATCACTGAAATTACATAAAACTCTGCATACAGCACCATCCACTTGAAAACTGAAAAACACACCAAGTTGGGTAAGATGTTAAGGATCCTCAGGCTTCTCCCTTTATTATTGAAGGATTTTAGCATTCACGTCTAAACAATGGATTAGTTCATCTACCAAACTAAATCCAAATAATGGATTTGATTATCTGCCAAACTAACAAACTAACCTTCTGGGCACTTCATATTTTGCTATGAAAATGTTTTCTTGTTACCTATATTGTAAATAGGAGAACACTTAACCTAACGATCTCGCATTATAGATGTGGAGAACTGAAAACATAAACTCACTCTGTAGGAACTATATCAAATCCACAAGTACATGCAACTATAACATATCTTCTAGAGACGACAACCTAATATTTAATATTTAATGCCCCAATGACTTCCATATCGAAGAACAAGGCATAGCCTCCCTGTCACGATTCAATTATTTCTTCCATTTTCATCATAGTAGCACTTGATTGTTAGAAATTGTGGAGCCACAGTACATTACCAAGAATAGAGGGATAGAATGCAAGTCTACAAAAACATTAAGATCGTTAATTAAGTGCAAACAACTTAATGAAAACAATTATACCAACCCACCAACAAGTACACAGAGGTGTATAGCATGTCTTTAAAAGAAATGAAATGACATAGAAAGCAAAAGGAAGTGGACTCCTACAGACCTGCAATGAACTATTAGACCAAACCCACATTATATAAGAATTCAAACCACCCACCTAGACATGTTTAGATCATGCCTCCTCTCATCGGGAGACCTTAAATATCAGTTTCAATTCGGTCACCATCACTTCTATCAATGGCCCTAAAGGCTGAAATTTTGACCATCTTGGTCAAAATTCAGTCACGTGTCAAAATAGAAATCCAATCGAGCAACAAAAATTGATGCCATGCATATGGAATAACCTCAATAACCCCTCAATAATAATCATCTACTCATATAAAAGGTAAAAAAATATTGCAATCCAATGCAATTCACACATGCACTCAACCTCCAAACCTACTCATGCTAGTTGTCATCGTGACATGTCAACTAGCAACATAGACTTATCTATATATCAATACATGTAGAACATGTACCTTCAACTATTCAAGAAATGTTCCAGCTAAACTACTCTCAAATCCAGGACAATCCAACTACTATAAAAAATGCAAACATACCACATGAAGGGAAAGATCCAAATTCCTTTGATAATTAGTGGTCCTTCAAAGCTCGCCATAAATAGATATAGATGTCTCATCAGCAAATAAGTCCCCATTTCACTCATTTACAATTATAAAAAAACATTAAATCAAGAAAAAAGAAACCTGTAGCAACCCATCCAAAGCAAGGTATAAAATCTCAAAGTATTCTATAAAGTAGAGCATCTAAAAAATATATAATATCAGTTTTAATCTTCTTAATACCCATCAAACCCTTCAAGATTTTATCATGAGGGTGAAATCATTTGTTTAAATCTTCAATACTATGCCCATGTCACTCTCATCCTAAAACAAAAGTCAACCAAAAGACCCATGTAAAAGATCCTAGACATCATTTTCAACAACAATGAAAATGCATAACCTGCCAACTACACATTTAACTTGCATATTGGAAAGGACACAAAGAACAGCACATGCAACAAAGAAAAAGCAAGTAGAGGACGATGATCAAAGGAAGCATCAGAAGCCATCAAAGGTATACACCATAGACAGTCATCCAAAACAGATTCAAAGCACAGAACACAATCAAGCCAATATATACAACTAAATAGGCATATATCTTAACACTTATACGCATAATATCTCCTATCATAATGAACTCCAACATGCATCGACCTACGCCTAGAATGTGAGCAAATATATTATGTCAATTTCTCAACCATAATTTGGCTATCTTATGTAGAGCTGAATTAGGTTCTCGGTGTTCTCGTCGGAACATATGGGCATATTCTTCAACAAGAAAAAAAATACTGCAACATCCAATCATGATGCTACCTATAAAATTAAAGAATAACCTCATATGCCAACTAGCAATGTAGTGAGACTTATCTTCATAACACCAGAACTTATCTTCATATAACCAGGTACCTTCAACTATTCATGGGAGTGTTCCAGCCAGAACTTATCTTCATATCACCGGGTACCTTCAACTATTCGTGAAAGTGTTGCATCATTCCTTGACAATCTTCGACTCGAGAAAAAGATACTGCAATATCCCACCATGAACCTACCTCCAAAGAAAAAGAATAACCTCATATGCCAACTGGCAATGCAGAAAGAATTCTTCATAACACCACAACTATTCTTCACATCACCAGGAACCTTCAACTATTCATAGGGGTGTTCCAGCCAGAACTTTCCTCAAACCTGAGATTTCCAACCATTGATGGAAAAAAACAGGGATATAAAATGCAGACATAAATAAGTATTCACATCCCTTCATTTTGTTGGTAATGAGAAACTTGTCGTAAACAGACAGCCTGTCGTGAGCAAATTAAATTCTATTTCACCGGTCTATCGCAAGAAAATAATATTTGTCTAAATTCTAATGCAAATACAAGAATCCAACCTAAGAGTTTGGCATAGATGTGAAAACACTAATTAAGTTCGTCTCTTCAGACCATTAAATTCTATTTTACTGTTTTAATTTTTTAAAACCTCCATAGATATTAAGGTTCTTATTGCAAATACTCACTTGAACATTGAAGATTGAGGAATTGATGTAGGACTATTTCTTTAAGATCTTCAAATTGATAAACTTGCCACTCTGATCCAAGTAACAAAAATGATTTCTCATCGTACCCATGCAAAGCATCCATTGAATGATATCAAGTCCATATAAGTAAAACAAAGGACACTACAGTAAACTATAGATGATAAAGCACCAAAATTGTGCACATTTAGACCATCTCCGACAAACCTCTATTGATAATCTTCAAATAGAGAAGAAAGGACACAACAATACCCAATCTCAATTATTAGCTATGACAGTTGTCACATGTCAGCAACATAGAAAATTTTATCATCCCGCAATACGTAAAAATCTATCATCTCTACCAAGACTAATAGAATGTAAGTCAAGTTCCTTCAATTTCAAGGGAAATTTCCATCCCGCAGTTCTACTCAAATTTGAAATATCCAAATACCGAGGAAAGTTTCTGTCGTATATAAGATGAAATGGAAAACTCAAAAATGCTTTGCTGCTTTGAAAATTGATATATGGGCATAAGTTAGCCTAAGATGTCGTAAAAAGTAAAGCCTCGTAGTATCCTATCAAGTAGAACCTCTACAAAACAATAACATTAGTCTTACTGCATGTTTAAATATACTCACTTATACCATAAAGATAATTTCTTCAAAATCTTAAAAATAACATTATCTTGATAAATATTTATCTGAAATCTTCTGACACTAACATTAATCAAGATACTAAGAAGCAATTTGATTGTGTGTTCCTTATAGATGGCATTGAAATCAATGAGGACCCTAATCTGCTGTCCATAATTCCTAAAGAAAAACCCTAGATCATAGAGTAACAGCAAAATATGTTACGGGGTCTCATCGCATCAAACCATCAATTGCCCACAGTGAACAGTCACTGCAATTTGACTTTAAAGCACCAATCATGCTTGCCGAATGACTTCAAGGCTGCCTGAATTGCAACATTGCAACTATTGACAGCGGCGATCAGATGCATGCCGCCACTCAAATCATACCTCAACAACTTCAGTGTCTAATTAAATCACCAAACCCCATTCATCATGTATGATCTCCAAGTAAATATATTGAATGACAACAAAACAACATGAGAGAACATCATTAAGTCCAAACTGCTGAAAATTCGCAACAAATCTGTAAAACAATTTTTCAAATATACCCCACCGCAGGAACCCAAACCCCACACATAAATCAGGCACTGATAGAAACCCTAAAACAAAACCACAATTTCAAACCACTGTTTATACAGATTTCATACTTGAAACATGAGAAATTTGGGGGTAAATAGTACATAATAAATTATGATTTCAAACCACTAATTAGCCATAGATTCGTGCTTGTTAAAGGTTTAAATTGGAGTATTTTTACATGCAAAAGATCATAAAATCGGACCTATTAAAAAGCTTCGGAATTCATGTTTTAGGAGGAAAGTTAGGGATTTAAGCATACAATTGTGCCTAATTCAGATCAATAATAGGCTCAAAAATTGATGTTTTTTTAAAAGTAGAAATCTTAAGGTTTATGCATACATTTTGTAAAATTTCAAACCAAATCATTAGCTTCTGATTTCACAATTTTAATAAATGAAAATTAGGACTTTGCATAGAATTGATCTTCCAAATCAATTTCACAATTTATAATTCTTCCAACTCATCAAAGCAGAAAGGATAAATAAAAATCCAAGCCTATATTGTTACCAAACAATACTATACTCCCTTTGTTCAAACTCGCCCAGGGTAAACCCTTGCTCTCACGTTCGAGTGTGTGCTCCTCCGGTGGAGCTGGAGTTGATCGGATATCTTAGACTAAAATCATATCTTTGACTAAATGTCAGATAAAAAGCACCTAAAACAGGCCAATAACATGTGAGTTGAGTACCTTCTGTTACACATTCAGAAGTTCCAGCCATAAAACCACTCGAACCTGAAATGACAATCTTCCCAAAACCACTTGGGAAGAACCATCAAAGAAATGCTGACAAATACTGCAAGAATGGAAGCACACAAATGCCTCTACAACCACTAGTCACTGCAACCTTCTTAAAAACTAGATAGCTTCTCTCGGAGCATAAGATTGTATATATTAATATAAAAAAACAACCACAAATATCAGAGAAGTATCGGACGTGAACCTTACCGATGAATGCCCTTTTCCTTAAAAAACAAGTATAAAACTTGTAGCAATCCCTCAGTTGCAAGATAGAAAACCTCATAAAAACCTACAACAGAGGCTTCAGCAAGACAATGATAAGATTACCATCAATCAAATAGAAATACACTTGCCTATACCTCTTCATAGCTGACCCCTAAATTCAACTTGCCACTTCGACCATCAAGACAACTGTCCACCAAAGAACATACATCCAACATTTTGAGGCTGCATCAAACTCTGAAGAACCTTCAACAAGAATCAATGACAAGTTCAATAAGATACCTTGAACCACAATTGATGGCAAGTTTAATAGTATACCAAGGATTCTTTAAGCAGACTCTCATTCTTTATGTAGCCATTTAGCATTCACCTACAATTATCAGATAAGCTCATTTACATCCTTCTCAATTTAAACATGACATAAAATGTAGGCTTCACAATAAAAAACAGAGAAATTATGTAAAACTCTTCAATCTATACCGTTGATTTGGTCCCTGAAAAACAATGAGTTGGATAAGATACCAACAATTCGTCAGATGGTCTCCCTTTCTTGATGGATTTTAGCATTCGCATCCAAACAATGGATTGTCATCTAGTGGACTAGACCTTCACCTCATCATCACTCTTTTATACAAGCAACAAGAACATATCTTCTTCTAGAGGATCCAAGGGAACATTTTGAGCCCCTTTCCTTCATAGACGGAGTGATAAATTATGACTCGAAAGACTTCCATATTCGATTATGGAGACATTGTGAATTCCCAGCCATGATTGAATTCGGCTTCTTCCATTATCATCCTGGTAACACTTAATTGTAAAAAAATCCAGAGCAACACTCCACCAAAAAAGACAATATACAATACAAATCTCCGAAAACATTAAGACCATTAACTAGGTGCCAACTATAGACAAATTAGTGACACCATTGATCCCAGCCCACAACACAAACTTTACCTTCACATGTAAAGAAGGTTTTGGTCACCTCTTTAAGGAAGTGAACTCTCACAGACATGCAATAAGACCTGCAATAAAGCCTGCAATAAAGCATACGCAGGCCACCAGGCCTACAAAAATATATGAATACAAACAAATCTTTTAAAACTAAAATGGAACCTGTTTAGAGGAGACAAGTATCCTCTCTTGTGAAAGAACTTCAATAACCCATCGATACTACTCATCTATTTATCTAAAGAGCAAAAAAATACTGCAATTCAGACATGAACTCAAACTCCTAACCTTGCAAAACCCCAGATCTGGATAAAAAGGAACGAATATTCTAGAAAAGAAACAGAAGATTTAACATGTATCCTACGGCAATAAACTCTAATTCATCAATAAGCTTAACCAGCAGCTACAATATCCAATTTGTTTCAATCTCCAATCATAAGGGTAATCCCTCTACTGGAAAATATGAAAGCTCATACTACCTTGTCAAATAAAAGTGATTTATTGCATACCTTAGCACATAAAAGGGATCATCTCTTTCAAATCTTCAAATTGACCAAAGTTCTCGATGCCACTCCATCCTAACAAGAATATCAATTGGGAAAGCCAGATGTCGTGGAGATTTTCAACTTTATTTTTAGGGTTATATAAGTTAACAATCTAGTGATCCCTCTCTGGAGGCAAGATTATAGAAAGAGAAAACCTTGCTTAAAATGCTAAAAGTTCTTCTTGTTATTAATCTGATACATGCTTTCATTTGTGCAACTCATTGCATTTTCACGCAAACTGACAATGACCTTCTTCATAGCACATGATACTCCAATTTCTTTTTATGTTCAATGAGTGAAATCTGAATAGATCAATAAAAAAACAGCTGAAATATCATGATCTCTGACGCAATATCACCAAAAAAGAAACAAAACAGCTGAAAAAGAACATTACTATCCTTTCCCCTTGTTGGATGTATGTTATCCTCCCTGATTCCTCTAATCAGAAATCACCCCAGGTGATCCTTGTGCCCACATTCATTTGCACCTCTTTTATTCTGGTGGAGATGATGGAATATATTAAAAATGCCCCCGGAGATCCCTTGCGCCCACATTCATTTGATCCACTTTTATTATGGTGGAGCTAATGGAATATATTAAAAATAACAGCATTATTGCCATGACAAATGACAATAGATAAATAGAAGCCTACAGGGCACGTTAACATCCATTTCTAGTTTCCAAAAGTATATAAATTAGCCTAAATCTCAGACAAAAAAGTTAACATGGGTTAGACAAAATCTCAGACAAAAAACAACCCAAACATTTTTCAAATATATTATGCAGAAATAAAATTAAAAAAGATGTGTTCAAAGTGATTAGATATATATTATATGAAATATCTTCTAGGAACACTTACCATAACCACGATAAACATCTCATGAACAATGTCAAGCCCACAATCATAGAATATCTAGAACATGCCTTCTGAAAGTAAGGAACTAATAATCTCTGATGGCTATGAACTCCAATCACCCTCTAAATTATCTTCAACTAGAAAACAGAAGATACTACAAATCCAACCACCCACCAACCGATCTGTTGTCACATATCAGGCTTGCTGCATAGAAGATACCACCGAAGGTAGTACTATCGTCTAGATCATTCCTGATTAAAATTAGTGTCCAAGAAATTTTAAGAACACTGAAAACAATAAGTTGGATAAGATACAGGAATCTTTGGGCAGTCTCCCTTTGATGGAGTTTAGCATCCTAATAAGAATCTCAATTGAAAGACCAAGATGTCAAGAGATTGAGCTTCATCTTAAACAACAAACGTACTGCATAAAAGTCTTCAAACTGGACACTTAGCATAATCATAGAAGACAATAAGTTGCATAAGATATCAGGCTATCCACCTCTCTTGTGGTGAGTAGAAAAATAATATGTCAATATACCAAAGGTTCTTCAAGTTATCGATCCTGTACATCCATTCTAGTTGTGCACCTCCTTAGCATTTGCATGCTAACAACTGATGTGAACAACCTACAAAACACTCACAATGACCTTCATAGCATAATCATAGGAGACAATAAGTTGCATAAGATACCAAGGTCTCCACCGATCTTGTGGTGAGACTATAGAAAGATAAAAATATGTTTAGATACCAAAGATTCTTCAAGTTATCGATCTGGTTCTTGTTGTGCACCTCCTTAGCATTCACATGCTAACAACTCATGTGAACCACCTACAACACTTACAATGACCTTCATAGCACTTGATACTCTAATAAGTTCTTTTCATGTGCCATTTTAATATTTGAAATCTGTAGTATTCAATAAAAAGAACACTGTGTACCTAAGAATCCCCATTAATACATCTGAAGAACCAAAGACTCATCGTATCCACATCATGGTCACTGAAGTCGTAACACCAAATCAAAAGATGGAAAGAAACATATAGAATCCGAAAAAGAACATTTCAACGTTTTCCTTAATAACCATGCCTCAAATCCAGAATTTAAAGCTACTTTATTGCATACCAACTTATACCTTACTGACTTCAGCATGGAAAAGGAATCATCCCATTAAAATCTTCAAATTGATTCCATTTCACCTGGCCACCCCCATCCTAATAAGAATCTCAATTGAAAGACCAAGATATCCAAGAGATTTTGAGCTTCATTTTAAACAACAAACGTTCTGCATAAAAGTCTTCAAACTAGACACTTAGCATAACCATAGAAGACAATAAGTTGCATAAGATATCAAGGTATCCACCTCTCTTGTGGTGAGTAGAAAAATAATATGTCAATATACCAAAAGGTTCTTCAAGTTATCGATCATGAAATCCATTCTTGTTGTGCACCTCATTTGCATTCGTATGCTAACAACTCATGTGAATAACATACAAAACACTAACAATGACCTTCATAGCATAATCATAGAAGACAATAAGTTGCATAAGATACGAAGGTCTCCAACTCTCTTGTGGAGAGAGACTATAGAAAGATTACAATATGTATAGATACCAAAGATTCTTCAAGTTATCGATCTGATTCTTGTTGTGCATCTCCTTAGCATTTGAATGCTAACAACTCATGTGAACCACATACAACACTTACAATGACCTTCATAGCACTTCATACTCTAATAAGTTATTTTTATGTGCCATTTTAATATGTGAAATCAGTAGTACTCAATAAAAAGAACACTACATACCTAAGAATCCCCATTTATACATCTGAAGAACCAAAGACTCCTCGTATCCACAGCACAGTGACTGAAGCTGTAACATCAAATCAAAATATGGAAAGAAAAGAGAACATTTCAACCTTTTTTTCTTCGTAACCATGCCTCGAATCCAGAATTTAAAACTACTCAGCATAGAAAAGGAACCGTCCCTCTAAAATCTTCAAATTGATTCCATTTCACCTGGCCACCCCCGTCCTAATAAGAATCTCAATTGAAAGACCAAGATATCCAAGAGATTTTGTGCTTCATTTTAAACAACAAATGTACTACATAAAAGTCTTCAAACTAGACACTTGGCATAATCATAAAAGACAATTAGCTGCATACAATATCAAGGATCCACCCTCCCTTGTGGTGAGTAGGAAAATAATAATGTCAATATACCGAAGGTTCTTCAAGTTATTAATCATGTACATACATTCTTGTTGTGCACCTCCTTAGCATTCGCATGCTAACAACTCATGTGAACAACCTACAAAACACTCACAATGACCTTCATAGCATAATCATAGAAGACAATAAGTTGCATAAGATACCAAGGTCTCCACCTCTCTTGTGGTGAGACTATAGAAAGATAACAATATGTTTAGATACCAAAAATTCTTCAAGTTATCGATCTGGTTCTTGTTGTGCATATCCTTAGCATTCACATGCTAACAACTCATGTGAACCACCTACAACACTTACAATGACCTTCATAACACTTGATACTCTAATAAGTTCTTTCTATGTGCCATTTAAATATGTGAAATCTGCAGTATTCAATAAAAAGAACACTACGTACCAAAGAATCCCCATTAATACATCTGAAGAACCAAAGACTCCTCATAACCACAGCATGGTCACAGAAGTCATAACACCAAATCAAAAGATGGAAAGAAACATATAGAATCCGAAAAAGAACATTTCAACCTTTACCTTAGTAACCATGCCTCAAATCCAGAATTTAAAGCTACTTTGTTGCATACCAATGTATATCTTATTGACTTCAGCATAGAAAAGGAATCATCCCTTTAAAATGTGCAAATTGATTCCATTTTACATGGTCACCCCATCCTGATAAGAATCTCAATTGAAAGACCAAGATGTCCAAGAGATTTTGAGCTTCATTTTAAACAACAAACTTACTGCAAACAACAAACTTACTGCATAAAAGTCTTCAAACTAAACACTTAGCATAATCATAAAAGACAATAAGTTGCATAAGATACTAAGGTATCCAATTCTCATGTGGTGAGTAGAAAAATTATAATGTCAATATACCAAATGTTCTTCAAGTTAACGATCATGTACGTCCATTCTTGTTGTGCACCTCCTTAGCATTCGCATGCTAACAACTCAAGTGAACAACATACAAAACACTCACAATGACCTTCATAGCATAATCATAGAAGACAATAAGTTAGATAAGATACCAAGGTCTCCACCTCTCTTGTGATGAGACTATAGAAAGATAACAATATGTTTAGATACCAAGGATTCTTCAAGTTATCGATCCGGTTCTTGTTGTGCACCTCCTTAGCATTCACATGCTAACAACCAAGGTTTTAAAAAACGAAAGGCGGAACGAGGCGTTTTCCCTGGAAGCGAGGCGAGGCGTAGCCTCGAGGCGGTCGAGGCGTAAGCCTCAGTTTGTATAGAAAAATACTTACAAAATAAAATAAATATATTTATGATAAAATTATCTTAATTGACATACATATAATATATAATATTGTAATACATGATGAAATTATGAAGATAAGAACGTGAAAGAAAGGATATGTAAATTCCATAAACCTATCTACTAAATTTCTACCCAACCAAAAATATAATCATTAGCTATAATTGTCATTAAAATATCAAAGACAACATATTCTTCACTAAAAAATATTGTGGTGCATGAAAAATTATGATTAAATGTATTTGTTACATGACTAATATATAAAATATGAAAACATTGACATGCCTTGAATCTAGTCTTGTTTTTTCTAGTTGGTATGTTACGTTTCTCATTATGTCACCTCACTTAACACTAGTTTTTCTTTAAACTTTATTGGTTGTGTATTTAAAAGTGTTATATAAAGAATTTCTTGGAAAAATCAGACGAGTTTAATGCTTAATATGAATATGAACAAACTTAAAATTTCAACCATTCATCTTGTAAATATATATCCTAGACAACTATACATTTATAGGCATCTAAAACTACCAATAAGACAATTTAGATCCTTAAATAATGCTTTAAATTTCAGAAAACGCCTCATAGACCGCCCCGCCCCGCCTCGACCGCCTCACCGCCTCAGACCGCCTCGGCCTTCTGAGGCGTACGCCTCATCCATTCCATCTGAGGCGTACGCCTCGAGGCTAAAAAGCCTCGCCTCGTTCCGCCTCGACCGCCTCGAGGCTAGCCTTTTAATACCATGCTAACAACTCATGTGAACCACCTACAACACTTACAATGACCTTCATAGCACTTGATACTCGAATAGGTTCTTTTTATGTGCCATTTTAATATGTGAAATATGTAGTATTAAATAAAAAGAACAATGCATACCTAATAATCCCCATTAATACATCTGAAAAACCAAAGACTCCTCATATCCACATCATGGTCACTGAAGCCGTAACACCAAATCAAAAGATAGAAAGAAACATATAGAATCCGAAAAAGAACATTTCAACCTTTTTCCTTCTTAACCATGCCTCAAATCCAAAATTTAAAGCTACTTTGTTGCATACCAACTTATACCTTATTGACTTCAACGTAGTAAAGGAATCATCTCTTTATAATCTTCAAATTGATTCCACTTCATCTAGACACCCCCATCCTAATAAGAATCTCAATTGAAATACCAAGATGTCCAAGAGATTTTGAGCTTCATTTTAAACAACAAACTACTGCATAAAAGTCTTCAAACTAGACGCTTAGCATAATCATAGAAGACAATAAGTTGCATAAGATATCAAGGTATCCACCGATCTAGTGGTGAGAAGAAAAATAATAACGTCAGTATACCAAAGGTTCTTCAAGTTATCAATCATGTACATCCATTCTTGTTGTGCACCACCTTAGCATTCACATTCTAACAACTCATGTGATCTACCTACAAAACACTCACAATGACCTTCATAGCATAATAATAAAAGACAATAAGTATACCAAGGTCTCCACCTCTCGTGTGGTGAAACTATAGAAAGATAACAATATGTTTAGGTACCAAAGATTCTTCAAGTTATCGATCCAATTCTTGTTGTGCACCTCCTTAGCATTCGCATGCTGACAACACATGTGAACCACTTACAACACTTACAATGACCTTCATAGCACTTGATATTCTAATAAGTTCTTTTTATGTGCTATTTTAATATGTGAAATTTGTAGTATTCAATAAAAAGAACACATCATACCTAAGAATCCTCATTAATACATCTGAAGAACCAAAGACTCCTCATATCCACAGCATGGTCACTGAAGCCCTAACACCAAATCAAAAGATGGAAAGAAACATATAGAATATGAAAAAGAACATTTCAACCCTTTTTCCTTCGTAACCATGCCTCAAATCCAAAATTTAAAGCTACCCAGCATAGAAAAGTAATTATCCATTTAAAATCTTCAAATTGATTCCATTTCACCAGGCCGCCCCTATCCTAATAAGAATCTCAATTGAAAGACTAAGACGTCCAAGAGATTTTGAGCTTCATTTTAAACAACAAACGTACTGCATAAAAGTCTTCAAACAATGCACTTAGCATAATCATAGAAGACAATAAGTTGCACAAGATATAAAGGTATCCACCACTCTTGTGGAAAGCAGAAAAATAATAATGGTAATATACCAAAGGTTCTTCAAGTTATCGACCATGTACATCCATTCTTGTTGTACGCGTCCTTAGCATTCGCATGCTAACAACTCATGTGAACAAACTACAAAACACTCACAATGACCTTCATAGCATAATCATATAAGACAGTAAGTTGCATAAGATACCAAGGTCTCCACCTCTCTTGTGGTGAGACTATAGAAAGGTAACAATATGTTTAGATATCAAAGATTCTTCAAATTATTGATCATGTTCTTGTTGTGCACCTCCTTAGCATTCACATCCTAACAACTCATGTGAACCACCTACAACACTTACAATGGCATTCATAGCACATGATACTTTAATAAGTTCTTTTTATGTGCCATTTTAATTTTTGAAATCTATAGTATTCAATAAAAAGAACACTGCATACCTAAGAATCCCCATTAATACATCGGAAGAACCAAAGACTCCTCATATCCACAACATGGTCACTGAAGCAGCAACACCAAATCAAAAGATGAAAAGAACATATAGAATCTGAAAAAGAACATTTCAACCTTTTTCCTTCGTAATCATGCCTCAAATCCAGAATTTAAAGCTACTCAGCATAGAAAAGGAATCATCCTTTTAAAATCTTCAAATTGATTCCATTTCACCTAGCCACCCCCATCCTTATAAGAATCTCAACTGAAAGACCAAGATCTCCAAGAGATTTTGAGCTTCATTTTAAACAACAAACATACTGCATAAAAGTCTTTAAACTAGACACTTAGCATAATCATCGAAGATAATAAGTTGCATAAGACAACAAGGTATCCAATTCTCTTGTGGTGAGTAGAAAAATAATAATGTCAATATACCAAAGGTCCTTCATGTTAACGATCATGTGCGTCCATTCTTGTTGTGCACCACCTTAGCATTCGCATGCTAACAACTCATGTGCACAACCTACAAAACACTTACAATGACCTTCATAACATAATCATAGAAGACAATAAGTTGCATAAGATACCAAGGTCTCCACCTCTCTTGTGGTGAAACTATAGAAAGATAACAATATGTTTAGATACCAAAGATTCTTCAAGTTATCGATTCGGTTCTTGTTGTGCACCTCCTTAGCATTCGCTTGCTAACAACTCATGTGAACAACCTACAACACATACAATGACCTTCATAGCACTTGATACTCTGGTAAGTTCTTTTTATGTGCCATTTTAATATGTGAAATCTATAGCATACAATAAAAAGAACACTGCCTACTAAGAATCCCCATTAATACATCTGAAGAACCAAAGACTCCTCATATCCACAGCATGGTCACTAAAGCCGTAACACCAAATCAAAAGATGGAAAGAAACATATAGAATCTGAAAAAGAACATTTCAACCTTTGTCCTTCATAACCATGTCTCAAATCCAGAATTGAGCCACTCGAAGCAAGATTTGACTAATTCTTCCACCATCTTCAAAACAAATTGGATATATTAAAAATCCATTTCTATACTATTACCATAAATAACCTCTCTCCTCCCTCTGTCGGAGATCACCCAGCGTGATCCCTTTTTCTCACATTCAAGTGTCCACCCCTCATTTTCTCCGGAAGAGCTAATGGAGAATATTGAAAATTGTAGAACATTATTGCCATGATCATAAAAAATAGAAGTCTTGTATAGCACATCGACATAAAATGCATTTCTAATTGCCAAAAGTTGGATGTAGATAAAATTGTAAAAATATCCCTTCCTTCTTCTGCCACTTTACCTTATAAAACAAGGTTAAATCATATCTCAAGAACCTATGACAAAAACTGAACATGGGACGGACTAAGCAAAGCTTCAGCATATCATTAGATATACTTTTCTTCAAAATTTTCATAATGAATCCTATATTTAACTTGCTTCCACCATTAAGATAACAATCAACCAAGGAACAAGATGTCAAGGAGATCTTAAGCTATATCTTGAAGCACTCTAAAGACTGCACCTTTAACTTGAACATACAGTTTGTTTAAAAAGATAATATTCTTCAAGCAGGCTCTCATTCTTGATGTGACCTTTTCACATTCACCTCCAAACAACAGATAAGGATCTGCATCCTTCCCAATTTAAACTTGCCACTCACATCAATAAACAAGTCAAACAAATAAATTGACATCGAATAAAATTTAGGCTTTACGACAAAACATCACTGAAATTACATAAAACTCTTCGTACAACACCATCCACTTGAACACTTAAAAACAATAAGTTGGATAAGAGGCCAAAGATCCTCAGGTTTATCCCTTTATTAAAGGATTTTAGCATTCACATCCAAATAATGGATTAATTTATCTACCGGACTAAATATAAATAATGTATTAGATTATATACCAAACTAACCTTATGGGCACTTCAGACTCAATTATAAAAAACATACCACATAAAAAAACATACCACATACTACAAAAAATCCCAAAGATAAAAAATGGAAACATACCACATGAAGGGAAAGATCTAAAATCCTTTGATGATTAGTGGTCCTTCGAAGCTCTCCATAAAAAGACTTAGATGTCTCTTCAGCAAATAAGTCCCTATTTCATTCATCTACAATTATAAAAAGCATTAAATCAAGAAAAAAAACCTGCAGCAACCCCTCAGATGCAAGGTATAAGATCTCAAAGTATACTATCAAGTAGAGCTTCTAAAAAATGCAATATCAATTTTAATCTTCTTAATACCCAACAAAACCTTCAAGATTTGATCATGATGGAGGAATCATTTGTTCAAATCATCAATACAATCACCATGTCACTCCCATCCTAAAACAAAGTCAACCACAAGAACCATGTACAATATCCTAGGCATCATTTTCAACAACAATGAAAATGCATAATAGCCTGCCAACTACACCTTTAACTTGCATATTGGAAAGGACACGAAGAACAACACACGCAACAAAGAAAAAGGAAGTAGAGGACGATAATCAAAGGAAACATCGAAAGCCATCAAAGGGATACACCATAAACATTCATCCAAACCTGATTCAAAACACAAGACACAATCAAGTCAATAGATACAACTAATAGGCATATATATTCTCACACTTATAAGCATATCTTCTATCACAATAAACTACAACATGCCTTGACATAAGCCTAGAATGTGAGCAAATATATTAGGTCAATTGCTCAACCGTACTTTATCTATCTTATGTAAAGCTGAATTAGGTTCTCGGTGTTCTCGTCAGAACAGACGGGCATATTCTTCGACTAGAGAAAGAAAACACTCAACATCCAACCATGATGCTACCTCTAAAATTAAAGAATAACCTCATATGTCAACTAGCAGTGTAGAAAGACTTATCTTCATAATACCAGAACTTATTTTCATCTCACCAGATACCTTTGACTATTCATGGGAGTGTTCCAGCCAGAACTTATTCACCAGGTACCTTCAACTATTCGTGAAAGTGTTGCAGCATTCCTCGATAATATTTGACTAGAGAAAAAGATACTGCAATATCCCACCATGATTTTACCTCTATCCCACCATGATTTTACCTCTAAAATTAAAAAATAACCTCCTATACCAATTAGCAATGCAGAAAGATTTATCTTCAACAGCACTATTCTTCATATCACCCGGAACATTCAGCTATTCATGGGGGTGTTCCAGCCAGAACTTTCCTTAAACATGAGATTTCCTACCATTGATGGGGAAAAAACAGGTATATAAATGCATATATAAAAAAGTATTCATATTCCTTCATTTTGTTGGTAATAAGAAACTTGCCAAGGACTTGGCTTTTCTTGAGTAAATTAAATTCTACTTCATCAATCTAGCACAAGAAAATAATATTAGTCTTACTTATAATGCAAAGAGCAGCAGATGCAGATATGGCAGGTATCTTCGTCTATTAAGGGGAAATACTCCACCCTATTCTTATTGCAAATACTCACTTGACCATTGAAGATTGGGGCATTGATGTGGGACTATTTCTTTAAGATCTTCATATTGATAATATTGCTACTCTAATCCAAGTAACAGAAATGATTTCTCATCATACCCAAACAAAGCATCCGTTGAACGTTATCAAGTCCATACAAGTAAAAGAAAGGATGCTACAATAAATCATAGATGATAAAGCACCAAAATTGTGCACATTTAGACCATCTCCAACAAACCTCTATTGATAATCTTGAAATAGAGAAGAAAGGACACTACAATACCCAACCTTAGTTATTAGCTATAGGAGTTGTCACATGTCAGCAACATAGAAAAATTTATCATCGTACAACATGGAAAAATTCATCATCTCTACGAAGATTAATAGAATGTAATGCAAGGGAAATTTCCATCCCACGTATTTACTCAAACTTGAAATATCCAACTATCGAGGAAAATTGCCTTCATATATGAGATGAAATGGAAAAAATGCTTTACTGCTTTGAAAATTTATACCTGGGCATAAGTTAGCCTAATATGTCGTGAAATGTAAAACCCCATAGTATCCTATCAAGTAGAACCTCTACAAAACAATAATATTAGTCTTACTGCATGTTTAAATATACTCACTTATACCTTGAAGATAATTTCTTCGAAATCTTAAAAATGACATTATCTTGATCATTATTATTATCAGAAATCTTCTGACACTAATTTCAATCAAGATACTAAGAAGCTATTTGATCATACGTGTGTTCTTATAGATGGCATTGAATGCAATGAAGACTCTAATCTGTTGTCCAAAATTCCCAGAGAAAAACCCCAGATCATAAAGTAACAACATAATATGTTATGGGGTCTCATCGCATCAAACCATCAGTTGCCCACACCAAACAATCACTGCAATTTGACTTTAAAGCACCAAGTGCGTGCAGAATGACAAAGGCAGCCCAGCAATATTGCAACTATTGACAATAGCAATCAGATGCATGCCACCTCTCAAATCATAGCTCAACAACTTCAACGTCCAATTAAATCTCCAAACTCCATTCGTCATGTATGATCTCCAAGGACATACACTAAATGATAACAGAATGACATGAGAGATCACCATCAAGTCCAAGCTGTTGATATTTCGCATCAAATATGCTGCAAGATCTCCAACCCCAAATGGTAAATCGGGCGCTGATAAGAACCCTAAAACAAACCCGCAATTTCACGACTTCGTGGATCATCTCGTAATTCATAACATGATCACCAAGAAAAATGTCAAGCGATCAAAACCAGCAACGAGTACATATTGCATTGAGATATCGAATCGGTCGATAATAAATTTGGAGAAACCCTGATGTCAAAACCAGCAATTCTTGAAGCGCGGATCAGATAGCGATCATAGCCCATAGAGAAGACCTGCGACCTTCCAGAAGAAATTCCAGAAGCATAAGAGATCACTGACGAAATTATACTGATATTTATTGGAATCAAAATCCGGGATGCGAATGGAGGATCGAGAATTGGATACAAAAACTTCGCACCAGAACCCTAGAGCGGAACCTGCGGATCGATCAAGAAGCCGAGCACTATAGTATACCAAAGGCAGGAGAGCGACGGGTGGTTCCTTTATAGAAGGGCCGACCGAGGCGGTGGCGTTTCGAACGGTCGTGATCAAGCGGTCCGTATTCTTGATATAATCAACGGGTCAGATGAGGCTGATCCGTCGGATGGTGCACGAGAAGGACGCCCGAAAGAAGATTACATCAAACCCCAAACACGTATGGGTTTTTCTTCTGTTGAGATAAACAGAATCGCCAGAAATAGAACTTATCTTTCTAATCTTGCAGTGGATTAAATCCACAAAATTGGACGTGATCTCATTCGAGTATTGGTAATTAAACCCAAACACGGGTATTGCAGTGGATTAAATCCACAAAATTGGATGTGTTCTTGTGCATCACGGAGATGTGAGAGAAAAACATCATTCGGATTTTTAAATTGATAAAAAGGTTTCTCATAATTATTTGCAATGAGTTCATTCTCAAGCTAAATGAAATATATCCCATAAACTTGTTTGTTCGAACTTAATGTTTTCCTCTTTTACTTACAAATCAGTCATTTTTGCACGCACGTGTATATGGGGAAAAAATGGTGTAATTGATTAAGAATTTTCTTGAGATAGATATAAATTAAATACAACTATAGATAATTTGTAGTATAATTAATAAATCTAGTGAAATCATATTTTTCACGGTTTAAAAAATTGGATCGGACCGGCTGAACCGGGAACCGGCTCCGACCAGGTCGGTTCGGCCAGTTTTATGTAATTAATTCTTTAAAAGGAAAATTAAAAATCCATCCAACTGATGGTCAGACCGGGATGGCCTGAGTGGTTGGATTTGGTTGACTTGGATTGACTAAGTTGCGATGGTTTAGTATATTTTCAAAAATAAAGGTTTACATGTGCCCATCTTAACTTCTGCAATTTCACTTATGACCCTCTCTTTTTTGGGAATTAACTTGTGCTGCTACTTTCTTATAGTAATTTTCTAAAAGTAACTATAAATAAATTATTACAATATTATATTCATAAATAACGCTCGAAAATGTGACTATCTTTTGTAGAATTTTATGGACAATCACGTAATTCTATTGATAGATTTGACATTTTAAACGATTATTTCATTGATATATAAATATATATATTTACATATATGTATCCGATCTTATTGGTTCAAAAAATCTGCTTGACCAATCCGACCAGTGAATTAAGCCCGGTTCGATTTTTTTCGAGTCGTTGGAATGATAACGTCATGCTGACATCATCACTGGTCCGACCGCTTTGGACCGATAGTCAGACCCGATTGGACTAAACAGAAGACTGACTGGTTCAATGTCCAGTCTGATTTTTAAAACCATGGTATTTTTGCCTCGAATATAGAGAAATTTATGATAATTTAAGTTGTTTAAGCACCGATGTATATAATATATTGCCCCTTCTAATATGGAATCATGGGTCTGCTACTGAGAATATATCAGTCCACACCCCTAACACGTGTTTACTGAAAACTTTGATTCTAGTTTAAATCAATTCAATCTCAACATACATAGTTGTGGGTGTGAAAATTGAATTATTGTATGATCTATAGTCGTTGCAACTTCTTAACTGAGATTAAGCAACCGTGTATTTCTAAACAGGGCTACTTGTATGAACATTGAACATTGACAGAGTTCCCAAATAGTTCTTTTTTTAATAACATAAGGAACATCAAGATACACAGTGTCTAATTATGTTTAGTGTATGATGTAATAGCATGTTAGGGGGGTTCCATTATGCATTCCCTTATTTAATTTGAAGCACACTCTCTTCTTTCTTCTTGTATAATCTTAATAGAGGAAGAATGCCCTTATTTATAAGATCTATGACTTTTCTCATTTCATTTCTGATATGACTGGATATGAAAGATAAGGTCTTGTTTGGACCTAAGAAAACATACTTGAGCAAGTTCAGGAGTGGTTTCAACTCGACGATATGGTGGTGGCTCAAACGACAGTTTAGGCAATGGCTTTGTTACGCCATAGGTCGAGTTTTGATGGGATAGGTAAGCCAAGCAAAGCTTTGACCCTCTGAGCATCTCATCATTATTCGAAATGCATGCTAGAAGAAGATGTCAATAATCATAAGTTTTGCAAAAGTTGTGAACAATGTTTAGAACTTAATCCATGTGTCAACTCTTGAAAAGAATGGGTGTTCTAACTAAAATTAACATAGTTATGTCTACATACAAAGAAAATAATTAAATATATGAATTATTTAGATATAGATGTAGCTACAATTTGATGTGTCTATGCACAAGGAATAGATTACATTTCGTGAGCATAGAAGTGTTTAAGTGCTAAAGAATTAAGACTAACAATGTAAGTGTAGGATAAAGTATATAGGTGAATAGTTACCGTCGTATATAGGCAAATAGTGACTTCCATAGTGTACATAGCATGTATTGTTAATTGATAGAATGAGATTTTGGTTGACATTGGAATGTGGAAATCAAATATGAGAAACAAACAATGCATGGTTATTTATTGCGGCATTATGTAGTTCCTCCTCAAATTATAGTGTAAAACAACCACATATTGTGATTTGAACTTCAATTCATCATACAGAGAAACATAATAGTTAGTTGATGTTACATTTGATGTATAAGTGTAGCATTTAATTTTTATTGGTAAAGTCCATCTTTTATGTTGATGGATGCAAGAGGTCGTCTTTCTTGTACAACAATTCCGAATATATCGGTGGACACACAATATTAGTTGTTGTTAGAAATACATATAAGAGTAATAGTACAACATAAGTTGGTAGTAGAAGCCACATGATTTTTAACAATTTATATGAATTTCTTAACAAAAGTAAAATAATTGTATAAGCAGTTATTGAATAAATAAAACAATGATATTTTTAAATATGAGGAAGTGACAATGTGTATGAACCTATAAGTGAGACATTGTTCAACTCTATTGTATGTATATTTTCAAACATAACAAAACGATGAGTTATACATGGGAAAAAAAGGTCGTCATCAAGCATATATGAATCATCGATCTACTTTTCAGCACCATCTGATAATGACGGTTGATAATTATATTTTTCGTCTTTGCATCGTAAATATCCACATTTGTAAACAAACATATTTTACCAACTTGTAATTGTGATTTCCATTTTTTCTAAGTTAGCATCTGAAACAAAATTCCGCATCTCTATACCATGTGATGGAAGCAAGATAGTATATTGCATCAATATGAAAGATAAAAATCAAATAACGCATGACAATGAATGGAGTACCTACCTGTAAAAGACCATGAAAGCAATTAAATTGTCATTGTTTGTTCCGAAAAAGCTGACCATAGAACAATCTCTTGATGACATTGTAGAAACTCGGACGTGCTACATTGAATATTATTATTTTCTAATTATATGGAAATAGTTGTTTGTTTGATCTTGTTGATGTATACTCCATGTGTCGTTCCTTTCTTTTGGTTGTATTTGTTTCTTGAAAAATGGTCTTCTGAAGTTGTGTTTGCAGGAGATCTATAGGAAATGGTTACACTATCAGATGGAAAGTTTATATGCAATTTTAAAGATTGGAGATAAATAAAATTTATCTTATCACAAATCATATATTTTTCGGAAAATAGTTCTTCTTCTTTTTCTTGACATTGTTGTTTTGGACGCACATTAGGATTTTCATGCAATTTGCTTTGTGATAAAGATGATAAACCAAGTAAAATATATGACATTTGTATGGTGTAAATCGAAGTTCAGAAAGAGAATTTATTTGAAGAAGCAATATGGTGTATTCTATCTGGGTGTGCGAGAATGAAATCGTTCTTACTTTGATTCTTTTAGAAGGATGAGGGATATTGTAAGCCAAATTGAATTGGAACTTTATGGATATGTGGAATTACTTTTTAATAGTCAAGACAATGTTTATATTTTGGATTTGGGATTCCCATCCCGATAATAGTGGTTAAGACTATAGTTGAATGCATCATGAAGAATATTTATGTTTATCAGAAGGATGAGGTTTAATTTTGTTAAGTACTTCCTTGTACACGACATTCCTAGTGCAATTTGATGCACATTATCCATCTATTGGCAGAAGGGTCTTTATACCGCTTCAAAAAATAACTCTCAATAAAGCCACATGAAGATTACCATGACTAAAAATAGATGTTTTTAAGTATATGCATACATTTGTTAATGTTTATTCTTAATTATTGTTAATAGGCATAGCAAAAGCTAACTTTATCGAAAATTTTCGTTGTTTCAGTGAGAAGTTACTTCCAGTATTGGAAGTAAGTAGGTCAATTCGTGGAGGATAGACATGATGTCCAGCATAATCTCTTAACAATATCTCATCATCTATGACTTTCATTTGAATGATTTAAATAACAAGGCATGTACCATTGCAAAGACCAAGTGGTTGATTAATGTTTCGTAATAAATCCACAAGAACTCCAATATTCAAAAGTAAAATGCCAGGTTGTAATTCTGGAAGATTGATAGAATTTAAGTATTCAAAAAAATATTCAAGGTCAATATATGTTCAACATTCATCTGACATTATTGCTTTGTCAAACTTGTACATAATAATCTCATCACTAGGAAGCTTATTAAATAGGAATTCGTTGATATCAACATTGATGTTTCAAGTAGCCAAAATAGTTATCTCTTTAAAATATAAAAAGTTTAAGTGATTGGAAGAGAAATCCGACTAAATAGCATCAATCAAGCCATCTAAACCTAGTTTTGGATTAGGTAGAATATCTCGAGGACTATCAGTCAGGGAGTAATCAAGTAAAACTTTTTATGTTCATAATCATCACCCCTGACATCAAGAAGCCATTTTTTACAAACTGAAGAAGGTTGCATAATTTCCATAACTAGACGTTAGATGCATGTTTCTTATAAGGCACAAGACATGATAATGTTTCCAAGGTAATCTTCTTAGTAGAACTGCGTTAATAGTACCAACACAAGTTCCCTTTGAAGTGACAAGGAATATTGAGCAAAAATTCCCACCGAGTACAATAGTTATTCCATCAAAGATATATTATTTTGCATTATCTCCAGTGTCGTATAACAAATGTCAAATAGTGTTATTAACTGCTTCAAATGTGCGCCTCTTCATCATTAGAGCTTCATCCCAACTAATTAACTTTGTTTTCGAAAGTAGTTTTCCAAGCGTGGATTATTCTGTTATATGGCCTTTTGAGGATTCACTTAAATTAATAGGAATCTTAAACCTGTAATGAGCAGTACATCCACAAGGGAGCATCAAGGAAGCAATCCTAGAAGAAGCAACGTGAAGGGCAACATGCTGCTAGGAATGAAGATACACAATCAATGTTTTCCCAACTTCATCACTTCCATGTACAGAAAAAATAACCAACTTCATGAGTCCAAAATTCAATTATTTTTCATAGATTTCTTTCTAATCATGTTCAGTGAAATGAAAAGCGCATGAATTCAATTTCTTCTACTTGGACGTCATAATGTAATTATTTTGCAAACAATCTATTGTCATCTTTAATTGAAAGGTCAATAGTTGGGTTATGTGTGGTGGAAGGGTTTAAGTTATGTGTGATGGAGTGGCATTTGAGAGACATTCCATTTTGATGCTCATCTAAATATGTGATAATTATTTTTCTTGTAATTCATGATCATGTATATTTGAAAATTTCTGAATGTTGTCATTTGCACATTTTCAGTTAAGATCATTCATATTTATTCTATAACGCATTTACATCCACTATATTTTCTTTTGTTAAAATAAAAGCGGGGAGGTACAATAATTGTCATCCATTTGCCCATATCAATGTCTTTTCTAGAGCATGTTCCCATTCACTGTCATCCTCAAGAAATTCATATCTCTAACAAGTCATATTAAATGTATCACATATTGTACCGTTTGTTGTATGAAGATTAATATATTCATGCTATCATGGTATCCGAAGAAGTAGCATTCACAAGTAGTGCAGTTCAGCAGATGTTAATTCTGCACTTAGAAAATAACAGATACATTTTACTCTAATTTGATAACTCCATCTTTTGCTATGTGAATCCCAACTAATAATTGAGGAAATGCTATGTAAGTTAACCTTATGGATTCATGATTGCATCTATTGTAATAAATCATTATGATAGCATGTTTGACCATTAAATGGTTTGTTTATTATATTATCTAATATTGTCTTTGTCACGAAAGAATAAACTTTGTTGATCAGGAAAATGATAATTTAACAATTGAACATCATGATTCCTATAATGTAATTCGAAGTTAAATATTCTCCTAGAAGCGTCAATTGCATATATATATATATTGCGTTTAGATATTGATTGACTTCATCTAAGTCGACAATATCCTTTTGCATTATGAAAGTCATTTTATCGAAATCCTTATAAAAATAAGATATTTGATGGCATGAAGTTGGTTACAAATCTCATCAACGGTATGTGCACCATTTTGTCGCTAAATTCACATTATGTTGTATTATCCATCTACTGAGTTGTATCTTTAACAAGAAATTTCTTCCATCATCATGTCTTCTGTAATCCACATAGCCATTGCCATCATAGATAATTTCTTTGATAAATATTTTAGGATAGAGTTTTAAGCATTTGTTGTCAGCCATATGCATTGTGGTCTTTAAATGAGAATACCGCATGGGCCATGAACTAAGTGGTGCATAATATTTTCGTACGTGTACTTATTAGTGATTGAATCTGGGATTTTTGTAGAAACTTTTCATTGAAGTACACAGGAGTAATGATTTTATCATATTCATATAAGGTTATAAGCATATGCATGTGAGGAAGGTCACGCTTTTGAAACTTTATAATTGACAAATCTATTATAAAGTTTGGAACTAGTATTAATGGGAGGAATTCTATTTAAAAATTGTGAGTATATGCAAATTAAGGTGAAAGCAGACATGATTTGATTTTTTTTCAAACACGTGCTTTTTGATGATATCATTTCAAAATTCTTTTAGTTTTTCGATGGACCAATGTGATTACATCAAATGATCTTTTGGTAATCCCAATCACTAAGCTCAAGCATGTAACGAATTTCTACCCAATTAGGCTTGTAAGTGAAGGTTAAGATAATGTCAGGTATTCTACACAAGCATATAGAGTCATTGCATCAAAACAATGATGCGGTATATATCTTAGGACCTCGAGTGGAAGAGGAATGTAAATTGATGTGTTTTCCAATTTTCTCACCAAAGTGTTTCCCTAAGGAAACTACACCATACACATTTGTAAAAGTTACACTTTGTATTTTATACGGATTTTGTCGCTATAGATGCAAATGCATCCGACGATAAATTGTCATAATAATATACCGCCTCTTAGTAGTGAAGCTCCAGACTCGAGAGGGTACAACTGAAGTCGATAGGCTTAGAAGTCCATCATAGAAATCAACACTTTGGATCATCTTCCTCCTGATTCCTCGTCTTCCTCAAGGCCATCGCTGCAACACGATACGGCAACGTCTTGACACACATGGG
The DNA here is from genome assembly GCA_037367405.1 of Ottelia alismoides. NCBI lineage: Eukaryota > Viridiplantae > Streptophyta > Magnoliopsida > Alismatales > Hydrocharitaceae > Ottelia > Ottelia alismoides. Next base: position 497,157 of record JAZKJV010005335.1, on the reverse strand, counting down.
GTGCCTCTCATTCAAGCAATGTGTCTTTCGCACACGCCAAATGCCCCAGTTCGGTTTAGACTTCGAAGGCTTCGTATCATCATCATCTTTGCCTATTAAAGAAATGGGAAGAATGGAAGATTGGCGGGCACTGCAACCTCGCTTCGATAATTATAGCCGGTCCCTCATCCAGGTAGAGAATAATCACATCGACTTTGAGCTCCAGACCGACCTCCGCTCTTGCCCCGCAATCCCATCACGTCAGCCTCCAAGCCACCGCCTCCTCTGACTTCCTTCAACTTCCTCCCACTAGGAAGCCTTGCTACTTGTGCGCACTGCATGCTCACGAGCCCTCCCCGCCAGCCTCACGGTGGTCTCGGACCTCTGTGACATCATATGACACTGTTGCACTCCATCCACTAGGGCTCAACGCCCATCTGGAGAAGAAACAACCCCTCCTCTCTGTTTGCTTAATTTCTTTTTACTCCTTTCACTTATTTTTATTAATTATGGACAAGAATGCAACTTTATGGATCAATGATCAACAGTTACAATTAGTTTCTTAGGTATTCCTTGCATAATTCCACTTTGTTTTATTTTATCTAAATTACTAAAAGATCTTCCAGTTAGTCAGGAATCAGAAAGTCGTTTAAAAAACGTAGTGTGCATTCCACCATTTATATCAATTCGGTATTATTTATCATTCTTTATTCAACTCCCGTGCTTTCAATTTTCATCGATTAGAATTGAAAATATTTTTAGTCTAATCACTACAACAAAATTGGTTATCATGACATTTTTTGAAAATCCATCACCAAATCAGTCGTTGTTAAATATATAACAACGATATTAATCATTGCAAAGTATAATGTTTTATACCTGAAATTATTAACAAATGTCATATATGTCGTTGTATCATTAGCGACACTCCATATAGCAGCATTTATTCGTTGTTATTTTTCAAACTTTTAAATAATCATCGCTAATTTTTAGTTCAAAATTTAGTAACAACAATTAAAATTTTGAAAAATAGCAATGGAAAAAGCATCACTATTTGGATCAACGCTAATGATAGCGACGGAAAATATATTCATCGCTAATTTCAAGTCTAAAAAATCATTTTGCAACGAATAATATCGTCATTATATATCTAATAATAGCTGATTTAGTGACGGAATTTGAAAAAAAGTGTCACTATAGTCCAAATTTGTTGTGGTGGATCTGTTTACAAACAAGCTCTACATATAATTGCATAAGTCCCTGATTTTGTTTTGAGCATAAAAAATATCAAACCAACTTCAAAAGTTTCTTAAATTTTCTTAAAAATGTTTCAAGTAGTACGACATAGATAGCTTTGTGTTTAAATCTCTACAACCCAAGAACAAATAGTATATGTTATTTGGTCTCTTTAGGTTAAAACCATAGTCAAAATACACCTAAAGATTGTGTGAATTTGCCATGTCCCTGTGATTCAAGCATCTACTTGCTCGCTACAATTTATGCACTTCATTTAAGCTCATACGTGTAATCTTTTATTTTAATTAATCGATTCTTGTGCGTACACAACAATAGTGATAAAAACATTATTTTAAATTGTGCAAAATCATCGTTTCAAAATAAAACTAAAGCAATTGGAGTACCTACGATTGTATTTTTGGAAACGAGATGAGCATGTATGATTTTCATTTAATAGGGAATCTAATGGTTGTGAGCTTGCAAGTCTGTCTGAGCAGTATAATTTGAAGCTTAGTCTTGCCAAACTTGATTGTTTCTTTTCCGTTTACGCCACATGGTTACACCATATTTAGCACAACTAGAATTTGACCGACCAGAATACCATCTCTAGATGAATTTTCCTAGGAATTATTAAAGAGATGTGTTAAGAAGGTCTGCCAAACCGATGGTAGAATAAGTGGAAATAACAGAGTACTGAGATGTACTCTTTTTTGTGATATAGATGGTTCATCTTATGTAGAAGTGATGAATCCTCATTCATCACTCTTTATTCTTTTATTTTAGCTAAAAATCTTTGCAAAACACCATGTAGATACTTGTAAATACAATAAATTACCAAATGGCATGCTTTATGTAAATACCAATAATTAGTATGTTTTTGTGAAAAAATAAAAAAATAAAGAAATAAAGAAAAAGAGGGAAATATTTAAAATAAATATTGAGTGACCGGACCCAAGGGAGGGCCAAGCATTGGCCTGACCGCAAAATAAAACAGGTAGAGAGAGATAAGGCCATTTATCATTGTACACATTTCCTTCTTGGTGTATATATGCTATTTTAATAAAATGAAAATATATATATGGGTTTCTCACAATTTGCATATATTTTTAAAAATAAAATAAAAATGAGAAAATAAAATAAAATAAAATAAAAATCATTTCTCTCTCCTACCCTTGTACATACCATGTATATATCAATAATTCACTTATTTATTTTACCCTCGTAAATAAACAATAAAAATAAAATAAAAATTATTTTATATCCCAAATTTTATGTTGTAAATAAAAAAATATAAAATATAGATAATTATACAAAAATAAACTAATAAAAATAAAAATTGAAAATACCTATGTATTTATACCTGTATATAATATAATATTATGTATATACATTAGTTTATTTTTCAAAAAAATAAATAAAAATACTAAAAAATAGTTTGAAAAATAATAAACATTTTTCATGTTGTAAATATTTTTAAATAAAATCTTTTTCTATTCTATTTGGAATTTACAAATAATTCCCAATCCCTGAATTCTGATTGGTCCACAGGGGAATGTTGACCCCTGGTCAACTGCCCCCCTGGACCACTTCTCTCACGGATCCACGCGCTGACCCGACTTCGCCGATTTTTCGCGCCGCGATTCAATCACTATTTCGTCAAACCCAGGGCTCCAATCATAGAGGGCAGACCCGCGATTCATGCCCGATCCCCTTTTTAGGTATCCATGCCTCGATCTGCGTGCCCGACTCCAATCTTCTCGGACCCCTGCTTGTATAAAGCTCGAGCTTCAGCCGCCATTTCACTCATCTCCGGCCATTGCCTTCGGCTCCCAGGACCTCCATTCCCTTGCCTTGAGTGACAACGAGCGTGAGGGACTATTGCAGCGAGGAACGAGGCGCTCTAGCCCCAGATCCGGCGACCCACATCGCTGTGCTCCGCCACCGGCGAACTCAAGCCTCTGGAGACGTCGCTCCATCGAGGCGAAGATCCTAGGAGGACCAGGACCTCCAGCCTAGACGTTTTCCTCCATCAGGTAGATTAGATAGCCTCTAGTTTCACCTAATTTCCAAATCTTCAATTTCCGACCGCCGACCTTCACTGACCATTTCCGTACGCTTCGATCACCCATTTGCCCATCCGACTACCCTATCACCTCCGTGAGATTCCTCTCCACGTTCTCCACCCAGTCACTCCCCCTAGTTTGCCTAGGAATAGGTACTTAGGTTCTCCTCCGCCGTCGCTCGCCGGAGAACCACGCTCCGCCTTCCCCGATCACACATTTCGCTCGTAACCCGGTCGAGGCGGTTTTCCCTCGACCCATCTTTCTTTCTGTGCAGGAACGAAGGAGAACGAACCTCATCTGGAGGTCTGACCATTGAAGCACAGAGCTCCAGGTCCCTTGACATCGCCAGGGTCCTCCAGGACCTCCCGGCCTCATCGGAGACCTTCAGCAGCTGCGGACCATCACTGGCTACCTTTTCCCTATCCTAGCAGCCTCGGAGGACGCCCCCACCGCGCGTATTGGCCGGACGAAGTTCGTCGGCGACCACTTCTTCCAAGGAGCTTCTCCGCCGTCTGATCGACCCCTCGTGCCAGTTATAATCTCCACTGTCTATCATCCGAGGGTCTTGACCGTCCGATTCATCTGAAGATCTGATCTGGTGCGTCGATCATCGAAGGGGTACCAGCCGCTCTCCACCGTTGGATCTCAAGCGAAGCCCCCTTCAGCCGTTGGATCTTAATAATAAGGGTAAATTTCACTTAGGCCCTTCTTAGTTTTGCATTTCCTTAGGAGTCCTGTAAATATTTTACGTAGTTGTTTTTAATTTGGATAAATGGCACTTTGGACCTCAGACTTTTAGTATTTGCATTTTAGTCCCTCTGTTTGTGGAGCACGTGCTTCGTCACGGGATTTTTCTGGGCTATTTGCATGTATGGGCTCGGGTTTAATGAATGTTATGGTTTGAAAGTTTAGTTTCAATATTTGCATTTATGCCCCTATGCATGCTGGATTTGAACATGTGTCGAATTTAATGTGGAAATTGCATTGAGCCCCCTATATTATTTGCACATGTTACATTTAAGCCCTTGAAACTTATTTTCTTTACACTTAGGTCCCTGTGTGCTGTGCCTCTTCTATTGGTTGAATAAAATAGCAAATTAATTCTAAATCTCTTGAAATTTGGACACGTGGCCCCTGCCACTGTGTAAAAATTTCATGATTTTTTTGGGACAATTTTGTTTTGATTTTCTATTTTTAAAAAATTCAAAAACCCTCATTTTTGCTAATGTTTCAATTTAAAAAACAACTAAAAATACAAAAAACTCTCCAAAAATTCTAAAAAAATTATGGTTTGCTTGTTTTGTGTATTCTTTTTTCTGTCCAAATTTTGTTTGATTTGAACTTTATAAAAAACTTAAAAATTAAAATCCCTAAAAAACTCATAAAAATAATAAAAAATTCTAAATAATTCAAAAATATTCAATTTCTTCTTTTGTAGTTAGGATTTTATTTGTAGTTTTTCATAAAATTGTCTCCACATTTTTAGAGCTATTTTGTTATTTTTAAATAGCCTTTCAAATCTGGCTGCACAGTAGTTTCAGTTTTTAGCTTTATTTTATTTTTATAAAATCAACTAAAAATTATAAATATCTGAGAAAATTACCAAAAACTCTTGAAGAATTACAAAATCCAAAAATATTTTTATTTCAATTTTCTGACTTTATATTTGTATTGTTAAATAATTGGTTGATTGTGACCTTTTTGCCTTGTTCTATATTTTCTTGATAATTAAAAATCATAAAAAAATTTAAAAACCCATAAAATCCACTAAAAATTTTCTTCTCTTATTTTTGATTTTCTGACTACTTCGTAGGCTTTTTAAGCCAATCCGTGCTGCTTGAGTTCGACCCTGGTCACAATACCAGGTTAAATAAAATAGCGAGACCTCTATTCGACTTTTATTGATTGATTAGTTTGTTTGGTGGTCCTTATTTTTCATGTTGTTTGAGCTCGAGGTTTGGGTTACAACGACCCGTATTTTTACCTTTACCCGGATCACGAAAGTCTCTGTCATCAAAATGACGTCGTTGCCGGGAGCACGGCTTAGTAGTCGTTTTTCTTTCGCGGCTTTTTCGCAGCTTTTCTGTCTATATTTGTATATATTTTTTATCGCATTTTGTCTGCATATTTTTATAATAACGTGTGTCTGATACACTTCTATTTTCTTTTCTTGTGAGGGCCTAAGGACCGAGGCGGCTTCTTCGGAAGCCGACGCAACCGCAGGAGCCAGAGGCAGCTCTTTTCTGCACAGAGCCGCAGGAGAGCGCGGGGAAACGAACGAAAGTGCGGGAGCCGTAGAATAACCGTAGATAGCCGTAGCTTAGCTTAGATTAGTTTATTTTCCTGCAGACTATATTCTTGTAATAATACATGGACAGACTTGAACACTTGGACTTTATTGGTGATTATCGGGGTCTGTTTCGCCGAGCACCGGTGTGCTCGGGGGACCTCACCTTGGTTTTTCACCGGTTTTGATTTTTCACCTTTTACTACAGCTTATCTGATTTTCAAGAATTTAACCTTAGCCGTAGGATTTTGCTTGATTGTAACGTAATTAATTAAGGCCCAACCCTAATTATCTACATGCACCTATAGATCGTTAATTAGACCTTATTAGTTAAATCACAAGAAAAAGTCGGCTTAATTAGGATTGAGTCCACGTGCCGTGTAGAGCCACATACAACGCGTGCAGGATCCGTTGTGGCAAACACCGGCTGGCTCCCAAGATCGGACTCCGGAATTAGCTTGGTTACCCAGCTACTATTCTTCACGTGTAAAATTGCTTCGTCTAAGGCTGTTTTCCTCGTGCATCACATAGGTAATTTTATTCCTGTCTTTACTTTTATGTGCGGATCACCATGCATGTAGACTGTCGGAGTCAGGTACGCATCTCTTACTCTGCATGCATCATCGTGTTTGATCGCGCATCGGTTTTCTCGCCTTCTCCCCCTATTTTTGGACTTAAATAACCAGGAGAACCGAAAAACATGTTAGGCGTTGTTTGCTTGAAAAATACCTAAAAAACAAAAAGTATAAAATTAGGACTGCTAAATACACTTGACCCTAAAAGTCACCTCATTTAAAAATCTGTCTTGCGGAGTGTAACCCCCCTCTTGTTTGGTTTGGATGAGCAAGAGAGTGACCCGCACACTAGGCTAGAGTCATATTTGATTTCCTATTAGACTATCGGCCTTTTTTACGGGACAGTCTGTTGGGAGTATTGGATTCCCATCAGCTCGCTTAATCGCTCTGAAAGACTGACTTGATCACTTAAATAAAATTGACAAGATAATTGACCGAACCTTTACGGTCTTCAGCTCAGTGTTGTGTAGGTGAATCGGGGGTTTGTTTTCTCATCTTGTGTGTTTCCAGATCTCATCCGCCTTCACTCGCCAGATCAAGATGATGGGTAGGAGGTCTCTTAGGCAGACTTTGACTGCATCGCTTCACCGCACTCCAGCCCGCTAATCTAGGTTGGTTCGTGAGAGCCGGGACCCGCTCTCCGAACCCGAGTTTGATTCCACCCTGTTCCCCCTTGACCACCCTTCTACCACCAGTTCTGAGATACCAGTGCCAGAGTCGAGAGAGGAGTAGCCAGTTGATTTATCGGCACCTGAGTTTGGGTCTTTTGCCTTTGCAGAGACCATGGCCAGCAGCGAGGAGCGCACCGGGGGTCCCAGAGCCGAGTAGACATATGTGTTGGATCAGGGTGAGATCAACAACACCCTGTTAGCTTCCCTTGAAACTATGCAACAACAGATACGAGATCAGGGAGCTTTCATGGTCGAGATGCGCAGAGAGATGGAGAGGCTAAGAGCAGATAGAGATCAGCCGAGAGCTGCAGGAGAGGGTGATATTCCAGATCATCCTGAGGAGCCGATCTAGACAGCATCAACCATACTGATGCGGGAGTTGCACAACCCCGCACTGACACTTACAAACCGGTGGATCGTACTTTCAGCGATTGTGGGGGACTTCAAGTCCCCCCCACAGATGATTCAGCTTCTTCTCCGTTTCCATGGGCTCGCGACTGAGGAGCCACATCTTCATCTCCAGGAGTTTGAGATGATCTGCAGCACTGTCCACGATCGGCATGTGGACGAGGACACGATCAGGATGATTGCTTTTCCGTTCTCCCTCGTAGACAGAGCAACCAACTGGCTGAAGCATCTAGGGAGATTTGTTACTACCTGGGAGCAGATCCACACCGAGTACTTGAACAAGTACTATCCACTTAGGCAGACGAATGCAGCGAGGGCCCTGATCAACAACTTCTCCATGCTCCCCAACGAGCAATTCCATGAGGCATGGGAGAGGTTACGATAGCTCACAAATCGGTGCCCCCATCACGACATATCCAAGCCCAACCTTGTTCAGAGATTTTTCTGTGGGCTTACACCGAAGCTGCAGGGGTTAGTGAACGCATCCTGTGGGGGCTCTTATTTCGCCAAGGATGAGGATCAGGTCTGGGCCATTTATGAGGAGATGGTCGAGAACTATACAGTGATGTCCCATACCTGACTCTACACTCAGGGGAGACCCCAGCCACAGGTCGTACCGTATCATAGGATAGCACGAGTCGATGCCGGTCCTTCCACTTCGTTAGCAGCAGCAGTACATGCAGAGTCGACAGCCGCCAACATGGGCATCATCAGCGAGAAGCTGGACTGGATCGAGTTGATTGAGAAGAAGCAGTGCCAGTGTAGGACGCAGATCGATCAGATGGCACAGACGCTGAGTGACCTGAAGACACATATCATGTGTCTCCAGGAGGCACAGACTACTTCTCAGCCCCGTCTCAGGTCACGGGCAGACACCAATAACATCAACAGTTCGACCCAGTCCTCTGGCTAGTACCAACAGCTCCACCATGTTCAGGCAGAGCCCTATCACCCGCAACAGCAGCAGTATGTCCAGTCACCACCATCTCAGGACAGCCAGATAGTGGTGTATCAGCCGGACCAGCCCCTGGCAGTATTCCCCCACCCTCTTACGAGCAGGTGCCGTTGATGGATGTCAACAGATATGGTATGATCGACCCCATCCCGGTATCCGACGAGACCATCCCGGATTCCGTTGGTCGGCTGGAGGCACCAGTTCCCAGCAGCAGCCTCCAGTTCAGGGTGTCCAGTAAGCAGCGCGAGCAGCACCAGCAGCCCTATTTCCCAGCTCACCAACAGCCATCCCACCAGCAGCGGCATGGTCCTCGTCCCTATCAACATGGACAGTCTTGGAGGCAGCAGCAGCCTCAACAGCAGTATCACTCACAACCCCCTCACCTCTCTCACCATCAGCAACAACCTCATTACCAACGAGGCCACCCGTCAGGTTCTCATGGGCCCGCCTATAAGAACCCCGCCTTGGATGACTTAGCCCGCCTCATCTCCGATAAACAGGCTACTTTTTGATGGGAGATGGACGAGTTCAAGTGGGAAATGAGAGAGATAGTGAAGGGGAAGGCCGCCATTCCTGCACAGATAGAGTCGAACCCGAACAACCTCAAGAGGAAGTCTGAGCAGGTAGAGTTCACTGAGATTACTACTCCTAGTACTTCACTTGGCGATATGATTGCATACATGTTTGATGTTGATTTTGTTAAACTTAGGAGCGGTAGGATGCCAGCAGGTGGCGCCTCGTCTGAGCGACGACCCCAGGCCACTTCAGGAGCGCCAGACGAGGAGGAGAGCGGTGCTGATGCCGCTTATGAGCATGATGATGATGGTGGTACTGACGCCACCGCGGATGTTGATTCAGCCGACGGTACTGAGACCGTCGCTTCACTAGATGGAGGAGGTAGTACTGACTCCACCATACCAGTTGCTGAGCCAGAGTGCGGTACTGATGTCGCGATTCCAGATGACGAGGGTGGTACTGATGCCACCATTTTCAGTTCTGCTAGTTCTGTTGTTTTCCCTTCAGTTCATGTATCTCAGGACATTTCTATGAATAAAAGAAAGGATTTGTTATTTTTGGATCCACCTGTGTTGATTGATGATGTATGTGTGGATTCTGCTTTGCCTGAGCATTCCAGACCCGATCCTAGTCCTTCATCTAAGAAGGACCCAGTCGTCCCCTTTCCCCAAGCACTCTGCTTGGCTAAGGGGCCAAAAAAAGAAAATCATAAAAAGTCCCACCAGATAGAGTTCAGCCAGCAGATGATGGACCAATTTCAGATACAGCTGACTCTACAGGAGGCTTTGGAGCACATACCTCTCTTCCAGAGATCCCTCAGAGACAGGACTACAGTTAGGAGGAAGAGGCGGAACCACCAGTCAGAGATCCATGTGCTCACTCGCGCCACATGTTTTGCGATCTAGAACCGTCTGCCAGCCAAGAGGCCAGATGCAGGAGCCCCTTATATCAGATGCCATATTCATGAGTAGAGGTTCGACCACACTCTATAATACAGCGGGTCTTCGATCAACCTACTTCCGACAGCCCTACTCGACCGCTTCGAGTTGGGCCCTCTACGACAGAGCAGGACGGTCCTTCAGTTTGCTGATCGATATGTCAAAAGGCCGAAGGGGTTGCTGAAGGACGTTGTCGCCACGATTTAGGGCCTGAAATTCCCCGTGGACTTCATTGTGTTGGACATGGAGATCCCTGAGTCCGTGACCGATACCCCCACCATTATAGGATGCCCGTTCTTGGCCACAGCCAAGGCAGTGTTCGATCATGATAGCGGGAAGGTGTACTTTCACGTCGAGGGCAAGAGTATACAAATAGAGATGGTGAGGAGACTAGAGCCAAAGATTCAGCTTGCTCAGAGTCAACTTTAGATTCAGAGCAGATGACAGAGGCAGGGCGAGACATCCACCAGGACTGTGACTTTGTGATCACAAATGACGAGGCAGTTTGGGCAGATCCAGCAGCATAGTCTGTCCTCTCACCTTCAGAGTTCGCTGATGCACATATACTAGCAGAGGAAAGCACATTCCTGGTCCAGAATACATCTCAGGCATCAGAGCCGGTTCCCGATCGCGAGACAGATTTTTCTTGTGATTCTGATACATATCCCTCGGAGTCAGATATAGACTGAGCAGAGTTTGATGACTTGATACCGTGTCTGACTTCCACAGAGCCTACAGCTAGGGAGGAGGCTGATCCCATATAGAGCAGAAACACACCAGCAGAGCAGCCTTCACCAGATTCAGATTGCCAACGAGAGTTCTCATTCTCCCATTCAGATTTGGTCGCATTCACTCAGACATTCCAGAGGCCAGATCCGCCAGCACCATGTTGTCCAGAGCTGAAGCCACTACCGTCATCGCTGAAGTATAGGTTCCTTGTGGGTGAGCATGAGATGTATCCAGTCATTATCTCAGCAGGTTTGACTGGAAAGCAGGAATCATGTCTGATGGGGGTTCTTGAAAAGAACCGCAAGGCGATAGGATGGAGTGTAGCTGATCTCCAAGGGATAAGTCTGGCCCTGTGCTCCCACCATATCTATCTCAAGGAGGACATGAAGCCGTCGCGTAAGTTCCAGCGGCGGCTGAACCCGAATCTTCAAGATGTTGTCATGAAGGAGATCTCGAAATGGTGGAGCGCCGATTTTATCTACCCCATCTCCGACTCCAAATTGGTCAGTCCGCTACATGTGGTTCCCAAGAAGACGGGCATCACCACAGTTGTTAGTAAGTCTGGAGAGGAGATCACTACCCGGGTACCCACTTCTTGGCGGGTCTCTGTGTAGACTACAGACGATTGAACTGGGCCACCAAGAAGGATCATTTCCCGCTGCCTTTTATTGATCAGATTATAGAGATTCTAGCTAGGAAGAGCCATTACTGCTTTTTGGACGGGTACTCCCGATATAATCAGGTGGTCATTGCGCCCGAGGACCAATAAAAGACCACCTTCACCTGTCCCTTCGGGACATATGCTTTCAGACGGATGCCCTTTGGATTTTGCAACGCTCCGACGACATTCCAGAGGTGCATGTTGTCCATCTTTTCAGACATGGTAGGGGAGTGATTGGAGGTCTTCATAGACGGCTTTTCGGTCTACAGCGACGGGTTCGATTCTTGTCTTGACTGCCTAGATTGTGTCCTCCAGCGATGTATTGAGGTTGACCTTGTGCTTTCATGGGAGAAGAGTCACTTCATGGTGACTCAGGGGACGGTGCTTGGCCATATCATCTCCAACAGGGGCATAGAGGATCCGGTCAAGGTGGATGTCATTAGAAAACTCAATCCACCGTCCAACTTGCGGTAGTTGCGGTTTTTTCTGGGGCATGTCGGTTTCTACCGACGATTCATACATCATTTCAGCAGGATTGCCCGACCATTGACTGATCTTCTGACGAAATACACCAAGTTCCTAGTTGATGATATGTGTCTAGCGTCGTTTGAGACTCTCAAGAGTCTAGAGGCTCCTGTCCTCCAGCCGCTTGATTGGTCTCTCCCATTCGAGATCATGACGGATGCCTCCAATTTTGCCGTAGGGGCCGTGCAGAGACATAGGAGGGATGGAGTCCCCTTTGCTATTCACTATGCTAGCCGTACTTTGGATGCCGCTCAGCGGAACTACACCGTCACTGAGAAGGAGATGCTAGCCATAGTGTTCGTCCTAGATAAGTTCAGATCTTACATCATTGGATCTAGAGTGACCAGAAAATCAACGAGCGACTAAGGGAGATAAATAGCTCAGGTCGTTGCGACCTCAATCACTCGAAAATCGATCAACAAGAAAAAGATAGGAACCACCAAACATGAGATAAAACAATGAAAATTACTAGCAGCCCTCGCTAATTTTATTAACCTGGTATAGCGACCAGGGTCGGACTCAAGGAGCACGGGATGGTCGAGACGGCCTACGAAGTAGTCAAAATCGCAAATAAAGAATAAAATTATTTTTGGTGGATTTAATTTTTTGTGTTTTTGATTTTATAGGAAAATGTATAAACAAGCAATCAAAAACAATTTATCTAAACACCCAAAAATACACAGAAAATTCAAATAAAATTGTTTTTTATGTTTTTAGGTGTTTTTGGTAATTTTCTAGAGATTTTATAATTTTTATTTGATTTTCTAAAAATCAAGAAAGAGGAAAATAGGAGATCAATGTGCAGCCAGACTTGAAAGATCAATTAAAAATATATAATTGATCTATAAAAATCTGGGGACAATTTTTATGGAAAATATATACAAAAGCTAAGCTAGAAAAAAGTGTGTGCATTTTTTTTGGATTTTATAGAATTTTTACTGATTTTTATAAGCTTTTTAGGGTTTTTCAATTTTTATGGGTTTTATAAATCAAAATGAGCTAAAAATTGGAAAGAAGCTAGAAAACACCAAAATCAACTATCCCTAATTTTTTTAGAATTTTTAAAGAAGTTTTTATATTTTTCTTTGATTTTTCAATTCAGACAGTAACAAAAATGCGTATTTTTGATTTTTTTAAAATAGTAAAAAGCCTCGAAAATGTTTCCAAAAATTTAGGGAAATTTTTAACAGTGGCAGGAGCCACATGTCCAAATTTCACCTAATTTGGAGTTCAATTGATATTTTATTCAATAAAAATAAGGCACACAGCAAGCCAAGACCTAAGTGCAAAGAAACATATTTCCAGGGGTCAATCAGTAACACGTATGAAAAGCTCAGGAGCCAAACTTGCAAAAAACCCAAAATTACACGCGCGCAACACGTGATTCAGACACAGAGGGGCATAAGTGTAATTCCTATTTAAAATATGCAATCAATAACAGGTAGGAAGTTCAAGACAAAACATGCAAATATCCCAAGTCCTCACGTGTCGATGCGCGTGGCTCACATAAACAAGGACTAAACTGCAAATAAAATAAACCTAGGGTCCTAACTGCAATTGTTCCAAAATAAAAACAACGGTGACAAATATTTACAGGACTGAATGGAAATAATAAAAGGATAGGGGCCTAAGGGAAATTACCCCTTTATTATGATCTGACGGACGAGGGGTCGCCACGTGGGGATCCAACGGTTGATGTGCGTGGATACCTCTTCGTCGATGATCGATCCAGATCAAATCCCTGATGGATCGGACGGTGGATGTCTCTCGAAGATGAACGGTCCGGATCAAAGATGGAGCGAATGGCTGATCGGACAGTAGCTGGAGGTCCTGGAAGAACTCGACTCCTGCGAAGTTCGCTGGCTCAATCCGTACGCGCTGGACCTCCTCCTGTGCTGCTGAGATGTGTAGAAGGATGCTCGGACTCTTCCGCAGCTGGTGGGTACCTCCGATGAAGCCGGGAAGCTCCGGAGAGCTCCGGTGACGAAGGATGAGCGAAGCCCCTGTGCTCGAACTATTGGACCCTCAGACGGGGTCTCTTTGACCTACAAACTGCACAGAAGGATACCTGGGTTGAGGGCAAAGTGCCTCGACCCTGTTATGGGTGGAATGGGTGATCGGACGGGGGCGGAGCGTGGTCTCCGGCGAAGCGACGGTGGAGGAGACCTGGGGTCCTGCTTCGAGGTGAGACAGGATGATCGGAGATGCGGAGAATGTGGGGAGGAGTCTCGTGAGTGTAAGTCGGAGGTCGGATGATTGAATGTGTGATTGGAACTTCGTGAATCAGCCGGCGAGACCGGCGCCGCGATTTGGGCGAAATCGAAAATTAGGCGAACCTAAGGTGAATCGAAGCTACCGGATGGCTGAGGTCGACTATGCTGAAGCTGATGGAGCTCCTGGGGTCTTTGCCTCGATGGCTCGTCGAGGGCTAGAGGCTGGGCTCGCTCGGTAGCGGAGCACGGCGGCGCAAGTCGACGGATCAGTGGCTGGGGTCGCTCCCTCCTCGCTGAGACACCGCCCTCGGATAGCTGTCACTCTAAGGAGGGTAATGGAGGTCCTGGGATGGAAGGAGGAGGCCAAAGATAGATTGAAATTGCGGCCGGAGCTCGGCTAAATAGTGGAAAGGGTCCGCCTAAAATGGAGTCGGGCAGGGTTCGATGAAGCACGGATCCCTAGGAGAGCCACCAGACGTGAATCTTGGATGAAAGATCTGTAAATGGAGCCCGGGGTTTTGGTGAATGGATGTCGGGTCATGGCGCGAAAAATCGGCGAAGTCGGGTCGGCGCCAAGATCCGCGGACGAGTGGTCCAGGGGGAGTTGACCGGGGGTCAACAATCCCTCGTGGACCAATGGGATAATTCCGTGCTTTTATTATTTAGAAATTCAATTAAAATTAGTAAATGAACATGAAAAATGTTTATTATTTTTCAAATTATTTTTTAGTGATTTTTATATATTTTTTTGAAAAATATATAACGTATTTACATTATATTATTATTATATGTAGGTATATATACATATGTATTTTTTTATTTTTATTTTTAGTTGCTTATTTTTGTATAATTATTCCAATTTTATATTTTATTTATCTACAACATAAAATTTGGAATAAAAAGGTATTTTTATTTTATTTTTATGATTTATTTACTTGAGTTAAATAAATACATTTATATACATATGTACATGGTATATATATATATACAAGGTGAAAAGTGATTTTTATTATTTTTATTTTTATTTTATTTTTTTTGATTTTGATTTTATTTATTTACACCATAAAATATGGAGTATATAAAAATATTTTTATTCGATTTATTAATTATTTACAAGGAGAAAATAAATAGCCATTTTCTTTGATATACATGGTCTATGTACACTGAGGAGAGAGAATTTCATTTATTTTTATTTTCTTTTATTTTTCCCATTTTTATTTTAGTTTTATTTTTACAAATATGTACAAAATATGAGAAACACTTTTCAATTTTTATTTTAAGGAAAATAATTTTATTTAAATACATAGAATTATGTACACGTATGATTGACCTTATCTCTCTCTACTTGGATTCTTTTTGCAGTCAGGCCCATGCTGGACCCTCCCTTGGGATTAGGTCACTCAATATTTGTTCTAAATCCCTCTTTTTCTTGTGTTTCTTATTCCTTTATTTCACATAAAAACATGCTAATTATGCATATTTACATGATGCATATGTTTTGACAATTTATTGTATTTACACACATTTACATGGTATTTGGCTAAGTTTTCTAGCTAAAATAAAAGAATAAAGAGTGGTGAATTGGGATTCATCACATACCGCCATCAGGTACCTCATGGCAAAGAAGGATGGCAAAGCCAGATTGACCAGATGGATCCTTCTATTCCAAGAGTTTGACACAGCGATTAAGGATAAGCCTGTAGTCAAGAATGTGGTGGCGGATCATCTCTCCCGATTGGAGTTTCTCGAGGATTCTGAGCAGATTGAGCCTATTTGTGAGACCTTCCCAGATGAGGCGATCCTTGCTATCGCCTCTCTCCCATGGTACGCCAATATTGTGAACTATCTTGTCGCCAAGAAAGTTCCACAAGATTAGCCCAGGCAGAAACTTGAGGCCTTCCTCGCGAAGGCCAAGTTTTACCACTGGGAGGATCCCTTCCTTTATCATGAAGGAGGGGATAGCATCTGGCATCGGTGCATTCCTCAGGAGGAGCACCATAGCATCCTCACTTACTGCCACAAGCTTGAGGCAGGAGGACATCACTCTGGGAGGAGAACGGCACAGAAAGTGCTCCAATCCGGCCTATGGTGGCCTACTCCCTTCAAGGACTCTGATGAGTTCGTGAAGAGGTGTACTAACTGTCAGAGGATGGGCACTTGTCGATAGCATGATATAGTGCCGATGCAGCCCATACACTTCTGTGAGGTTTTTGACGCATGGGGCATCGATTTCATGGGTCCATTCCCTAAGAGTCAGGGTTTCGAGTACATTCTATTGGCCGTTGATTATGTGAGTCGTTGGGTTGAGGCCATCCCCGCCCGAACTGTAGATGCTAGGACTGTTTGCTGATTTTTGAGGAAGAATATCATTTCACGGTTCAGGGTACCTTGAGTGTTGATTTCTGACAGGGGGTCTCATTTCGTCAACGACAAGGTAAAGGCACTTGCTAGTGAGTTCAAAATAGACCATCGAGTAGCCACACTGTATCATCCTCAGACCAATGGTCTTGCTGAAGTGTCGAACAGGGAGATCAAGACTATATTACAGAAGGTCGTCCGCTCTGACCGAAAGGATTGGTCACAGCTTTTGGACTCGATCTTGTGGGCATATCGGACGTCCTTCAAGACTCCTTTGGCTACATCTCCCTTTCGCCTCATTTATGGCAAGCCCTGCCATTTACCTGTTGAGCTGAGACATAGGTCACTTTGGGCAGTCACTGATATACTTTTGGATCCAGTGAGTGTAGGAGATCAGAGGAGGGCAGAGTTAGCAGCCCTGGAGGAGCTTCGTGATACAGTCTTTTCGAGCAGTCTATAGTATAAGGAGAGAGTGAAGGAGTGGCATAATTCTCATATCAGCCACAAGCAGTTTGAGCCAGGACAGAGAGTATGGTTGTTTGATGCCAGGCTTCGTTTATTTCTAGGGAAGCTACAGAGCAAATGGAAGGGACCCTATCTGGTCCGAAAGGTACATGACAATTGAAGTATTGATATATCTGAGTTGTCTTCTGATGCTAGTTTTCGTGTTAACGGGCAGCGACTCAAATCATATCTAGATCATGAGCCGCTGGTCGTTGATGTTGCCCCCATTCATTTTGCGTGAGATGTGATCTTTTGACTCACATCTATTGCATCTCACGCCTGATTGTCACTGTTCTTCCGACTTGTATAGATCCAATTGTCCATATCACTCCATTCTTTAGTCCCACACCCCATCTTTATCTTATGATTATGCCATACTTAGGGTGTACTTTACCCTAAGTATAGGGGGGGTGTAGGACTCTCAGGTATTCTTTTGATTCTTTCTACCTCTGTTTTGCTGCCTATACTTAGGGATATTTTACCCTAAGTATAGGAGAGGTAGACCCTGTACATTCTTCTACTCGGATTTCCCTTCATGTACATCTTGCTATACTTAGGATTACTTGATCCTAAGTATAGGGGGAAACACCGAGTCCTCTTCCTTCTATTCTTGGATTCGTCGTTGTAGTATATCATTCCTTTTCACTTCCCTATACTAAGCACGAGTTATGTCTTCTTCATCGCTCTTGATTCACTCCGAGGACATCGTTCGAGCTAAGTATAGGGGGGTGTTGTATATATTTCATATATACTTTAGCCATAACTCGTACTTTGTGTGAGTGTGTTAATAAATAAAATGGCTAAAAACCCATCCATAAAAACCATAAAAATTTAAAAAAATTTCCTTGTACATAAAATTCTTCTTGCACATACATATCTATTTATAAAAATTATTTTTGTACAAATGATTGTAAAAATGATTTGTATAAATAGTTTGTAAATAGTTTGATATCAAAATTATGTATATCGTACAAAATTTTTGTAAAACGTTTGAAAAACAAAAGGTTTGCAAAAACCTTGTGTAAATATTTGTAAATATTTTGCAAAACTTCGCATTCATGCATGCATCCATGTTTTCAAACATTTTTCAAAAATTTTACATATTTGTAAATATCTGTATAGTTTTTCCATATCATAGTTGACATTTAAACTGACCTGGAATTAAATTGGAAAATGGAGCTTGGTTAAGACCTTAATCCACCTAATTCTAAGAGGAACCTTATAGGGCTTAGGATTAAGACTTTTCAGGTCCATTAAGACTTAATTCTTTGAGTCCACTAGGCTATGAGCATATGTCATCTTGATGAGCCTAAGTAGAGCACTTAACAACGCACACATGACTCTCAGAAACAATGGCTTTACTTGCACCAACACTTTACACATAGCTCTCCACGGATGAGGTGGTGAGGAGGCAGTTTCCTTTGGCTTGGGGTAGCATATGAGGGTAGTACTTCTAGGCGGAACCTCTCTTCTTCTTATAGTGAAGGAAGTGCGTCTCAACTTAGTCTGTTGGTGATGAAGTCTAAAGACAAGAGTTGTGGGTTGCTATAAAGCTTCAAAAGAGGGATAGTCTACTGGCTCAAGAGGAAAAACTCCTTATGTATATATGTTGCACCATGTAGATATGTTGTACATATGTACATCAAAAAAATGTGCAAAGAAAGAAAAGCTCCAAAAAAGTGGCGGGTCTGATTGAAAATAAAATACCCACCAGAGTGTATATAGACAAATAAAGCAAAGCTTATGTTACACATGACCATCTCATGAAGCTTGCAGCGGGAGACTCAGCTACACTGGTTGGGCTCCCAGGGATACATGGCTACACTGGTCATGGTCCATTCTCTTCATTCCCCTCTTCTTGAGCCGGTTGTACTTGAACTTAAAAGGGAATACCCCGCTCCTCGAGGAAAGAGTTTCTAGACTGAGGCATTAGAGTTACCTTGTTAAGGGGGTTGTCGCTTTGTCATTTCTGAGGTGGGGAGCTACATATCACTTACACAATACAAGGAAAGATTCACGGTCATTAGAGTTTGTGTATGTAGACTTGTTTTGATCTGGTTTATTGAGAAGTCTTGACCATAGATTGGTGGAACTTAGAGGTTGTTAAGTTTTAAGCTTAAGTCCATATAAGGTTCCGACAAATTAATAATTCAAAGGTCTGATTGAGCTCCATATTTCAATTTAATGAAGGAAAGTTTAATAATCAACCTTGATTTCTCGTCTTTTTCTTTTTCTTTCTCCTTTTCACTTTTTTTTCAAATAAGTGTTTGCTAAGGGACTAGCAAAAGTAAAGTATAGGGGGGTGATGAATCCTCATTCACGACTCTTTATTCTTTTATTTTAGCTAAAAATCTTTGCAAAACACCATGTAGATACTTGTAAATACAATAAATTACCAAATGGCATGCTTTATATAAATACCAATAATTAGCATGTTTTTGTGCAAAAATAAAAGAATAAAGAAATAAAGAAAAATAAGGAAATATCTAGAATAAATATTGAGTGATCTGAAACCAAGGGAGGGCCAAGCATTGGCATGACCGCAAAATAAAACAGGTAGAGAGAGATAGGGCCATTCATCATTGTACACATTTCCTTCTTGGTGTATATATGCTATTTTCACAAAATAAAAATATATATGGGTTTCTCACAATTTGTATATATTTTTAAAATAAAATAAAAATGAGAAAAATAAAATAAAATAAAAATAAAATCATTTCTCTCTCCTACCCTTGTACATACCATGTATATATCAATAATCACTTATTTATTTTTCCCTTGTAAATAAACAATAAAAATAAAATAAAAATTATTTTATATCCCAAATTTTATGTTGTGAATAAATAAAATATAAAATTGAGATAACTGTACAAAAATAAACTAATAAAAATAAAAATTGAAAATACATATGTATTTATACTTGTATATAATATAATATTATGTATATACATTAATTTATTTTTCAAAAAAATAAATAAAAATCACTAAAAGATAATTTGAAAAATAATAAACATTTTTCATGATTGTAAACATTTTTAAATAAAATCTTTTTCTATTTTATTTTGAATTTACAAATAATTTCCAATCCCTGAATTCTGATTGGTCTACGGGGGAACGTTGACCCTCGATCAACTGCCTCCCTGGACCACTTCTCTCACAGATCCACGCGCTGACCCGACTTCGCCGATTTTTCGCGTCACGATTCGATCACCATTTCCTCAAACCCAGGGTTCTGATTGCAGAGGGCAGACTCGCGATTCACAACCGATCCCCTTTTTAGGTATCCATGCCTCGATCTGCATGCCTGACTCCAATCTTCTCGGACCCCTGCTTATATAAAGCTCAACCTTCAGCCGCCATTTCACTCATCTCCGACCATTGCCTTCAGCTCCCATGACCTCCATTCCCTTGCCTTGAGTGACAACGAGCGTGAGGGACTGTTGCAGCGAGGAACAAGGTTCTCTAGCCCCACATCCGGCGACCCACATCGCCGTGCTCTGCCACCGGCAAGCTCGAGCCTCTGGAGACGTCGCTCCATCGAGGTGAAGATCCCAGGAGGACCAGGACCTCTAGCCTAGACGTTTTCCTCCATCAGGTAGATTCGATAGCCTCTAGTTTCACCTAATTTCCAAATCTTCGATTTCCGACAGCCGACCTTCACCGACCATTTCCGTACGCTCCGATCACCCATTTGCCCATCCGACTACCCTATCACCTCCATGAGACTCCTATCCACATTCTCCACCCAGTCACCCCCTAGTTCGCCCAGAAATAGGGACTTAGGTTCTCCTTCGCCGCTGCTCACCGGAGAACCACGCTCCGCCTTCCCCGATCACTCATTTCGCCTGTAACCGGGTCGAGGCAGTTTGTCCTCGACCCATCTTTCTTTCTGTGCAGGAACGAAGGAGAACGGACCTCATCTGGAGGTCTGACCATTGAAGTACAGAGCTCCAGGTCCCTTGACATCGTCGGGGTCCTCTAGCGGACCATCACCGGCTACCTTTTCCCTATCCTAGCAGCATCGGAGGACGCCCCCATCGCGCGTATTGGCCGGACGAAGTTCGTCGGCGACCAGTTCTTCCAGGGAGCTTCTCCGCCGTCCGATCGACCCCTCGTGCCAGTTCTGATCTCCACCGTCTATCATCCGAGGGTCTTGACCGTCCGATTCATCTGAGGATCGGATCTGGAGCGTCGATCATCGAAGGGGTACCAGCCGCTCTCCACCGTTGGATCTCAAGCGAAGCCCCCTTCAGTCGTTGGATCTTAATAATAAGGGTAAATTTCACTTAGGCCCTTCTTAGTTTTGCATTTCCTTAGGAGTCCTGTAAATATTTTACGTAGTTGTTTTTAATTTGGATAAATTGCACTTTGGACCTCAGACTTTTAGTATTTGCATTTTAGTCCCTCTGTTTGTGGAGCACGTCGTTTGTCACGTGATTTTTCTGGGCTATTTGCATGTACGGGCTCAAGTTTAATGAATATTATGGTTTGAAAGTTTAGTTTCAATATTTGCATTTATGCCCCTGTGCATGCTGGATTTGAACATGTGTCGAATTTAATGTGGAAATTGCTTTGAGCCCCCTATACTCTTCGCACGTGTTACATTTAAGCCCTTGAAACTTATTTTTTACACTTAGGTCCCTGTGTGCTGTGCCTCTTCTATTGGTTGAATAAAATAGCAAATTAATTCCAACTCTCTTGAAATTTGGACACGTGGCCCCTGCCACTATGTAAAAATTTCAATGATTTTTTGGGGACAATTTTGTTTTGATTTTCTATTTTTAAAAAATTCAAAAACCCTCATTTTTGCTACTGTTTCAATTTAAAAATCAACTAAAAATATAAAAAACTCTCCAAAAAATTCTAAAAAAAATCATTAAAAATCTAAAAAATTCAAAAAGATGCAATTTCTTCTTCTGTAGTTAGGATTTTATTTGTACTTTTTCATAAAATTGTCTTCAGATTTTTAGAGGCTATTTTTACATTTTTAAATAGCCTTTCAAATCTGGCTGCACAGTAGTTTCAGTTTTTATCTTTATTTCATTTTTATAAAATCGACTAAAAAATATAAAAATCTGAGAAAATTATCAAAAACACTTAAAAAATTATAAAATCCAAAAATATTTTTATTTCAATTTTCTGACTTTATTTGTGTTGTTAAATAATTGGTTGATTGTGACCTTTTAGCCTTGTTCTATGTTTTCTTCATTATTAAAAATCGCAAGAAAATTTAAAAACCCATAAAATCCACTAAAAATATTTTCTTCTCTTATTTTTGATTTTCTGACTACTTCATAGGCCTTTTAAGCCAATCCGTGCTCCTTGAGTTTGAGCTTGGTCGTTATACCAGGTTAAATAAAATAGCGAGACCGCTATTCGACTTTATTGATTGATTATTTTATTTGGTGGTCTTGATTTTTCTTGTTGATTGAGCTCGAGGTTTGGGATACAAGGACCCGTATTTTTACCTTTACCCGGATCACGAAAGTCTCCATCATCAAGAAGGTCGCTTACATATAGCTATAAATTCAAAGTTGATATAAATTCTTATGATTAAGAACATCCATAAGATCTAACCAAATGCGTGGAACTAAAAGTCAATAAGGATGTAGTTTGCACAGCTGCTTCATATAGCAAGTGGAAGTTAAAAACTTAAAAATGTATAAGATGTTTATTTTTGACAAATCAAAACCAAAACCTTTTTCCATGCTTAAGTAGGGTCGGATACATAGATTTTTTGTGGCTGGCGACAGACTAGGGCATGCTTTCTGCCCTATTCTGATCTATTTTGGGCCATTATCGAGCTTAAAATTCAAAAAAAGTAATATCCCTTCAGATAATCTCATTCTAAATTTCCAACACTTCTTGGACCTTCCTCGCCCTCTCTTAACCGGCTCAATACACCAAATCTTACATTTTCTATCTAGTGCAACAACCGACCTCCTTTGTAAATGGTAAAATCATCTTAAGAGGTTTTCTCTCATATTAGATACAGACATTTAGATATGGATCTGGAGTAAGTTTGCAATTTACTGTACATCTCAATATGATTGGAATGAGCATTGGATGTTTTCTTGGTTTTATCATATAAGTTAAGCATGTATATGAAACATTGATTATAGTGCACATGCATTAATGAAAGTATTAGTTATACGAGTTAGTTGTTATTAATACATGTCTTTTTGCCTAAAATTGATGAAGTAATCTACTCCAAGTACGAAGCACAGAAAAGCAACTTTATGGAGAATTTAACAAGGACGATAAGGTCCTACTCAATGGACAAGCTGAAAGTTCTGGACAAAAAAAAAGCAAGAAGACTTTTGTAGTAGGCATTTATAAAAAGTCTTATATATATGCATGTGTATCATGTAGACATAAAAGGTCCAAACCATTTTGATCAATCAACCTTTCAGATCTGATCGATCAACCGTTCCGAGATCACCCTCTTTAAATGCGTCTATTTGTTGTAATCAGGCAATAAGGATCGATCAAAATTTAACCACACAAATTGAATAATCAACAAATTAATTAATGTACGATTTTATGTATTTTTAACTTGAGAAAGCCACAAGACCGACTCAAGGAGGCAAAGGAACAATGTCGGATCAAGTTAGACGAATTAGCTCACGGTTTTCCAAGCGGATTTTTTGGTAATTTTTTATGTGATAAAAATGCAAATGCACAAATGCGATTGAAGTAGATTATAAAGAAAATAAGCAACTTAGCCCATATTAAATCTAATATGAAATTAATCCAAATTAGACAAGTTATATTTTTCCTGGAAACATAATCCAACGATAAATGCAAAATGTACTTTTTTGGAATTTTTGGGTTCAAAATGCAACAATGAAAAATGCAAACTTTTTAGGGATTTTTATGCAATTTTTTGTGCAAACTGAATGCAAAATTATGAAAATTTTCATGGAAGTGAAATATGATGAAATAAAGCTACATTATTATTTTTGAAATTTTCTGACAAATAACAAATTTTTTTATAAATTTTCTAATTGAAACAGAAAGACTGTGAGTATTCCATTTCTAATAAATCCATAAAATCAAATTATCTAGAAGAAAATTATCTTAAATAGATATTTTAATGAGAAATCCAGGAGACTTGAAATTTCACAAAAATGACACTCGTGGATTTAACTAAAAATCGATTATAGAAATCACTCAACTATTAATTTTATGAATAAGACAACTCCAATTTCGATGAAATTCAGACTATAATTAAAAAGCAAGTAGATGCATCATATCTAATTTTTGCACAAAGGTTGTTGCAATATTTAATTAAATATGAATTACATACCATAAAATGGGTAAAATATCCACTTTTTCACTAAAACAATTTTGATTAATTACTTAATGCTCACAAAATTACCAATAAATTTCCACGAGATAAAGAATTAAATGCTCTATAAAATCCTATCATCCATTAAAATAAATGATGCAATATTAAAATACAAATTAAAGCATAAACACAAGGGTGTCCTCGTAATACAGAAATGGAAAGGTAGAGGTGGCGATGCGCGCGGGGGGCAGGTGGCCGCGTGGAGGTCTAGAGGAGGCTGGCGGACAACGAAGGCAGTCGCAGGCTGAAGGCGACGCACGATTGCGCGGAGGGGCTGCGACAAGGGCTGGGGCACGGGGGCTGCCACGGAGGAGATGGCCGTGCACTGGAGGTCGCAGGCGGCTAGAGCTCGCGCAAGGGATGCATGTTGGATGACCGCTAGTGACGCGGGGACGCGCATCAGACGGAGCAGAAGGGCTCTGCGGTTGGGTGGCTAGCCGATAGTGGCGGAGGGAACAATGGCCAGGAACGGCCGTGTGCGGGCTGCACGTTGATCAATCTATGATTCTCACTCTTTATTCTTTTATTTTAGTCTTCTTCTTGGAAAAATACCCTATAAATACTTGCAAATAAAATAATTTAGCTTTCTGCAAGCTCTTGTAATATAGCATAATTTAAATGATTTTGGCTAAATAAAAGAATAAAGGAAAAAGAAAAAGAGTGTTGGTTTGAGGTATGGTCAGTTCATCGGGAGGATCGCCCTCCAAATTCGCAGTTTTTTCCTGGAAGTTTCCACCCCCCCCCCCCCGTCATGACTTTGGCGGGGCGGCTCATGTATTTATAATAAATACAGAGTGACCCAAAACTCAAGAGAAGGTCAAGCCTTGACCTGATTGCAAAATAAAATAATTAGAGAGAGATAGGGTCAACTATGTAATGTATATATCACATATACTTGTACATATGGATTATTTATTTATTTTGGATAAAATTAAAATTATTTTAAATCTTTGTATATAACTAATAAAATTATAAAAATTAAATAAAAATCAGAAAAATAAAATAAAAATAAAAATAAAATCATCAAACTATTGTATAAAATACACATGTACATATTGTATTCTCTATTTATTATATACCCTTAAATAGTCTATAAAAATAAAATAAAAAATATTTTATACTCCTAAAATTATGTTGTACGTAAATAAAATATAAAATAAAGGTGTTTTTTTGTAAAAATAATAAAATAAAAATACTTGTACATAATACATAGCTATAATATACCTGTATATAATACTATATACATATATACGTTATTTAATTTTTCATAAAAATAATTACAAATCATAGAAAAATATTTTAGAAAATAACAATCATTTTTTATTTTATACACTTTTAATTTAAATTCGTTTACTATTTTTTATTCAATTTCTTATTATTTTCTACATCTTGACTTTCTCATTGGTCCATGTCAGACCGTTGACTGAGGTCAACGGTCATTTCCAGTGGGGTCAGGTTGTCATTCCTCTCACTGGAGCTTCTTCTCCGGTTTTTCTCTCCCGACTCCGATCTCCTGCTGCCTTGATATTCGGAACCGAGAATCCTCGTACATTTGAGATTCTCACGGTTCCCTAGGATCACCCGGATCCTCTTAGGGTTGTGCGTCTCCTGTCGATCTTTCCAAACCCCTGGGGAACCTTATAAAATCTCTCTTGAGCTCCACCAGCCCTTCAACTCATTCCTCGTCACCTTTTTGACCCCTAGCCACCTCTAGCTGATTGGAGCGACCTTCGGAGCTCAGATTGGTGCTGAGTCGACATAGCTCAAGCTATGTGGCCAGACCTCCTTGGATAGTCACAAACCAGTTGAGGCCACCACCTCGACGCTCGCCTTCGCCTGAAGCTCATTAATAAAATTAAATTAATTGCAAATTAATTAATTATTAATTAACTAATAGTTGAATAAGATAAATTAATTAGAAAAAATTAAGTACTTAATTGCGTAGTTAAATACTTAAATAAAAGATTAAGTAAATAAACAAATTATTAAATATACATTAATTAATATTAAATAATAAATAATTAAAGAAACAAAATATTAATTATTTTAATTTATGGATAAATATTAATATATTAAATAATATCATAAATCACGGTTCATTGTACAATATACCAATATGGATCCAAAAACCATATTTTTTGTATTAACTCCGATTTTAGCGAAACTAGTGTCATTTTGTAGATAATTTAATAATATGAATTTTAATACCAAGTTTGCTCAATTCGGATTCATACGGTCGGGTTATGAGGTCCGAAAAATTTAGGTAACAGATTCGAGCCTCCAGATTTTAGCGACACTTTGTCTTAGTTATATTTTTATATTTTGTTATACACTTTTAGAAGATTTTAGGAGAAGAAATTATGTTAATCAAATTTACGGTTAATTAATTTAAATCTGAGAAATTTCTACATGTAGTACATAAAGACAACGGGTCCAAAACATCGAAACTCGTCGATTTTATTCTAATATTTTTAATACTTTTAATAAATAGTATTAAGTATAAAATGTAAAGTGAGTTTTGTCCATTTAGAATTTTCTATAAATAGTTACGAACCTTGGAAGTCGAGTTTTGCGCCTGTTACGGTTCATCGCGGTTAATTATTTTTTTGTCAAAATATTTTTCTGATATTTTTATAAAATAATGTATATTTTTACGAACAACTTTTGCAAAAGAAGTGTTTTAATTTGAAATTATATGAATGCTAAATAAAATAGGTGAAGTATTTACAAGATGTGAAATGGGTAAATTATATTTTTGGCCTTGATCTTCTGAATATTTTTATATGTTAGGATCATTATCTCTCCCTACTTATTTCTTTTGTCGACCCGGTCAATATGACTTGGTCTCGGGGTTAGGATCAATCTGTATATATTTTATATATCCAGCCTTTTTCTTTTATTTTTCTTTGTATATTTATTCTTTTATTTTGGATAAAATATGTGTTAAGTATATAATATTAATAATTGTAGTTAAAATATTAATTAGTTGGATTTAGTAATTATTTACATGTATTTTACCAAAGGTTTTAGCCAAAATGAAAGAATAAAGGCGATGAATCATGGATTCATCATTTCCCTATGCTTTACCTTTGCTAGTCCTTTAGCAAACACTTATTGTATAAATAAGTGCAAGGAAAAAGAAGAAAAGGAAAAAAAGAACTTAGAACAAGATTGTTTCTTTAAACCGAATCTCACTTCACTCAAAATTTGGAGCTTGGATTCAGACCTTTGGATAATTAGTGTGTCTTGACTCTATTAGAATTAGGATTTAAGCCTCGACAACCCTCAAGTTCCACAAATCCTTATCCAGATTCACCCAACAACCAGCTCAGATCCACATATGCATCACACAAACTTTTCGGCTTTGAAAGCAACTTGACCGTGTGTGAAAGGTTTTAGCTCTCCCTGTGCTTAAAGAAGCGAAGAAATCGTCCATCCCAGTTACACACTCCCATTGGGCCCTCATCCAACAACTCAATTCTCGAGGAGGGGGTATTCCCTTCTAAGGTCATGTCGTGTTGTGTCCACAATCGGATATAGAAAGAAGATAAAAGAATTGGAAGAGAACTGGAGTGTGATTGGTGTAATCACATCTCCTGTGAAGCCTGACCAGTTTAGCCAAGTCTCCACGAAGACATGTAGGCTTCTCTGAAGCTCGGACCATTGTGGTCATATTTGTTATTTGATTTATTCAGCTTTTTTTGTAGTAATAATTGTTGCACTCCATAAGTCTTTTATGCCCCAACGGATATAACATCTTTTCATTCCACCCATTTTTTGGGGTCTTAGAAAAAAATTGTGCCAGCAGGATCTTCCCTCATCCAAACCTCTATTTGAACCAAAATCTCTCCCATCTTATGACCTCATCACTGCCAAACAAGGATGGAAATGCACCACCGAAATGGATTGCCCTTCGCAGCCCCTTGCAAGTCAAGCTAAGTGCAGAATGCATGAGTTCAAAATTGGTTCAAATGGAGAAGAGTTCAACGGATGACAACAGGTGTCCTACTTAGGTACTTTAAAGTTAAATTTCGAATACGGTCTCATAGAAGCCAAAGAATTAAGTCTACAAGACCTGAATAGTCTCAATTCCAGTTCCTAAAAAAGTTCCTTTAAATTAAGTGGATTAAGACCTAAACCAAGCTCCATCTCTCGGACTTAGATCCATTCGGTTCAAGAATCAAACTTGTTCTGAAAAATGCGAATGAATGCAATAATTTTTTTAAGAAGTAGATTTTTTGGATTAAGCTTTTAAGTGTTTTTTCTGAAAAATGCGAATGAATGCAATAATTTTTTATGAAGTGGATTTTTCGGATTAAACTTTTAAGTGATTTTTCTGAAAAATGCGAATGAATGTAACAATTTTTTTATGAAGTAGATTTTTCGGATTAAGCTTTTTAAGTGATTTTTAATGAATTTTACTAATTTTTCTTGAGTTTTAAACCTTTTCAATATTTAGGGTCTTTTTGAAAGAGAGTGGATTAATTCCATTTATACAAATTTTGCATTAATTATGTATATTTTACAAATATTTTATACACATTTTATATACAAGATTATACGGCTTTTATACAAGATTTTATAAGGATTTTATTTACAAAATTTTTAAAGATTTTAGCAAAGAATTTTACAACATTTTTATATGTCATATTTACGATTTTCTCACGTCTTTTAAAAATCCAAAATATACACCCATACTTTTAGAAAGCCTTACTATTAAAAATACGATAAAATACGAGTTATGGCTTCTAAAGTATATATAGCATATACGACACTCCCCTATACTTAACGTGAACTATGTCCTCATAGTGACCAAACAAACGGTAAATGATGAATTAAATCGGAAACACATATGTATAGAATAGATCATGAAAATCGAGTATGAGATGCATAGTGTGGAGTGAAGAGCACATCTCATACAAAATGTATCGGGGCAACTTCAATGGTTGGCGGATCGTGATCGAGAAAGGATTTCAGTCGCTGACCATTGACTCGAAAGGTGGACTCAGAAGACAACTCAGATATGTTGATGCTACTGTTGTCGTACACATTTCTGACAATATAAAGGCCTTTCCATTTGCTTTAAAGTTTCCCTGGAAATAGTTTCAGTCTCGCATCGAATAGCCATACTTTCTGATCAGGCTCAAACTGCTCGTGGCTGATGTGAGAATCATGCCACTCTTTCATCTGCTCCTTCTAATGTAGGCTACTCGTGAATGCTTTATCTCTCAGTTCTTCCAAGGCTGCCAATTCAATCTGCCTTTGATCTCCCGCATCATCTAATCCAAAGATCACTTCTTTCACTGCCCATAAGGATCGATGTTTGATTTCCACAAGTAAGTGGCATGCTTGCCATAAACGAGTCGAAAGGGAGATGTACCCAATGGAGTTTTGAAGGATGTTCTATAGGCCCAAAGAACTGAATCCAAAAGCTACGACCAATCCTTTCGATTTGGACGAACAAACTTCTGCAAGATCGTCTTGATCTTCCTATTCAAGACTTCGGCTAGACCATTCGTCTGAGGATGAGATGGAGTAGCAACCCGATGATCTATGCCGAACTCATTAGCAACAGCTCCTACCTTGTCGTTGATAAAATGGCTACCCCCGTCTGATATCAGAACTTGAGGTACCCCGAACCACGTAATAATGTGTTTCCTTTGAACCTTGCAAATCGTGTTTGCATTCGTATTTTGGGCAGGAATAGCATCTACCCGACGACTCACGTAATCTACAGTCAGAAGAATATGCTCGAATCCCCGGCTCTTAGGAAATGAACCCATAAAGTCAACGCCCCATACGTCGAAAACCTCACAGAAGTGAATCGGCTGTATCAGCATCATATCTCTATGTCTGCTAGTGCCCATTTTCTGACAGTCAGTACATCTCCTTACGAATGCGTAGGCATCCGCAACGAGCGTAGGCCACCAAAGACTGGATTGAAGCACCTTCTGTGTTATCCTCTTCCCTGAATGGTTCCTCCAGCTTCGAATTTATGGCAATAAGTGAGGACACTCTGGTATTCCTCCTAAAGAATACACCGACGCTAGATGGAATCCGCTCCTTCATGATAAAGGACCGGATCCTCCTAATGGTAAGACTTGGTTTTCACGAGGAAAGTCTCAAGTCTCTATCTGGACCAACCTTGTGGAACTTTCTTAGCAACAAGAAAGTTCACAATGTTGGCATACCATGGCAGCGAGGCGACATCAAGAATCACCTCGTTGGGGAAGGTCTTCGTGATGGGTGCATCAAACTCAGAAGTCTCGGGGAGTTCTACCTGGGAGAGGTGACCCGCCACTAAATTCTTGACTCCAGGCTTATCCTTGATTTCGATGTCGAACTCCTGAAGTAAAGGGTCCATCTGGTCAAATGTGGCTTCGAATCCTTCTTATCCATTAGATATCGGATGGCAGTATGATCAGTGAAAATCGTGAATTTTGATGCTAAGATATGTGATCTAAATTTATCTAAGGCAAATACTACAGCTAGCATTTATTTCTCTATAATAGTGTAATTCCATTGCGCAGAGTCCAAAGTCTTCTAGCGTAGTGTATGGCATAAGCCAGACCATCCCTCCTCTGTCCCAACACAGTCCCAACGGCAAAATTGGAGGAGTCCGTCATGATCTCGAATGGGAGAGACCAATTAGGTGACTGAAGGACAGAAGCCTCTACAACCATATTCTTGAGAGTCTCAAATGCTGAAAGACACTTATCATCATCTATAATAAACTTGGTGTCTTTCACGAGAAGATCAGATAACGGTCGGGCAATTTTGCTGAAGTTCTAAATGAACTGTCAGTAAAAATCGACATGCCCAAGAAAAGACCATAATTGCTTCAGATTGGACGGTGGATTGAGTTTCTTTATGATATCTACCTTGACCGGATCGACCTCTATGCCCCTGTTGGAGATAATGTGACCAAGAACCATCCCCTAAGTCATCATAAAATGACTCTTTTCCCAAGAAAGAACGAGGTTTACCTTAATACACATCTGAAACACTCGGTCTAAGCTAGAAAAACGGGAGTTGAAATCGTCGTTGTAGACCGAAAAATCGTCCATAAAGACCTCTAAAAAGTCACCTACCATGTCTGCGAAGATCGAGAGCATGCACCTTTGGAATGTAGCCGGAGCATTACATAACCCAAAGAGCATTCGTCGAAAAGCATATGTTCCGAACAGACAGGTAAATGTTGTCTTTTCCTGGTTCAGGTACGATAGACACATGATTATATCCTGAGTACCCATCAAGGAAGCAATAATGTCTCTTCCTGGCTAACCTATCAATAATCTGATCGATAGACGGTAGCGGGAAGTGATCCTTCTTGGTCGCTTGATTCAAACG
This sequence comes from Ottelia alismoides, assembly GCA_037367405.1. Lineage (NCBI taxonomy): Eukaryota > Viridiplantae > Streptophyta > Magnoliopsida > Alismatales > Hydrocharitaceae > Ottelia > Ottelia alismoides. Next base: position 465,838 of record JAZKJV010005335.1, on the reverse strand, counting down.
TCTGTAATCCACACAGATGCGCCAAGAAGTCGGTACTAGGGTAGCGATCTCCTCTCCGTCCTCATTGATCACTATAGTGATACCCATCTTCTTGGGCACCACATGTAAAGGACTAACCCATTTCGAGTCGGAGATGGAATATAGATAAAATTGACGCTCCACCACTTGGATATTTCCTTCATAACCACCTCTCGAAGATTCGGGTTCATCCTGCGCTGAAACTCACGAGATGGCTTGACGTCATCCTCGAGAAAGATGTGGTGGGAGCATAGAGCCATACTAATCCCATGGAGATATTCTACTGTCCACCTGATTGCCTTGCGATTCTTATCAAGAATCTCCATCAGACGGGATTCCTGATTTTCGATCAGATTAGAAGAGATGATGACCGGAAATATTTTAGATTCACCAACAAGGAATCGGTATGTTATTGACTGAGGTAATGGTTTAACATCAGGGGGAGAAGGAACAGGAAGAGCGAGTTTGGTTAGAGCCTGAGTATAAGCTCAGCTTGCTCTGACTCAGAAAGATCTGGAGACTGTTTTCTAATTGCTGACTTTGCTGCATTGACTCGGTCTCCGGGCTGGTTATAAGCTCTTATGAAATTAGACGCGAAACATACTCATCAAAACTCTACCAATCAATGTCCATGTCTATATCGGAGGGTTCAGGATTGGAACAACATGATTGAAAATCAAAATGATCATCAGAATCATTGGCCTCAACCTGTGACTATGTCTGCTCCAAGACCGTGTTATCAGATCTGTCTTCATCTAATATCTGCAATTCAGACTCTCATGAAGGCATGATGAAAGAGTGTATGCTCGGTTCGGCCCAAACGGCTTCATCATCTGTTTGCATGAAGTCACAATCCTGATGATTATCGGGTTCGTCATCAGATGCTCTTTCTGACTCTTCTTATTTAGCTTTGAGATCCTAATTATCTCTATATGTATACTCTCACATTGGATGCGAAAGCACACCTTCTCTGTACTATAATCGGAAACAGCCTTCGTTGTAGCCAGAAAAGGTCATCATAATATGACGGGGTATCGATCACACATTCAGGAACTGTCATCTCCAACACGACGAAGTCCACGGGGAATTTCAAACCCTGAATGGTGACAATAACATATTCAATTAATCCCTTCGACCTCTTGAACGATCTGTCAGCAAACTGCAATACCATTGTGCTTGGTCTAAGAGGTTCGAATTCGAACTTGTCGAGTAAGGAAGAGGCTATCTAAAAGAGTATGATCAAACGTCTGATCAAGGATTTCGCAACTAACATACGATGCTCCCATGTCTGATCTTTTGGCCGGGAGGCAATTCTAGATGGTGTGACAAGTTTCCTTGGTCAACACATGAGTTTCAGAACAATGATTATGCTGCCTCTTATTTCTGCGAACGGTGGTTCGCTTTTTGAGACATTTGTATAAAAGAGGGATGTGTGCCAAGGCTTCCGAAAGAGTCCACTGAATAGTGAATTTATCGAGCATCTCTTTCGTCAGATCTACCATTTGGGTCTTTTTGGGATTTTATTTTTTATCGCCTTTTCCTAAGCAGAGTACTTGAGGAAAAGGAATATGTACAACCGCCTTGTCAGTATGTACAATCAGAGGCTCAGATAAAGAAGAAGAATTAGATTTTTTTGTAAAACAAGGACTTCCTTTCTGTGAATCATAAGAAGAAGAAGATCCATGATCTCGAGATTGATCAACTATCTTATTTTTATTTTTCTTTCGATTTCTTCTCTTTTGTACACTTTTATAAGAATTTCTATCATCATCACTATTTACAAAGAAAGGTAAAGCAGTTGATTCGGCATTTGACTCTGGTTGCATCTCTTCAGAATTGGTAGCTTCAGAACGACCATCCATATCGTCAAAGGGTGCGTCTTCAGTACCACCATAGATGTCTTCTACTGGCTTGCTTGTGTTGTCCAAAATGTCATCTTCGAGCCTAGTAGAGTCTCCGCCTACTGGTATCGTACCGCTCCTAAGAGAGATAAAATCAACATTATCACGATAAAGAGAGTCGTCTGAAAATACATGTGACTGGAGGGTGGACATGGTCAAGTTTACATGCTCTAACTTCCTCTTCATATTATTCGGATTCAGCTCTATCTGAACAGGTATGGCAGACTTCCCTTTTACTAAAGCAGTATAATGAGTCTTGAACTCATCCATTTCTTGCTTAAACGCGACCTGTTGGTCAGTAATAAGGTTAGCGAAATACTCTAGAATTGGGTTATCATAGAAGAGACCATGAGACTCGGGTGAGTTGGCTCGATGATACTGAGGTTTTTGTCATATTCGAGTAGTGATCTTCCAGTCAAGCTAGGCCTCGATCTCATCTGCTGGAACTCGTATCTTCAATCAGTGGGGAGTTGAAGCAGTTCATTCTTCACTTTCTTTTATAGGTCCAGTGAGTCTCGGATATGAGTGACGAGCCTCATCAAGGCAACTACTACGAGAGAGAGGGGACCTAGCTGATGTATGCAATTTCGGTGCAAGATGACCAAATTAATAGCTTTTTTGCCTTGCTTGCTACCACTCTGCCGGATCCCAAGTTTTTATGGATTCCTGAATTGCCAACATAATGTCTCAAAACGCAGAGGCCATAGAGAAAGAATTGATTCTTCCTTTGTCTCGAACTTCGTGACCATTCGATATCTCCAACCAAAAAATAGTCAAGCGCCCCAGTTGTACACTCCCTTCGTTCGTAGAACTCTTGTTGATTCTTCACTTTGTTTGTGAAGGTACGTGCTTTCTGATGCGCCACTTGATCCGAAAATGAGCTTTGCTCCTTTGGGCGCTTGGCGTGGTTCGCGAGAAGGAAAAAAGACTCATCCAAACGATTGCCCCATGTCGTCCTCCCTGGCCCCTCTGACGTCGGAACTTCGTCGATCGATGAACAACGGATTGACAGAGCTCTTGGCATTGCTTTGTTTTTCTCTCTTTTCCTATCAGCGAGTTCTGATCCTTTTGTTGCAAATTTGTTCGTTCGGTACGAGGATCGGAATGCTGTTGTTGGTTTCTGTTCTGTCCGATTGGTGCCTGCTGCAGCTGCTGGGAAAAGGTTCCTCCGGTAGTCCAGCAGAAACCAGGATGATCGCGACGAATTCCTGATTGTTGTGGTTGGTCATACCAAATCCCATTGACCTCTGTTAATGGTTCAGGCATCTCAATGTAAGTCGGGGGCATAGATGCCAATGGTTGATCACTCTGATACACCACCATCTGGGTGTCAGATGATGGTGCCTCTGGGATCTGATGATAAGCCGGAGACTGGTAAGTCGGCTCAAAATGCACATGGTATATGTGCTGAACTGGTGGTCGCGAAAGTATGCCTCGGTCCCGACTGTTCAAGTCAGCCTGTGATCTCAAAGACTTTGTAGATTCGGTCTGAATCTCTTGAAGGCACATGATTTGCATCTTCGGATCACTTGGGCATCTCTCAAGCTCGTCGATCTTATCGAGCTTGTCTAGATTCTGGCACTTTTTCTCAATGATCTCCATTCAATCCAACTTTTAAAAAATAATCCCTATATCAGTTGATGATGATTCAATAAGTATCTAAACAGTGAAAGTTGGATTCCCTTTAATATGTGCCACTTGAGAGTGCTGGTGATAAGCAAGTGGCTTTGTCTGGTTGAAGACCCGAGTTTGGGACATTGTTGTGTAATTCTCTACCATTTTCTCGTAAATGGCCCAGACTCGGGCCTCATGCATTGAAAAATATGATCCACCGCAGGAAGCATTCACTAGTCCCTGTAACTCCAGTGTCAGCCAGCTAAAGAAACTCTATACACGAGTGGGCTTGGAAAGTTCATGATGGGGACACCGTCCAATGAGCTCTCTGAAATGATCCCATGCTTCGTGGAACTGCTCGTTCCTGATCATGGTGAAATTACTGATCATAGCTCTAGCAGCATTCATTCGACCGAGAGGGTAATACTTGTTCGGATAAGCAGTTCGTAACTCATCCCATGTCGAAATATATCTCCCTAAGTGTTTCAGCCAGTAGGCCGCTCGATCTATGAGGGAGAAAGGAAAAGTGATCAACTTGATCGTATCCTCATTCACATGTGCATCATGTACCATACTACAGATAAGCTCAAATTACTGAGGGTGTAGATGTGGCTCCTCAATAGAAAATCCGTGAAACTTGGGCAGCAATTGGATCGTCAGAGGACAAAATTCGAAGTTCCCGTGAATAACAAGGAGACAGATCCATCGATGAGTTGTAGTCGCTACAGGGTTGTAGAGCAGCTGCATCGTACGGTTCATATCTAGTGGCGATCTCTCTGCTCTAGCAGGTTGCTCCTGATACTCAGGTCATGTTTGATCAACTCTTGGGTTCTCAGCATCAGGATTATTGCGTTGGTCTCGTAGCTGAGTCAGCTCGGCTCTGGCATCATTCATAAGTCTACCTTGCTCCCTAATTTGATTCTGCATTGTCTCAAGGGAAGCAAGTAAAACACCGTTGATCGCAGCCTGATCAATCACAATGGAAGTGGTCTACGGTCCTTTTCCAGCCATAATCTCTTGAAAGGAAAAAGAGTTTAGGTCAGGAAAGTTCAGATCAATATTCAAATGCTGAAAGAACTCAGGTTCGTGGTCATAGTTCTCACGAACCAAAGGTGATGATGATAAAGAATGATTCAAGGAAGGAAACTGAAAAGAGTTTCCAGCGTCAGAGTCACGCCTAGAAGAACGTTGTCCTGATTCTGGCTCAAACAGGAGGTTCTCGCGAACCGAGTCCAGAGATGAGTTTACGGAGGGAGATTGATATATCTCATATTCGAAAAGGGTTCTCTTGAACCAACCTAGATAGATGGGTAGGAGTGCGTGCAAGCGGTGTCGTAAGAGTCGGTCGAAGTAATCATCTACTCATCATCGATGACAGCGGATCGATGTTATTGATTCAGATCTGGAAGATAAAGGATTCACACCACAAATTAAAACACAAAGCAAACTCCGAGTTCACCAACTCAACCTGGTGATGACCGTAGAGTTCGGTCGTTTATCTTGTCAATTTGAAGATTTTTTGACAAACAATCTTCTTACAGATTAGTGAGATCAGATAGGTGCTCGAAATTTCTACGTCGTACTATCCCGAGTTCTCACAAGAAATCACCTAGTCTCGTCTACTCATCATCCTGAGAGTAAGATGATAGCTGATCGATGTTATTGGTTCAGATCTGGAAGATAAAGGACTCACACCATAAGTCAAAACACAAAGCAAACCCCGAGTTCACCAAGTCAACCTGGTGATGACTGTAAGAGTTCAGTCGATTATCTTATCATTTTTAACATTGTTTGGCAAACAATCTTCTCACAAATTAGTAAGATCAGATAGGTGATCGGAACTTCTAGGTCATATTGTCCCGAGTTCTCCCCAAAAATCACCTAGTCTCAGCCAGTATGGGAGTAAGTACAAACTGTTTCCAGCTAACCCTATTGCTTGAGGACGGAGCTTGAGGTAGTGTCCTCTAAACCTCCCACTCTGTTAAGTAAACTCGAACCGTTTCCGACTACCCGAGCGTACCCACTGAAGATAAGGTGATTAAAAGCATGAACTAAGTAGTACTTCGGAAGAAGCCTAGACTCTGACTCTACCTTATGTGTCGTCCCTCACTCACTGATTTGAAGAGTATACCTGCGATGCAATTTCGGGGATTGCTCTCCTAAAACAAGTGAAGTCCTTATGTTTCGTTTTAAGATCAGATCAAATTAGCAGTCCCTGTTTTATTTTTAGTTATCACTTTTTTTGAGTATTTTCAGACAATCGTCTAACGCATTGTTTCTTTTTGGGAATGGTCCTAGATACAAGCAACTAGGTATCGTAACCTAAGCAAGCATCTAATATACCGTACGTAGAAAAGGGGAAAATCGAGAAATCCTAACAAACACCTATCTCGAAAAGCTGCGAAAAATCATCGAGAAAAATCATGAGCGAAAAAAGAGCCGCGATGGTTGCCCTGCTCCCCTAGGAGTACAACCCTGGTGAAACAGCCCCGAGAAGAAGAGACAGAGAGGTACAAATCGGATACCCTGAAGGGGCCCTTCCTAAGAACAATTTTTATATATTTTATTACAAAAACTCTAACCTACTCGGTTTCGCGGCTCTCAGTTTTGCGGCTCAACCTGTGCTACACAAATCAGAAATGAGAAGTCGTAAAGTCAGAGAAATAAGATCACAAAAATAAAACTGAAAATCTAATCCTAAAGTCTTCGGGATATCCCTAGCGTTGCCTCCCCGACAACGGTGCCATCTGAAAAATACCACCTGACCACTTCGTTGTCCCTGCAAAAGAAACAGAGAAAATGTCGCGGTCGTTGTATCGACCATGTGAGTTTTAGCAGAAAAGATTAAATTTTTGATTTAATCTTCTTTAATTTATTTATACCCCTAAACTTAAGTGTATAGCGGTTAAGCACGAGAGTGTCGAACTCAGGGAGGCAAATTGTTTAAGACTAGGGTTTAGCTATAGAAAAAATAAGGTAAACGGATTTCCTTATGAATTTTATATAGTTTTTGTGATTTTTAAGTATATTATGAAAATTTTTATTTAATTTTAGGAAACTTGCTTGTAATTTTTATTTGTTATTTTTATGTTTTTAATTTGTTATTCTATTTTTATGGATTTTTAGAGGTTTTTAGGATTTTTATAGAGTTTGGATTATTTTTAATGTAAAAAATGAAGTTTTAATTGAAAACGATGTTGTTTTTCTGATTTTTATGATATAAAACAGTAGCAAAATATTTTTCTTTTATTTTTATTAGAAAGTATATTGAAATGATCTTTAAATTGATAGGTTGTATGTTTTTAGGGGATTTTTATTTATTTAGTTGTGATTTTTTTAAAGTTTTTGTGGATTTTATATTTTTTGTTGATTTTAATATTTGATTTTTTATTTTCAAAATTTATTTATTGTTGTATATAGTATAGTAATAGGTATTTTTGTATTTTTCTTGTATTTTTGTATTTTAGAATTTTATTTATTAGGTATATAGTACTATATGGTGAATATAATACTGTATAGGGGTATAGATATAGTAATATGAAAAATAAAGGGCATACATGTAAATTCTGAAAATTGAGGGGTTTTCATACAAGTTGCCCTGGACTGCGTGTGATGTTCACGTACAAGCTCACGAAGCTGGACCTGTTAGGAAATCATAAAAACACCAGGTGGGCTTACTGCAAATTGGTCCAAATATTGCACGTGCGCGGAACGGGCTGAAACTGCAAAAGACATGTTAGTAATAAGGAAATATTGCCTTAAGCGGTTGGTCGGTGTTGTTTCTCTGCGGCTGACACGTGGATGGTTCTTGGAGCACTTCGATCAAATTTCGATCGACGGTTCCTGTACAATCTGGAACTGACGGGGATGTTCTTCCCCCTTCTATTTCAATCTACGCGTGAATATTTGTTGCTCCGATATTAGGTGAAGGTTGATTGGATCCGATTTCCTTTGACACTTGTTACTCAATGGTCTACGGATGAACAATCGCTTGGGGTTTGGAGCAGACGCTCCAAGGTCGTCGCCTCTACAATCGACGGAAACTGGAGGCTCTACACGTGCTGAGAAGCTCGACACCACAGCCGATCTCACCTATCTCCCTCGACCCCGCTCGACGGACGCAGGGCAAAGCTGTTACCTTCAATCTCGCTCCTCGGAACTCACAGGATGAGGGTGGATCAAATGGCGGATGCCGTCAACGGAGGGAGGTGCGGACCTTGTATAGAGGAGGGATGTGGCTACCGCCGGCGGCGATGGCACCGCGGCGGTTAGAAGAACGACCGTCCAACGACCGACCGTTGGGGTAGTTGGCGGACGAGCAAGAAGATGAGGAAGAAGGCGACATCGGGTGGAGTTGCTTGGGGAAGGAGGGAAACGGGAGGATGAAGAAGAAAGAAAAAGAGGAGAGAGAATAAGATAATAAATTAAATTAAATTAATTGCAAATCAATTAATTATTAATTAATTAATGGTTGAATAAAATAAATTAATTAGAAAATAAGTAAGTAAATACTTAACTACGTAGTTAAATATTTAATTAAAAGATTAAGTAAATAAATAAATTATTAAATATACATTAATTAATATTGAATAACAAATAAATAAGTAAACAAATAAAATATTATTTATTTTAATTTAAGGATAACATATCAATATATTAAATAATACCATAAATTACGGTTCATTGTACAATATACCAATATAGACCCGAAAACCGCATTATTCGTATTAACTTCGATTTTAGCTAAACTAGTATCATTTTTTAGATAATTTAAGCTCAATTCGGAGTTCATACGACCAAGTTATGAGGTCCGGAAAATTTAAGTAGCGGATTCCAATCTCCGGATATTGGCACTTTTGCTAATTATATATTTATATTTTTTATATCCTATTAAAAGATTTTAGGAGAAGAAATTATGTTAATCAGATATATGATTAATTAATAAAAAATCTGAAAAATTTCTACATATAGTACATATAGACAACGGGTCCAAAATGTCGAAACTCATCGATTTTATTCTAATATTTTTTATATTTTCAATAAATTGTATTAAGTATAAAATGGATTTTAAAAGTAACTTAGGTTCATTTGAAGTTTTCTATAAATAGTTACAAACATTGGAAGTTGGCTTTTGCAACTTTTACGGTTCATCGCGGTTAATTATTTTTTTTGAAATATTTTTCTAATATTTTTATATAATAATATTTTTTATGAATAACCTTTGCAAAAGAAGTATTTTAATTTGAAATCGTCTGGATGCTAAATAAAAACAGGTAAAGTATTTACATGGTGCAAAATGGGTAAATTATTTTTTTTAATCTTGATTTTCTGAATATTTTTATAGGTTAGGATCCATATCTCTCCCTACTTATTTCTTTTATCGATACGGTCAGTCAATATTGACCTGATCTCGGGATTAAAATCAGTCTGTATATATTATATATATCCAACCTTCTTTTCTTTTATTTTTCTGTGTATCTTTATTATTATTATTGGATAAAATAAGTGTTAAGTATATAATATTAATAATTGTAGTTAGAATGTTAATTAATTGAAATTAGTGATCATTTACATGTATTTTATCAAAGATTTTAGCCAAAATAAAAAACAGAGGCGATGAATCATGGATTCATCATTTCCCTATACTTTACCTTTGCTAGTCCCTTAGCAAATACTTATTCTATAAATAAGTGCAAGCAAAAAAAAAAGAAAAGGAAAAAGAGAATTTAGAACATGATTGTTTCTTTAAACTGAATCTCACTTCACCCAAAATCTGGAGCTTGGATTCAGACCTTTAGATTATTAGTGTGTCAGGACTCTATTAGAATTAGGATTTAAGCATCGACACCTCTCAAGTTCTACAAATCCTTATCCAGATTCACCACAACAACCATCTCAGATCCACCTATCCCATCTCATCCCTCTATCGTAAATATACATGTCTATACCATTCATTTGCACCTCTTTTACGCTGATGGAATATATTAAAAATGACAACACTATTGCCATGACAATAAAGAAATAGAAGTCTCCAGAGCACGTTAACATCCATTTCTAGTTTCCAAAAGTACATAAATTAGCCTAACATCCATTTCTAGTTGCCAAAAGTAGAGAGATTAACCTAAATCTCAGACAAAAAGTGAACATGGGTTAGACTACATCTCAGACAATAAGCAACAACCCCAAACATCTTTCAAATATATCGTGCAGAAATAAAAATAAAAAAGAAGTGTTCAAAGCGATTAGATATGTAAAATATCTTTTAGGAACCCTTACCATAACCACGATAAACATCTCTTGAACAACATCAAGCCCATAATCATAGAAGATTTAGAACATGCCTTGTGAAAGTAACAAACTAACAATCTCTGACGGCTATGAACTCCAATCATACTCTAAATTATCTTCAACTAGAAAACAGAGGATCCTACATATCCAACGACTCACTGACTAATCTGTTGTCACATATCAGGCTTGCTATATAGAAGATACTACCAAAACCAGTACTATTAAAGTCAAGTAACGTAAAATCGTTAATTCAAAGATTCCAAAAATACGAGTCAATAACATGTAATTTGAGCAGCTCAACTTATTTATTCAAAAGTTCCAGATAAAATATCCTCAAACCTGAAAAACCAGTCTCTTCTTGAAAGCACTTACCATCAAATAAATGCGGACAGATACAACAAGAATGAAATCACTCAACTGCCTCTACAACCAGTTGGGTCACCGCAATCTTTCCACAAGCTAGACAGCTTTTCTCAGAGTGGTGGATTGCATTTCATTGCTTTGAAATATTAAAAAATCACAGTAAATATCAAGTTGAAATTTATAACAATTCCTAAGTTAAACATATAGAAATACAAACTAATCTTCCAAAACTAAAATAGACATGTTTAGATCAGGTCTCTCTACTGAGAAAGAATTCCAATAACTGCTTGATAACATTCATCTCTTTATCTAAAGAGCAAATATTGCAATCCAAATGGAAATTCAAACTCCAAACTTAGTCAAGCTGCTTCTTAGTGTCCCTCATGTCTTCATTTGCAAAACCCCATATTTGGATAAACATGAACAAGCATTCAAAACTGAAAGAGAAATTAGCCCATATATTCCATGAAATGGTCTCTAATCCACAAGACCTTCCACCAGAGAGCAAAACATATTGCAACATCTTACCATGTTTCAACCTCCAATTATAAAGGGAATCATCTAACAATCCACACACCTAACCCCTATCAAATTATAATGTAGAAAGACTTGGCGATCTATCACCATTATCACGTAATACCTCTATTGGAAAAACACAGACCAATGGCAGACATAAGCCACAAGATTAAAATCTATTGGTAATCGAAGATAATTCTCTTTCAAGCATTAGATTCAAGTCCACTACTTTAAATTTAGAAAACAACCATACTTTAAATTTAGAAAACAACCATAATCACGGAATAATAAACATATAATCCCTCTATTGGAAGATAAGTAATCTCATAATACCCTATCAAATAAAGTTGGGTGATTTTTCAAGAAAGAAATTGGTATTAGTACTAATATAATTTCACACTTGCTTGTATCTCAAAGACACTGCATGAAAAGGGATCATCTCGATAATCTTCAAATTGACCAGAGTTCACCATGCCACATTCCTATTTTTAACTGATTGTATAACTTCTGCACTGTGATTTTTTCAGGAAGAAAATAATATAAGTACTAATCTTATTGCATACTTGCTTATATCCTGAGGAATTCAACATAGAAGAGGGATCAACTTTTTAGAATCTTCATATCAACCAAAGTTCTCCTTGCCACTCCCATCCTGATAAAAATATCAATACAAAAAACCAGGTGTCTAGGACATTTCGGGTTTTCAACTTCAACGACAACAACAACAACAACAAAGCCTTTTCCCACAATTAAGTAGGGTCATCTACATGGATTCTTCGCCTCCATTCAGATCTATCTTGGGCCAATCCCTAGCTTACATCCACAAAACTAAGATCCCTTCGTATGGTCTCTTTCCAACACTTCTTGGGCCGTCCTCGCCCTCTCTTAGCCGGCTCAACATCCCAACACTCGCATCTCCTAACTGGTGCATCAGCTGGTCTTCTTTGCAAATGTCCAAACCATCTTAAGCGATTTTCTCACATCTTTATCCTCAATCGAAGCTACGCCAACTTTCTTTCTGATTGCATCATTCCGAATCCGATCTTTACGTGTGTGTCCACACATCCACCTTAGCATTTTCATTTCTGCTACATTCATTCTTTGCACATGTCTATGGTTCACAGGCCAACATTCAGATCCATAAAGCATAGCAGGACTCACGGCTGCTTTGTAAAACTTCCCTTTAATCTTTAAAGGAATTTTCTTATCACAGAGAACAGCAGAGGCTCCTCTCCACTTTAGCCAGCCTGCATTTATTCTATTAGTAACATCCCCATCAATTTCCCCATCATGTTGCAGAATAGATCCCAGATATCTAAAGGAATCTCTCTTCTGAATGTTATCGTCACCCATCATCATCTCGATTCCTTCACCATTGCTTCCATCAAAGGTGCACTCCATATATTCCGTTTTAGCCCTACTTATACAAACATCCTTTAGTCTCCAACTCATGTCTCCATACCTCAAGCTTCTCATTTACTCCGTCTCTAGTCTCGTCAATTAACACAATATCATCAGCAAATAACATACACCAAGGTAACTCATCCTGAATGTGACTGGTCAACTCGTCCATAATAAAAGTAAAAAGAAATGGACTTAAAGCAGAACCTTACTATAAACCAATGCTGATGTCAAAATATCCAGTCTTCCCAGACGGGGTCCTTACACAAGATAAAACCCTATCATACATGTCCTTTATGAGGTTACTGTATAGGACAGGTATTTGTCTCTTCTCCAACACTCTCCACAATATCTCTCGTGGGACAGAATCATAAGCCTTCTCCAAATCAATAAAGATCATGTGGAGGTTCTTCCTTTTAGCTCTATAAATCTCCATTGTTCTCCTCAGCAAATGGATGGCTTCAGTCGTTGAGCGACCTGGCATGAATCCGAATCGATTTTCTTTTACATTGGAAATTTGCCTCAACCTTCTTTCGATCACACATTCCCAAATTTTCATAGTGTGGCACAACAGCTTGATACCTCTATAATCTGAACAATTTTGAATGTCTCCTTTATTCTTATAAAGAGGCACCACGATACTCCTCCTCCAACTTATACAACAAAAAAAGCGTAAAAGCCTCCTCCAAACTAGTCATTCAGATTAATCATAGCAAGACTAAGTTGTGTAAAATAATAAGATACTCTAATTTTATTTGTCGAATCTACAATTACAATATTGAACTTCATGTGTTGATTAATCATTGTTGAATGGTTTAGTTTAATGGAAAGATAACAAAATGCGTAAAATGCGTAGAACTGATGTAATCATCTACAATACTGACACGTATCCTGATAAAATTAGAAAGCGATGTTAGAAGGGAAAGAAAAATTTGGCGATTCGAGGCCTGGTGGATGGAGGAACGAGAGTTCTCGACAAAACTGTTGGAATATTGGACAAAAAGCAATTCGTCTCACTCTCTGCAAAGAAAGATGGATGTGGTAGGGAAAAAGCTAAGTAGATGGGCATCAAAGGAAATCAAGCACTGGAAGGCAGAAAAGGTGGAAGTAGAAAACGAAATTCAGGTGCTATCGGAGCAAACACCCACCCCGCAGGTCAGCATGCTGATTCAGAAACTCCAAACAGAACATTTGGAACTATTAAAGATAGAAAAGTTATACTGGTTCCAACGCTCACCACTTGTACGCAACCAATAGGAGGAAAAACATAATAAATTGGATAGGACTTGAGGATAACACTTACTCATGAAACAAGGAGGAGATTCAACATACCTTCTACAATCACTATGTGAAGAGGTTTCATAGCTCCAACGAGGTCAGTACATGGCCTAGAATTTTCAACGATAAAGATATAGTGACTACATTGGAGACAAAGTTTGTTGAATTCATCCCGAGCAAGGATGAAATACACGACATCTTCCAAAAGATGACCCCACTCAAGAGTTCTGGTCCAGATGGATTTCAAGCCACATTTTATCAGAGGAATTGGAATTTGGTGGGGAGTGAAGTTGTTCGATGCATCCAAGCATACTTCGCGAGAGGCTACATCGATAGCAATATAAATAAAACATACATCGCATTGATTCCCAAAAGGAAATGTGCAGATACGCCTCAGGATTTCAAACCAATCAATCTCACGAACACCATATATAAAGCCACTGCAAATCTTATAGCGAACAGATTGAAGCCTATACTGCAAAGAGTCGTCTCTCTTAATCAGTGTGTCTTCTTGCATGGCAGACAATTATTAATAATGTGATTGCAGCAATAGAAATAATCCATGACATGAATTCCAAACGAACGAACAAGCATCACATGGCAATAAAACTGGATATAGAGAATGCACTCGACCGCATAGAGTGGAGATTCATTAAAGACCTTCTCACTCAGCTATGTCTTCCTTCCAGATTTATAAGCCCGCTAACTTCATGCATAACGACATGTACCATGCGTTTACTTATTAATGGCACCCCCACTCCAACCATTCTTCCCAATAGACGTTTACATCAAGGATGCCCCTTATCCCCATTTCTCTTTATACTCGGAACAGAGATGCTGACCAGACTCATGGATCAAGCACTACATATCAAGCTTATTTCAGGCTACAGGGTCCGGAGGTACGCGAAGCCTATCACTCACTTGATCTATGTCGATGACACCATGGTCTTCGGAAGAGCCATCGAGCCGGAGGCAACAACTATTACTCATATATTAGCCATTTATTGTCACTACTCTGGCAAGGCAATAAACTGTCATAAGTCCAAGGTTGCTTTCAATAGAAGAACTCCGGCCCAACTTCAACAAAATATCATGCAGAGGCTGAAGGTCCATACCGGTTTCAATGATGAGATATACCTGGGAATCCCTTTGCATATACCCAGCTCTGCAATCAACATACAAGAATATCTGAAAAACAAACTCCAAGCAAAACTTGCTGGCTGGAAAGGAAGACTTCTATCCCAGGCCGGAAGGACGGTGCTAATAGCCCACTCCTTTACCTCAGTCCCACTTCATATCATGACTAAATCACTTCTACCCCAATCCACCTACAAATGTATTAACACATTGGCAAGAGATTTTTGGTGGGGCTTTCAGGAACCTCAACGTCATTATTATACAAAAGCTTGGGACCAGCTGGCCATGCCCAAACACTTTGTAGGTCTGGTAATCCGAAAGCCAAAGACATGAACGAAGCATTGATATTAAACTTGCATGGAGATTGCTTGATACCAACTACCAACCGTTAGTCCTTATGGAAGGAGATAATTCAGGCAAAGTATTATGACAAGGAAGATTTCAGGGGAGCTGCAGAGAGGTCAAGCTCGTCCCCATTATGGAAAACCCTCATGCAAGTAAGGCAATTACTCTTTGCCAACACCCTTACCCTTGTTGGCAATGGGACCTCCACCCGAATATGGAGAGACAACTAGCTCCCTCACTATCAAGAGCCTATTATACCCAAGGCCTACACCAGAGAAATGCCTATCCGAGTCTCACAACTAATAGACACGGATGGCATTTGGAATAGGTCAATCTTGCAAAAATATTTCGGCCCAACAACCATACAACATATTCTAGCCACCACCCTAAGGCCATGTGCGCCAAATACGCTTATATGGAAACCCCACCCGAGGGGTATTTTCACGATTAAATCGTCCTATCAGCAACTTTCATACTATAGACGAATCCAGGACAATCAAACAGTGGAACATGTCAAAATGATATGGGCCTCTCAAGAACTAGACCCGCATGTCAAACTATCCATGTGCAAGATACTTTCAAACTATCTCCCTATTAGGAAACACCTATCATCTGTGATGCAAAGGTATGATAATGCTTGTGTTTTATGCCACACTCTGAAGAAGATGAATGCCATTTATTTGCATCATGCACATATGCGTGTGCTATCTGAGTCGCTATGGGATACAAACAAACTGCAACACCAATGCCATTAAAGTATGTTTTGACCTGACCAATGATCCGACTAACAAGCCACTCTTTTTGTACACATGCAAGCTCCTATACCTTATTTGATTGGACAGATGTGATTGTAAATACAAACACCACATTTGAAATCCACTGCACACAATCAACAAATTGAAAAGCTTGCAGCATACGTCTCAGTCACAAGCACTGCTTAAGGATCCCTTGGACACAGGTAGAAAACATACCTAACCAAAATACACTAACGATCACAACCCAAGAGTAGACGCAACACATCAGCATGGTGGTTGATGCGGCATACAACTGCAACAAAGCAGCCATTGCTATTACCTCCTATAAAAACAATGAGCTCATTCTAGCAAACGTAGAGTTGTTCAAAGCCTATAGCTCTGAGGAGGCAGAAGCCATAGCCATTAATGCGGGAATCAACATCGCCGCCCGAGTCCGCTACAATACCACTATAATCCACTCTGATTGCAAAGCCGTAGTGAACATGATCAATCTTGCGCGCACTCTAGATTGGTCGGTTAGAAGGTTGCTAGAAAATTCCATTGATATGCTCTACATGTCCAAAAAGATCAAAGTGGTCTACGCTACAAGGAAGACAGTGCCTGCAGCTCATAAGATTGCCAAATTCTCTCTACGTAATAATGTAACCAATGAATGGTAGGGAGCGATCATTCCGCACTTCTTATACTTTATTATCACTAACTAATGGAAACAACTCCATAGTTTCACAAAAAAAATCTACAATACCGACACTGAAATTCATGGCACTTGATACTCGAATAGGTTCTTTTTAGGATGCATATTTTATAGCTGAAATCTATAGCAATAAAAAAAGAGTCCATACGTAGCAATTCCCATAGTACATCCGAAGTCGAAGGACTCATACCCACATATACATAATAATTCCCATTAGTACATCTGAAGACCAAGGACTCATACCCACATCATGGTCTTGAAGCACTATCATTAAATCAAATATATTGGAGACAAGAAATAACTAGAAGCTGAAAAAGAACATTTCAACCCCCTTCGCTTTGTAACTATGCCCGGTTGAAATATATACGCAAAAGCAAAATCAATAATCAAGAACACAAAACATAAAAATATAAGGGGGTGTTTGGATAGTGGGTTTAGGTGGTTTAAACTGGTTGCAGGTAACCCATTTTTGGGTTTTGGTGTTTGAATAGAGGATTAAACTGGGGGTGGGTTAGAAGTGGGTTTATTATGATATGATTGTATTAGAGTTTGAAAAAGTGAGTAGTTATTGTGATGTGATTGTATTGGAGTTTGAAAAAGTGAGTAGAAGTGGAATAGTTTATATTTTTTAGATGAGATGATGGTATAATATATTATTTTTTGATAGGATTGATGATGTAAAATTTATTTTTTTAATTTTTTAAAAAGGGAATAAAGTGGGGCCTACGAGGAGGGAGAAAACATGGGTTAGGGGAGTTAAACCACCCCGGGGGTGGTTTAACCTTGTAGCCAAACACACCCTAAAGGTAGACGCTCAGGTTTTACGTGGAACTCTACTCCATGAGAAGCAGGATGAAATCATATAAGAAAGCATCAAAAAGGCCGAATCTTCTATTTCAATCTCTCTTAATGAGTACATAGGTGTGGATATAGATAGACCAAGGTCACATATCTCATCCATGTAGGATAAAACATGAGTGGACTCATCTATCACATACTTCAACATGTCCCAAATCCAGAATCGATCCCCTCAAACTCCAAGATGGTATTTAAATCTCCAGATCTATAATAACCTCTCTCCTCCCTCTACTGGATTTCTCCAAGGTGATCCCTTGCTCTCACATTATATTACAAACTCTAGATCAACACTATTGGTGGAGTTGATACAGATAAAAACACCATTTTAACACTACTGCCACAATAAACCATAAAAACATGTAGAGCACACCAACTTCTAGTTGCCCATAGCACGTCGTGAAATTTCGGTGAAATTTTCGGTTCCAATAAGGAACCAAAATTTCAAGCAAAATGACGTTATAAGGACAGTTTTCGGTCATTTCTTCACAAATGATGATCGATACGGACGAAATTTCGACGAAATATCGTATCGACATGGTATCGATATGATATCTGAAACTGATATTTAAACCCTTGGCCAAAAGTAGGTTGTACTTAAATTATTGAAAATACCCAACTGCTTTCAGATACCACTTTGCCTTGTAAAACAAGTATAAAATCATATCTTGGAGTAAATGTCAGATACAAGCCAACAACCCAAAATTCATTCAAATATACTACGTAGAAACAAAAAAACTGTTCAAAGCAATTAGATATACACATCTTCTAGGAAGTGAACTTTTACCATGCCCACAATAGAAGAACTAGAACAGAGTTTTTTAACTAACAATCTATGACGGCGAAGAACTCCAATCATGTCTTAATAATCTTTCAACTACAAAATGAAAGACACCACAAATCCAACCACCTGCCAATCAATTTGCTGCTACATATCAGACTTGCTACACAGAAAAAACTCTCCATATAACCAATACCAGTAACAAAGGTGTAGTACCTTCAGTTATTCATTCAAATTTTCCAAAAAAACAAGCCAATACATGTACGTTGTATACCTTCTATAGATTCAAAACTACTTAGGAAGAACCATCGAAGAAGCCATAATATCTCTCATACCTGAAACTGTTCTCCTGAAACTACTTGTCCTGAAACCACTTAGGAAGAACCATCGAAAAAACCGTTGACAAAGATAAAAAGAATGGAATCATAACTATTGGTCTCTGCAACCTTCTTACTGACTATACAGCTATTCTCGGAGAGTTAGATTGTATTTTCACAGTTAATATTTAAAAAAACAACTATAGATATCAACAGAGTAGAAACTATAGCAATCCCTCAGTTTCCAGATAGAAAGCCTCAAAAAATCCTTACCTACTGGAAATACAAATACACTTGCATATACATTTTCATAATTATCTCCTACATTCAACTTCCCACTTCTGCTATTAAGAAAAGTGTCAAATAAATAACAATAAGCCCAAGTGCTTTTGAGGTTATATCTTAAAGAAATTGCATAACACTCTGAAGAATACACTTCCAACCAGCGACGGGTTCAATAACATACACTTCACAAGAACCAATGGCAAATTTAATAAGATAACAAGTGTTGAGACATCGTGTCTACGTTATCGTGTTTACAATTATATGGTCCCTTCTTTGTAATTTATCCATAGAGCTTTTCTCCTATATAAGAGAGCTCTAGGGTTTGATAATAATCAATCTCTTTGATTTCCTCTCAACATGGTATCAGAGCGACGGTCCTAGACCGGAGCCTGTGCCCTAGTTCCTTGCCCCCACCGATAGCCTCGCGCCCCAGCGCCGCCTCTGCCCGCTCGAGCGCCTCACGCACCACCGTCTCACGCCCCGGCACCGCCTCAGCCCGCTGCTCGACCTGCGCACGCGCCCTATGCGGCTGGAATGGCTGGAGCGTCGTCGCCTCCTGTGACACGCGCGTGTCCTGTGCGCCCCTTCCCGCGTTGTATGCCCTGTGCGCCTGGCCGTGCCTGACTACGTTGTAGTCCTACGATCTGTGCACCTATTCTTCTGTGCCCTAGATTTTTCACGCGGGTCTTGTGCACCTGTGCACTTGTTCTCTGCGTGTCTGTGAGCATCACAATCTAGTCCTTCCAAAGAAAAGAAGAACTCCAAGGCATGAAAGGGGTTGTGGAATGAGTCTACACCCACAACCACCTTCATTGATGTCCAGGTAGACATTCTTGTCTCAGCTTTGTGTAGTCCCAGTCTATAGAGATTGTTGTCATCATGTCTGACAACAAGGTGGATGTTCCGTCCTCGGGTGCCTTCAAAGGTTCAACACCCATTGTCAAGATAGATAGAACCAACTATGAACTGTGGGCTACACAGTTCATGAGTTTGATGCAGTGTAATGGAAAAAAACACATCCTTACGACAGAGAAGCCAAGTGACAAGACTGGGATAAATGCCTTGTGGGAGGCGGATGATGTGTATGCTCGTGTGTGGCCATCTGGGACTGTTTATACGAAGATAGCCAATGATATACTGGGTCAGCCTATGCAAAGGCTATGTGGGACATTCTTGCAGCGACTTACTCATCGGCAAAGAATGAGTCTAAGATCCTACAGCTCCAGCATGATATTTTCACATCAAAGCAGAATGGTCGTCCTCTTCACATCCTTTATACCTCTCTGAGGGGTATGTTCGAGAGGCTGCATGGTTACATACCGTTGACTGCTACACCAGACCAGCTCAAGGCATATAGAGACTCCGTGGTGACTGGGGTATTCCTAGAAGCCCTGGATCTGGAGTATGATGCAGCTCATGCCCAAATTCTCGCTGATGCTACTATACCTTCGATGGAGGAGGCGTATCGAAGATTGAGTAGACTATCCATATCCTCTGACAATACCTTACAGTAGACCTCTTCAGCTATGGCAGCTCCACGTGGTAGAGGCAGCCATACAATATATCGTGATCGAGGAAGTTCCAACCGTGGTAGAGGAGGTGGTGGTCGAGGTCGATCATACACGTTCTGCCACAGTACAGGTTATTATGAGGAAACCTGCTATTCTAAGCATGGGTTTCCAGCGTCAGCCAGAGTTGCAGAGCAGACACAACAAACTGGGAGTTTACCTGATCGGAGGTATGATGAGCTCGTAACACGACTGAGAGAGATTATGCCTGGCACATCTGGATCCACTAGTTCTCCCTCAGGATCCTCAAAAGTAGCTGCATCAGCCTCAGCATCAACATCCACGACAGGTACAGTAGTTGCCTTTACTACGTGTTACAGAGCGGATATGTCCAAGTGGATCATGGATTCAGGTGTATCACATCATCTCTGTGGTGACAGAGATCAGTTTAATGTTTTTCATCCTGTCAGATCTGGACGATCGGTTGTGATAGCAGATGATACACATTCCCCCATCACTTGTCAGGGGGAGGTGTAGTTGACTCCTACCTTGAGACTTTCTAATGTTCTCTATGCACCAGCATTTTCCATGAATTTATTATCAATTAGTCAAATCACCAAAGATTTACATTGTTGTGCCATATTTGATTCTTCTGCTCTTGTGTTTCAGGATATACTTACGGGCAGAGTGATTGGAACTGGCCGTGAGCAAGGAGACCTTTACAGACTTGTGCAGTCTTCGTATGCTGGTGTTTCATCCTCCTTACGCACTGGGTCTGTCTCTCCGTATATGTGGCATCTGCGATTTGGTCATCTTCCTTTGCAAAAGCTAGTTCATGTTCTCCCTCAGATTTCTCCTCGCTCCACTTTCCAGTGCGAGGCCCGCCAGCTTGGAAAGCATCACCGGTCCTCTTTCCAGAGTCGTCAGGGTCCGAGTAGTTATAGTCTGTTTGAGTTGTTCCATTTTGATATTTAGTGTCCTAGTCGTGTCCCGGATCATCAGGGGCGCAAATTTTATCTTGTTGCTGTTGATGAGTTTTCTCGGTTATGTTGGGTTTTTCTTCTAAAGAATAAGTCTGATGCTAGTTTTGTTATTCATTCTTTTATTAAGAAGTAACGAATATTTTTCTGCCAAAATCAAGTACATACGTTTAGACAATGCTCTAGAATTCTGCAGTATTCAACTCTCTCAATTTCTTAAATCTCATGTATTGTGCATCAGACGTCGTGTCCTTATACCTCTCAACAGAATGGGGTGGCTGAAAGGAAACACCGTCACCTCATGGATGTTACTAGGACTCTCTTGATTCAGAGCCGTGCTCCTCATTCCTACTGGGGAGACGCGGTTCTAACTGCTTGTTACTTAGTAAATCGTATGCCTTCTTCAGTGTTAGGGGAAAAAGTCTCGTTCTTGATTGTGTTTCCCGAGAAGGATCTTTTCTCGCTTACGTCTCGTGTCTTTGGATTGGTTGCGTTTGTTCATCAGTTCTTTCCTGGTCTTGACAAGCTTTCTCCAAGATCAGTTAAATGTGTTTTTGTTGGATCTTCCAAAACCCAAAAGGGCTACCGCTATTTTGATCCTATTCGACGAAGGTATTATGTCGGTGTTGATGTCACCTTCTTGGAGTCTATTATATATTTCTCTCCCACAAATGACAGGCTTGCTCCTTCCGAGGATGGCGAAGACATTTATATGCCTCCTCCTCCGTCGGTGCTTGATCCTCCTTCATTACCTTCACCATCACCACCATCATCACCACTACCACCGCCACCACCTCCGTCGTCTCCTACTTTCTTTCCACAGGTCTACCAAAGACTGCCTCCATCTCAGGCACCTCCTCCATCACCCAGCACGCCCGAGGTAGGTCTTGAGCATTTGAGTTCTTTTGATGGCACGGGTGATTTACTTGCACAACATGAGTTTCAGGCTGCAGATGATACTTCTACTGCTAATATTGATGATTTGGATATTCCTCTTGCACTTTGGCGGTAGAAACGTGCACGTACGATGAACCCCAAATATGCGGGTGGACTTTGGTTCTCATGTTTCCTTGGAGCGTCTATCCAAGGATTTTCAGCATTTTGCTGCGGGCTTGTCCGCTACACAGATACCACGATCGTATCAGGAGGCCTTGCAGAGTAGTCAGTGGTGTTTGGCCATGGAGAAAGAGATGGCAACATTACAATCACGTGGTACGTGGAGTGTTGTACACCCTCCACCAGGTGCGTCTATTGTTGGCAGCAAATGGATTTTTACAGTGAAGCAGCGCGTTGATGGTACAGTGGACTGATACAAGGCCATGTTGGTTGCTTGTGGATACACCCAAACCTAAGGGTGGACTATCATGACACATTCTCTCCTGTGGCGCGTCATTCTACCTTGCGTATTCTCATTTCGGTTGTGAGAGATTGGCCACTTTTCCAGTTGGATGTCAAAAATGCTTTCTTGTATGGTGATTTCCAGTATGAAGTCTACATGCAGCAACCACCTTGGTTTGCTGCTGAGGGGGAGTCCAGCAGTCTGGTATGTCGTCTTCATAAGGCTATATATGGCCTTAAGCAGAGTCTGAGGGCTTGTTTTCAGAAACTCTTAGAATTGATTGAGCAGAAGGGGTTTGTCAGATCTACTGCATATCATACTCTCTTTGTAAAGAGAGACCAGCGAGGTATTCTGGTCATCTTCGTTTATGTTGATGACATTGTTATCACTGGCAGTGATACACAGGGAATTCAGGCAGCAAAGGACTTCCTTGTACATCAGTTTGTTACCAAGGACTTGGGTACACTTCGTTACTTCCTTGGATTGGAATTTGCATGAAATCAACAGGGTATGATTATGACACAAAGGAAGTATATTATTGATCTCCTATCTGAGACAAGAATAACAGGATGTAAATCAGCTACTACCCCAATATCCTAATGTGAAGCTTCATGATGAAGGATCTGAGGAGGTGGACAAGAGACGCTACAGAGAACTGGTCGGGAAATTATTGTATGTCATTATTACCCGGCCTGATATATCGTTTGCTGTGAGTAAAGTAAGTCAGTTCATGGAGCTACCCAGGCAGGCGCGCATTGATGTTGTATTCATGATTCTGAGATACTTGAAGTCATCTCCAGGCGCAGGCCTTCTGTTTAGAAGAGATACGTCTCTGTCAATCACAGGGTGTACTGATGCAGATTATGCTGAGTGTCCTAATGACAAGAAGTCTACTTCAGGCTTCATTGTTTTTGTTGGCAGTTCACCAGTCTCATGGAAGAGTAAGAAGCAGACTGTCGTTGCTCGATCCAGTGCAGAATCGGAATATAGGGCAATGGCCCAGGGCAGTAATGAGATGATGTGGGTCAAGTCTGTCTTGAATGATTTAATAATTGAAGTACCTCTTCCTATGCATCTCAAATGTGATAATCAGGCAGCTTTGTTTATAGCCAATAATCCAGCATTCCATGAAAGGACAAAGTACATTGAGGTAGACTGCCACTACACTCGAAATTTGATCCAGAAGGGGCTTATTTCGATATCCTATGTTGCATTAGGAGATCAGATTGCAGATATGTTTACAAAAGCTCTGGCTAGAGGTCCTTTCCATAACTGTTGTTCCAAGCTGAGCATGATAGATATATATGCTCCAACTTAAGGGGGAGTGTTAAGACATCGTGTTTATGTTATCGTGTTTATGATTATATGGTCCCTTCTTTGTAATTTACCTATAGAGCTTTTCTCACATATAAGAGAGCTCTAAGGTTTGATAATAATCTATCTCTTTGATTTCCTCTCAACAACAAGGATTCTTTAAGTAATCTCTCATTCTCATTCTTTTTGTAACCCTTTAGCATTCACCTCCAAATACTGGATATGTTCATTTACGTCGTTCCCAACTTAAGCATGACGTAAAACTCTTCAATCTATACGTTTAACTTGGTCACTGAAAAACAATATGTTGGATAAGATACCAACAATTCTTCAGATTGTCTCCCTTTCCCGATACCAACAATTCTTCATATTGTCTCCCTTTCCCGATGGATTTTAGCATTCACATCCAAGCAATAGATTAGATCATCTATCAAACTTAACCTTATGGGCACTTGATACTCCAGTATGCAAACAACAAGAACATATCTTCTAGATGCAACAAGGGAAAAGGGGTTCTCTTCCCTTTGTGAATGCAATCACAAATTATGCCCAAAACCACCATATCCAAAATCTAAGGCATTAGGAGTCCCCAGCCATTATTCAATTACGATTCTTTTCGTCATTTTGGCAACACTTAATTGTTAATAATTCCGAAGCAACACTATGTCACCAAAAATGGCAGTATATAATGCGTCCCAAATTAATTTGAGCTCATTAACAAGGTGACATATAAACAACTTAATGACAACACTGATTGCAAAAACCTACACAAACTTTGCTTTCTAATGTAAAGAAGGATTATGTCTTAAAACAAAAAAGTAGCACGTGATAAAAAACTTGCAATAAAGTATATGCACACCACCAAGCCTACAAACATACAGGAATGCATATAAATCTTGTAAACTAAACTAGTAGTCGTTTAGATCATATCTCCTCTAGAGAGGAAGAACTCCAATAATCCCCAATAGTATTCTTAATCTTATATTTATCTAAAGAGCAATACATACCACAATCTAAACATGAATACAAACTCCTGAACTTGCAAAACCCCAGATATGGATAAACCGGAACAAGCATTCTAGAACAGAGACAGAAGATTTAGCTCATGTATCATCAAGTAGCGAACTCTAAGTCCCCGATAACCTTCAACCAGCTACTACAACATATGACCATGCTTCGACCTGAAAATGTAAAAGCATTGAAAAATATGAAAGCTCATAATATCCCATCAAATAAAGCTACTTTGTTACACTCGCAATCATAGCATAATCATAGAAGATAATTAGTTGCATAATATACCAAGGTATCCACCTCTCTTGTGGTGAGACTACAGAAATATAATATGTTTAGATACCAAAGATTCTTCAAGTTATCGATCCAGTACATTCATTTTTGTTCTGCACCTCCTTAGCATTCGCATGCTAACAACTCATGTGAACAACCTACAACACTCACAAAGACCTTCATAGCACTTGATAATCTAATAAGGTTTTTTATGTGCCATTAATATGTGAAATCTGTAATATACAATAAAAAGACATTGCATACCAAAGAATCCCCATTAATACATCTGAAGAATCAAAGACCCCTCGTATCCACAGCATGGTCACTGAAGCCGTAGCACCAAATCAAAAGATGGAAAAAAATATATAGAATCTGAAAAGAAACATTTCAACCTTTCTCCTTTGTAATCATGACTCAAATCCAGAATTAAACCACTCGAAACAAGATTTGACTCTAATTCTTCCACCATCTTCAAAACAAATATGATCTTATTAAAAGTCCATTTCTATGCTATTACCATAAATAACCACTCTCCTGCCTCTGCCAGAGATCACCCAGCGTGATCCCTTTTTATCGCATTAAAGTGTCCACACTCATTTTCTCCAGAGGAGCTAATGGAGAATATTGAAAATTATAAAACAACACTATTACCAGATACTAAAAAGATAGAAATCTTGTATAACACATCGACGTACAATACATCTATAGCTGCCAAAAGTTGGATGTAGATAAAACTTATAAAAAAATATCCCTTAATTCTGCTCCCACTTTGCCTTATAAAACAAGGTTTTTTTTTTGAAATCCAACCTTCGGGGGAGACACGGCATGGTGTTCGCCCCAAAAATTTTAATCTCAGACAAAAATTGAAATCATCTTAAGAACTGAAGATAGATTAGACTAAATCTCAGACAAAAATTGAACATGGGTTAGACTAAAGCTCAGATAAACTGAACTGGTTGTCACAACACCAACCCACAATTATATTAGAACCATAATGAAACTCCTTAAACTGACCTAATCTCCAGGGCAATTAACTCCAATCATGTCTCAATATTCAACCAGAAAACAAAAGATCCCAAAAATCAAGAATTAACACATTAAAGTCAACTAAATCATATCAACAAAAGATCCCCTTCCTTCTGCTCCCACTTTACCTTATAAAACAAGATTAAATCATATCTTTAGAACTGAAGATAGATTAGACTCAATGTCAGACAAAAACTGAACATGGGTTAGACTAAATCTCAGACAAAAAGAAAAACAATCCAAAATTCATTCAAATATCTCATGTAGAATGTATACACTATAATCTCAGACAATAACTGATGGGATATATTAAAATGCCAAAGCTACTGCATTGCAATAATAATAACGAGTGCAAGTCCATGTAGCACAACAAGATCTGTTTCTAGCAGCAAAAAACTGGTTGTCACAACACCATCCCACGAATATATTAGAACTATAACACAACTCCTAAAACCGACAATCTCCACGGCAATTAACTCTAATCATGTATTGATAATCTTCAACCAGAAAACAAAAGATCCCAAAAATTGAGAATTAACGCATTCAAGTCAACTCCTTGATCCTCATTACATCAGCTTCCTTGATCCTCAACCGATGATATCCCCACCGCAGATCAATCTTAGAGAACACTGCTGCTCCTTGCAACTGGTCAAATAGATCATCTATCCTGAGAAGTGGGTAATGGTTCTTGACCGTTCTCTTATTCAACTACCTATAGTGTATGCATAGCCTTAGGGATCCATCATTCTTCCTCACGAAGAGGACTGAGGCTCCCCATGGTGACGTACTGGGGCGGATGAATCCCTTCTCCAACAACTCCTGCAACTGTACCTTGAGCTCCTTGAGCTAGCTGGTGCCAACCTGTATGGAGGGATAGAATCGGTTGTCTATATGGCAATAGCGTGGTCTCAAAATCTATCTCTCGTACTAGCAGTAATTTAGGCAGTTCGTCTGGAAATACATCAGGGAACTCACGCATAACTCTGACATCCTCTATCATATGGTCCTATACAGTTGAGTCTACTACAAAGGCGAGGTAGCCAACACAACCCTAAACAAAAAAAATTGGTATGCCCTCAAGGCGGAGATACACTCAATCCCATCATCAGATGTATTGCTTGACTTAAGAGAGACATATGGACATGGATATAAATATGCTGTTCTCTGGTGGACTCGTGTTGGGTCAGAAGACTTTCACACTATCCAGCATTCGAACACCAATAAGGAATGATATGTGTGGAATGGAATGGAGTACCACTGCTCTGATACCAAGCTGTGACACCCCTAGGATCCGGGTACTCGGCAAACCAAATCCACGCACACACATTCCACATTCGAATACTTGACATTCAAAAAACAGGAGAAAAATAGCAACATTCACAGGAATTTAAAATTTTTTCTTCTCATTCAACCTGTTCACATTTCATATTCCATTCATTGCATATACTAATTCCATTACATTGATCATATCCATGTCCACAAAAATATGCATGTAAGCATAAAATAGATGTCCACACATACATTATACATGGCATGTCTCTCAACAAAATACTACAAGAATAGTAAAACTACTACCAACAACTGTACTGTAAAAAAAAGTGTCGTGAAGTTGCACAAAATTGATGGTGCCTCCAACAATCACTACTGCGAACCTGCGGATCCACCCGTAGGTACGTTATGAGCAAAGTTGCCCAATACGATTTAAACAAAACTACACAAAAAGGAATGCGGGATAAACATTAAATGTGTGCAAAAGAGAAAGAAACAGGGTAATTGATCTCACAAAGAATTACATTTTTACTTTTTGTTATTTGATCTGGATATAGATATAAGTAACCAAGCTTCGTGGATAGTCTGTGGTCTTGGTCTGGATGAGACCTCACACTATGACTCTAAGGTAAAAGAAATACCTTAGGGTTGGGGTGCCTCCGTAGGCATGCGGTGGGGTACAATGCATCCTAACTAAGTTCCCAACACTTCCACTTAGCTCCACTTCGCATTTGTACTTCTGATTCACAAATTTATATTCCAACCCGCGAATCCTCGCGACAATCAAATCCTCCTTATGCACAGGAGATTCATGTCCCATTCCCAACTTCATTAACCACATTTCCCGGAACTCCCCTCTTAGCGCTCCCACTCGGAATACCGACCAATGTGGCCGACATTGGCCTGTACACGAGTATTAACTCTAAGTGACAAGCGAAACACTAGCCGACCAACCATGACTACTTGACCCGCACTCGAGCACCGGGCTAAAGCACGCAAGTGCCGAGGCAACCACCGTCAGATCAGCACCTCGGTGTGCCAAGCAACATGTCCCCCAACCATCGCAGCTACATTAGCAATTGGGATCGCGGTCAACTAGGCTTCTACTCGGGCCCCCAAGGGCGCATGCCCCTCCCTTGGCGGCAACTACACCACTACCCGATCCCCCTGAATCCATTTATACAAATGTGGCATTATTAACAAGTACTCTCTACTAGCCAACTTCCTCTAATTTCCCAAGATATAGGAAATTCATTAATGCATGCGATGGATGGATCGCACTTTATTTTCATTTCATGGATTTTTTTACAGGAATCTGTGGATTTGTCTAACTAATATGCATTCCCTTCATATGTTTGACAAACTAACTGTATGCAACGAGCAATCATAAATTGCATGAATGCACACTACATTTGGAAGTTGAAAGCCCCTCCATCGAAGATCTGAACAGAGTCGTTACTATGTTTAACATCTGATGAGCAGGTGCAGATAAGTTTACCTAAGCATTTTCCTTGGTTCATTCTATCGATGTTTATCCAAGCTGAACAGGTACGACATGCATATTCCAACTTGAGAAACAGTGTGTCATGATGCATTTCTTATATTATATCTTTCCTAATGTCAATTACATCTTGGTAAATTTCATAGTTATTCCTATAGGTAAGTTTGCAACCTTTTCACTTTCTCACAATTAAGGACGACTTAGTCCTACGTTGCAGAACGATGGTTGTTTCAATATTCAATGTGACTAAAATGCCTGACTAAAATGCCATTCAAGATGATATCCAAATCGGAGAAAATGGATGAAAGTGGATGCTGATGGGATTTTTTTTAAAGCTATTCACTTGTTGAAAGCAACACATAACTTCAATAGCCTTGCCATATGAAACTGTCTTTTTAATCCACTTTGAAATTGTATATCGTTTTTTTAGGGTAGGTATCAACTTGATAATATGTCCAAGGCATTTGAGTTGAATAGAAAATATAAGGTCACATGAAGAATATCATAAACACAGAATTTTATTGTTACATGTGGCAACCCATCCTAGGGAAGAATTACAGTAAAATTGACTGGATATGAACAAAGAAAGACATATCCATGGAAATATGATATTCGCATTAACACAAGGTTTTATTTTGATGAAGCTAAGGTTTTCATAGGGTTATGTGTGATTTAATTGATCGAATGGCACAGTTCACCAGGCTAAGGTCCCATACAGTGGATGACCTTGGAGTTCATGAAGATCTCATATACCGGAATGTCGTGATTTTTGACACAAACATCCAACGTGCTTTAACTGCCACACCAAAGCAGAAACCACACAATAGGTGAACACAATCGTGTAGACGAAGAAGATACACAGATGTTCAGTGGTATGTTTCTAACTAGATTTAGTCAAACCTTGCCAATTTCACCAACCAAAAGCTTCACTAAGGGCAATGGAAAAACATCAACACGATTCAGTGAATAGGATGAAGGATAGTGTGGGAACCGCAGCAAGGAGGAAGGGAAATACCGTACCAGAGAGGGGGAGAAATCGTGTGGAGCTCGCAGCAAGAGGAAGGAGGATCGTACCTTCTCTATACGAGCACGGCTTCGGGGCGTCGATTCAAGGTACTCCGGCGAGCTCCGGTGAAGTTTGGTGATGGAGAGGGAAGAGGAATGGTGCTGGAGGCCGAAGGGGAGAATTGGGGGCGTTCTGGGCGAGTTCCACGAAGGGGGGCAGGGCTGGTATATGGGTTGGGACCCGGATTCGGATCCGGGTCCGGATCCGTATATGGCAAGGACCCCCTCTCGCTAAAATGGTCATAACTCGGACTCCCGAAGTCGGATTTTTGCGTTCTTAGACTCGTTGGAAAGCTATCAACGAGCCCTACGCAATAGACTATTCAAGTAAATTTTTTGAACGCTGGAATAGAAGCAGATTTGCAATTTAGCCCAAATCCAGTTGGATTTTGCATTTTAGTCCATGTTCGGGTTTCGAGGGTTTCACAAAACCTGACATAACATTTTTCATAAAATCGCTTGGGATATCAGAGAAATGCTGAAAAATACCACCGTAATGGAATCACCCAACTGCTCTGGAACTATCGATCAACGCAACATTTTTATAGACTAGACAATTTTCCCGGGGCATTAATATGTACTTCACCATTAACATTTAAGGAATAACAATAAATATCAAGGAAATAAAAATTTATACCTTGATTGCAAGATACAAAATCTCATAGAATCATTACAAGTAAAGCTTCAGCATGACAATGATAAGAGTGCCATCCAGCTAATATATAGATGTACTTTTCTTCAAATTTTCATGAGTCCTTATTCAACTTGATTCCACCATTAAGATAACAGTCAACCAAAGAACAAGATGCCCAAGAGATTTTGAGTCTATATCTTGAAGCACTCTAAAAACTGCACCTTTTACTTGAGCATACAGTGTGTTTAATAAGATATGAAGGATTCTTTAAGCAACCTCTCATTCTTGGTGTGACATTTTCACATTCACCTCTAAACAACAGGTAATGTCATCTATGTCCTTCCCCAATTTAAACTTGCCACTCACATCAAAAAAATAGGAAAATCAAATAAACTAACATCCCAATAAAATTTAGGCTTCACGAGAAAACATAACTAAAATTACATAAGACTCTCCATACAAAACCATCCACTTGAACACTGAAAAACAATAAGTTGGATAAGATGCCAAGGATCCACAGGCTTCTCCTTATTGAAGAATTTTAGCATTCACGTTCAAATAAAGGATCATTTTATCTACCGGAATAAATCCAAATAATTGATTAGATTATCCACCAAACTAACCTTCTGTGCACTTCATACTCAGATATGAAAATGTTCTTCTATTATCAATATTTTAAATAGGAGAACACTTCACATATCACTTCACATATCAATCACTCAGGTTCTCTGGGTGGGGCGTGCGCCTTGACTTGGCGTGAGGCGCTCGAGGCGCGAGGCGCTCGAGGCGAGGCGGAGGCGTAAGCCTCGAAACATGAGGGGGTTTTTTACATTTTTGGTTATGTGCTTTGCACTTGACCTTATTTTTTTGTTAGCATTATATTTTTTATGTTTGTATTTTTGTTTACATGTTAACCCTTGCATATTTCTATATATAGCTCCATGCAAAGAGAAGAGATCGCTTGAAACAAGCGAAGTTCCATGATCTTGTATACTTCATGTTCAATTTATCATACATCTACACATACTAGTTCTATTACACACGGATTTGAGTTTGAATTGTAATAACTGTTTTATATTAGTTGCAAGTTTGCAACTTGATGTTGTTATTTGGTTGTATAAGTTGTGAATCTTAGAATACCCCCGTCTTGTTGGGGTATGATATGGCAGGAGGGGATGCATATGACGGTTCTCCAACAATATCCAACAAGACAAAATGGTTGGGATTCAAGGTGTATTAGTATTTTTTTACTTCAAACACTAAAAATTATGGTTCCTATAATGCTTTAGTATTAAGTATAGACTTTAATTCAATACTCATATAGAATTATTGAAGTTGGAACTTGATATTCCATATATTAGTGGCTTTTTTTGAACTACAATGCCTTCATTGCTTATGTATTGCATCTCTTATTAGTGTTAAACTATTCTTGAATGTGTTTTTGAGAAAATTTAATATTATCATATATTTTTTCAATGTATTTTCCTTTAATTTTAATTTTTTTTCCAAAAAATTGAGGCTTACGCCTCGACCGCCTCGAGGCTTACGCCTCGCCTCGATTTCAGGAAAAACGCCTCGGACCGCCTCGCGCTTTTTTAAACCTTGGACAAGACATTAAATATCGATTTCAATCACTAATCAGCGACCGGTTGAAACAAATTTTCGGCTGAAATTCAATCTTGACCATTTCCGTCACCATCGTTTCTATTGACAGCCCTAAAGGCTGAAATTTTGACCATCTTAGTCAAATTTCAGTCACATGTCAAAACCGAAATTCAACTGAGCTTCAACAAATTTTAATGCCATGCATATGGAATAACTCAAATAACCCCTCGATAATATTCATTTGCTCATACAAAAGGTTAAAAAATATTGCAATCCAACGCAATTCACACAGGCACTCAACCTCCAAACCCACTCATACTAATTGTCATCGTGACTTGTCAACTTGCAACATAGACTTATCAATATATCAACCCATGCAGAACATGTACAATCAACTATTCAAGAAAATGTTCCAGCTAAACTACACTCAAATCCCGGACCATCGAACTACTACCAAAAAAATCTCCAAGACAAGAAATGCAAACATACCACATGATG
The DNA here is from genome assembly GCA_037367405.1 of Ottelia alismoides. Classification (NCBI taxonomy): domain Eukaryota; kingdom Viridiplantae; phylum Streptophyta; class Magnoliopsida; order Alismatales; family Hydrocharitaceae; genus Ottelia; species Ottelia alismoides. Next base: position 433,267 of record JAZKJV010005335.1, on the reverse strand, counting down.
GGAAAGATCCATATTCCTTTGATGATTAGCGGTCCTTCAAAGCTCACCATAAATAGACATCGATGTCTCTTCAACAAATAAATCCCTATTTCACTCATCTACAATTATAGAAAAAACATTAAATCAAGAAAAAAAAGCATGCAGCAAACCCTCCGATGCAAGGTATATCATGATGGTGGAATCATTTGTTTAAATCTTCGATACTTTCACCATGTCACTCCCGTCCTAAAACAAGATCCTAGACATCATTTTCAACAACAATGAAAATGCATAACAACCTGCGAACTACACCTAACTTGCATTTTGGAAAGGACACGAAGAACAACACACACAACAAAGAAAAAGGAAGTTGAGGACGACGATCAAAGGAAGCATCGAAAGACATCAAAGGTATACATCATAAACAGACATCCAAACCAGATTCAATGCACAGAACAAAATCAAGCCAATAGATACAATTGAATAGGCATATACCTTCTCACACTTATAAGCATATCCAGAATGTCTTGACCTACGCCTAGAATGTGAGCAAATATATTATGTCAATTGCTCAATCATACTTTGGATATATTGTGTAGAGCTGAATTAGGTACTCAGTGTTCTCATCGAAACACGTGGGCATATTATTCGACTAGTGAAAAAAATGTTGCAACATCCATCCATGGTGCTACCTATAAAATTAAAGAATAACCTCATATGCCAACTAGCAATGTAGAAGGGCTTATCTTCATAACACAAAAACTTATCTTCATATCACCAGGAATTAAAGAACAACTTCATAAGCCAACTAGCACCGCAGAAAGATTTATCTTCATACCACCAGAACTAATTTTCATATCACCAAGAACCTTCATAAGTCAGTAACATGGGAAGAATATATCACCTCTACCAAGACTAGTAGAATGTAAGTCAAGCATCTTCAATTTCAAGGGAAATTTCCATCCCGTTGTTCTATTCAAACTTGAAATATCAAATCATGAGGAAAATTGCCATCGTATATGAGATGAAATGGAAAATTCAAAAATGCATTGCTGCTTTGAAAATTAATACCTAAGCATAAGTTAGCCTAAGATGTTGTGAAATGTAAAACCTCGTAGTATCCTATCAGGTAGAACCTCTGCAAACAATAATATTAGCCTTACTGCATGTTTAAATATACTCACTTATACCTTGGAGAATTTCTTCAAAATCATCAAATGACTTTATCTTGATGATTATTTATATTTGATTATGCATGTGTTCCTTGTAGATGGCATTGAACACAACGAGGACCTTCCCAAAGAAAAATCCCAGATCATAGAGTAACAACATAATATGTTGTGGGGTCTCGTCGCATCAAACCATCAATTGCCCACGTCGAACAATCGTTGCAATTTTGACTTTAAAGAACCAATCATGCCTGCAGAATGACTTCAAGGCAGCCCGAAATGCAACATTGCAACTATTGACAGCAACAATCACATGCATGCCACCACTCAAATCATACCTCAACAACTTCAGCGTCCAATTAAATCTCCAAACCCCATTCGCCATGTATGATCTCCAAGGAAATATACTGAATGACAACAAAACGACATGAGAGATCACCATTAAGTCCAAACTGTTGAAAGCTCGCATCAAATCTGGAAAACAATTTTTCAAATATACCCCACTGCAGGATCCCAAACCCCACACGTAAATCAGGCACTGATAGGAACCCTAAAGCAAAACCACAATTTCAAACCACAGTTTATACAGATTTCATACTTGAAATATGAGAAATTTGGGAGTAAATAGTACATAATAAAATCTGATTTCAAACTACTAATTAGCTATAGATTCGTGCTTGTTAAATGTTTAAATTGGGAGTATTGTTACATGCAAAAGATCATAAATCAGACCAATTAAAAAACTTCGGAACTCATGTTTTAAAGTTAGGGATTTAAGCACACAATTGTGCCTAATTCAGATCAATAATAGGCTCAAAAAAATGATGTTTTTTTAAAGTAGAACTGTCCACAAGACACTTCCACCAATAATAGGCACACAACTTGCCACTTCCACCATCAAGACAACTGTCCACCAAAGAACAAACGTCCAACATTTTGAGGTTGCATCTTATAACATCAATAAAATTGCATAAAACTCTTAAGCCTACACCTTCAACAAGAATCAATGACGAGTTCAATAAGATACCTAAAAACCACAACTGATGGCAAGTTTAATAGTATACCAAGGATTCTTTAGACAGTCTCTCATGCTTTATGTAGCCATTTAGCATTCACCTACAATTATCATGTAAGATCATCTGCATCCTTCCCAATTTAAACATGACAAAATGTAGGTTTCACAATAAAACATCAGTGAAATTAGGTAAAACTCTTCAATCTATACCATTAATTTGGTCACTGAAAAACAATGAGTTGGATAAGATACCAACAATTCGTCAGATGGTCTCCCTTTCTTGATGGATTTTAGCATTCGCATCCAAACAATGGATTATGTCATCTAGTGGACTGGACCCTTCACCTCATCATTACTCTTTTATGCAAGCAACAAGAACATATCTTCTTCTAGAGGATTCAAGGGAACATTTTGAGTCCCTTTCCTTCATAGACGGAGTCAAATTATGACTCCAAAGACTTCCATATTCAATTATGGAGACATTGTGAATTCCCAGCCATGATTGAATTCGGATTCTTCCATTGTCATCCCGGAAACACTTAATTGTAAAAAATTCCAGACCAACACTCCACCAAAAATGGTGATATACAATACAAGTCTCCGAAAACATTAAGACCATTAACTAGGTGCCAACTATAGACAAATTAGTTACAACATTGATTCCCTCCCACAATACAAACTTTACCTTCAGATGTAAAGAAGGTTTCGGTCACCTCTTTAAGGAAGTGAAGTCTCACAGACATGCAATAAAAGACCTGCAATAAAGCTTGCAATAAAGCATATGCAGGCCACCAGGCCTACAAAAATATATGAATACAAACAAATCTTTTAAAACTAAAACGGAACCTGTTTAGAGGAGACAAGTATCCTCTCTTGTGAAAGAACTTCAATAACCCATCGATACTATTCATCTATTTATCTGAGCAAAAACATACTGCAATTCAGACATGAACTCAAACTTCTAACCTTGCAAAACCCCAGATCTGGATATAAAGGAACGAGTATTCTAGAAAAGAAACAGGAGATTTAACATGTATCCTGCAGCAATAAACTCTAATTCATCAATAACCTTAACCAGCAGCTACAATATCCAATCTGTTTCAATCTCCAATCATAACGGTAATCCCTCTACTGGAAGATATAAAAGTTCATACTACCCTATCAAATAAAAGTAATTTATCGCATACCTTAGCACATAAAAGGGATCATCTCTTTCAAATCTTCAAATTGACCAAAGTTCTCGATGCCACTCCCATCCTAACAAGAATATTAATTGGGAAATCCAGATGTCCTGGAGATTTTCAACTTCATTTTTAGGGTTATATAAGTTAACCATCTAGTGATCCCTCTCTTGAGGCAAGATTATAGAAAGAGAAAACCTTGCTTAAGATGCCAAAAGTTCTTGTTATTAAACTGATACACGCTTTCATTTGTGCAACTCATTGCATTTTCACGCAAACTGACAATGACCTTCATAGCACTTGATACTCCAATTTCTTTTTACATACAATGAGTAAAATCTGAATAGATCAATAAAAAACAGCGGAAATATCATGATCTCTGACGCAATATCACCAAATAAAAAGAAACAAAACAACTGAAAAAGAACATTACTATCCTTTCCCCTTGTTGGATGTATGTTATCCTCCATGATTCCTCTAATCAGAAATTACTCCAGGTGAACCTTGTGCCCACATTCATTTGCACCTCTTTTATTCTGGTGGAGATGATGGAATATATATTAAAAATGCCCCCGGTGATCCCTTGCGTCCACATTCATTTGCTCCACTTTTATTATGGTGGAGCTAATGGAATATATTAAATATGACAGCATTATTGCCATGACAAATGATATAAAAGAAATAGAAGTCGACATAGCACGTAACAACCATTTCTAGTTTCTAAAAGTATATAAATTAGCCTAACATCCATTTTTAGTTGCCAAAAGTCGATAGATTAGCCTAAATCTCAGACAAAAAAGTTAACATGGGTTAGACTTAATCTCAGACAAAAAAACAACCCAAACATTTTTCAAATATATTATGCAGAACAGAATAAAATTAAGAAAGATGTGTTCAAAGTGATTAGATACATATTATACGAAATATCTTCTAGGAACGCTTACCATAACCACGATAAACATCTTATGAAAATGTCAAGCCCACAATCATAGAAGATCCAGAACATGCCTGTAAGAAACTAACAATCTCCGATGGCTATGAACTCCAATCACCCTCTAAATTATCTTCAACTAGAAAACAGAAGATACTACAAATCCAACCACCCACCAATCGATCTGCTATCACATATCAGGCTTGCTACATAGAAGATACCACCGAAGCTAGTACTATTCAAGTCAAGTAACATAAAGTCACTCATTCAAAAATTCCAAAAAATACGAGCCAATAGAATTGTTGGAGTATTTGGTGTGCGTCATGAGTTGTAGCCGGCTAAATGGATACTGGAGAAGATCCATTTACCACGCCCAGTTGTTTAGTCCCACATTGTCCAGTGGTGGGACTTGGAAGCTCTAGAGAGGCTATATAAGGAACCCCGGACCTCCTGTATCCATTGAGAAAGTGCAATGCATAACATGCCCCTTTGAGAGCTTCTCCCGTGGTTTCATCTCACTCTTTACGGAGTAGGGTTCCACATTAAATCTTTGTTCTTCCTGTTTCATATTTCTAGATTTATGCTCTGTTTATTATTTCCGCTTCCGCTTCCTATTTCTTAACATGGTATTAGAGCGGGCCGATTCTTGAGGATTTTATCGGATTTATGTATGTTCGAGTTTCGAAATTCAATTCTAGGATTTATGTTGAAACCCTATGTTTGTTCTTGAAGAGTTCTTGAATATTATTGTATATGGATTCCGGTTCTAGAGTTCTCTGAAACCCTAGATGTATTCCTGAAGATCTAGTTCGAGCAGCATCTGCGTGGCCAGGCTTCCAGAGATACTCGTGCTTCCAGAGATACTAACAACGCAAGGATTCAGGCGGAATCCTCCCCTTTGAAGCCGCACTCCTTCTCTTTCGCGGACGATCAAGTGTCGCACTCCTCCCAGAGTTCCAGGTGCGTCTCTGGCGCAGATCGCGCCACCAGGCGACATCAAGCCCCAGATCGCAAACATCTCCTTGCCAGGCAGCCCCTGTGTTGCATCCCCTGGTGGAGCGCACCTTCCACGAAGCCCCTGTGCGCACCCCCCTACGCATCTGCGCATAGACGTGCAACCCCCAGCCAGCACACAGCCCCTTGCACCGCAAGCACATGCATCTCCTCTCAGCGCACAAGACTGACATGCCGCATCATGAGACCCGCCATATTTTCTTCTCTCAGGCGGCGGCAGCGCCATTCCAGCGCTGGAGCCGCACGCGATGCCACCCAGATCGCATCATGTTGCACACGATGCCTCAAGGCGAGAATCTCCAACCGAGCTCCTCTGCAGGATACCTCATTCGTGCGCTCCATTGCTCCAGGCTCAAGTGAGGCCTCCAGGCGGCGCTCCCTCTTCCCGACTCTTCAGGGGCGACTGCTGCGTTAAAAAGGGTTCCATCGTAGGAACCCTAGGGGGGCGCCTGCGTCTTCTAAAAAAAGGGAAATTTTTGTTATTTTTTTAGAAACCCAGAGGGGACCGTGAGCCATGTTTTTTTTAAAAAAAGAGGAGGGGTGGTAAAAGCCCAAGTGTGTTGTATATTTTATTTAAAAAAATTGTTTGCTTTGAAAAAAAGGGGGGAAAGATGAAAAAAAGAAGCGCGTACAATAAAAAGCCGTACGCAAATTCAAAAAAATGAAAAGCCTTAAAAAAATTTTGAAACGGCTTACAAAAAATGACGGCTTATAAAAAAATGGAAAGCCGCAAGTTTCATTTGTTTTCCCCATCTATCTTGTCTTCTCCCAACATAGTCGATGTCATGTATTCCGACTAGCATGGGAGAAAGGGTGAGTATATGTAAAGTCACATGTCTGTTCCACGATCCAGATCCATATGTCAATCTCCAGACCGGCCAGATGATCAGACTCTACAGGTTTCAGATGACGATTTCCATGCACAGTTTCAGACTCGACGTTCATATTCCGAGTCCACAGGTGTGATGCGCAGATTCAGACTCGACACTCAGATTGGTCAGAGTCCAAGTTCGAGGTAGCCCATTTCGAGTTCTCCAGAGAGAGACTCATTTTCAGACACGCACATGTATGCGGTCTTTTCATATGAGCACATGCATGCCATTAGTTCAGAGGTCCCCATCCTTTCTTGTTTTGTAGGCCAGAGTTTTCATGTGAGCCATAGGGACTCCAGAGTAGAGGACCATTCCCTATGCCATGTTGGCAAGGGTTTTCATGTGGTATCATAGGTACACCAGAGCAGTGCACCATTCTCTGAGCCAGATGTGAGATACCCAATTCTCCGACGAGGAGACTATTTTCAGACTCCATTCTCCAACGACCGTGGACTCCGACGAGGATTGCACAGCCACGGCCCTTATTCAGTTTTAGCCCTTTTCAGAGATGGAACAGTTGTCCACATATTGTAGTCGTGCCAGAGTACTCCGACGAGGAGACTCATTTCAGTTGCAGTGACTCTGACAGATGCAATTCAGAGCACATGCTCTCCGACGAGGAGATTCAGCAAACTCACACTCCAGCCCATTCGTCCTCCTCACCTGCACAGCATGAGAAGCAACGTCCTCGACTGCAGCAATGTACGCGTTAGGTTGATATTGTCCGTAGTATCCTGTAGCATTGAGTTGAGTTTCTTTCTGTTTGTTTATCCAAGCTGAGCATTGCATGCTCCAGCTTGAGGGGGAGTGTTGGAGTATTTGGTTGTGTGTCATGGGTTGTAGCCGGGTAAATGAATCCTGGAGAAGATCCATTTACCACACCCAATTGTTTAGTCCGACATTGTCCAGTGGTGGGACTTGGAGGCTCTGGAGAGGCTATATAAGGAGCCCCATACCTCCCATATCCATTGAGAAAATGCAATGCATAACATGCCCCTTTGAGGGCTTCTCTCGTGGTTTCATCCCGCTCTTCACGGAGTAGGGTTCCACGTTAAATCTTTGTTCTTCCAGTTTAATATTTCTAAATTTATGCTCTGTTTATCATTTCCGCTTTCGCTTCCTATTTCTTAACAAGAATGTAATTGTTGGTCCTCGACTCATTAATTCAAAAGTTCCAGCTAAAATATCCTCAAACATAAAAAACCAATCTTCTTGAAACCATTTAGCAAGAACCATCAAATAAATGTTGACAGATACATGAATGGAATCATGCAACTGCCTTCGCAACCATTAGGGCACTACAACATTTCCGCAAACTAAGCTTCTCTCAGAGTGACAAATTGTATTTCATTACTTTGAGATATTAAAAAATCACTAAATATCAAGTAGAAATTTGTCGCAATTCCTCAGTTGCAAGATAGGATACCCTATATAATCCTTGTAAAGTAAAGCTTCAAAAATAAATATCAAGAAGAAACTTGTAAGTTGTAACAATCCCTCACTTGCAAGATAGCAAACTTAATAAAATCATTGCAAAGTAAGATATACATACATAAAATAAAACTCTGAAGGCTACACCTTTAATAAGACACCAAAGATTCTTTAGGCAGTCTGTCATTGCCGATGTAACCCTTTAGCACTAAATAATGGATAAAATCATCTAGATCATTCCTGATTAAAATTAGTGTCCAAGAAATTTTAAGAACACGGAAAACAATAAGTTGGATAAGATACAGGAATTTTTGGGCAGTCTCCCTTTTATGGAGTTTAGAATTCTTATCCAAACAATCCATTATATCATCCACTAAACTAAAACTTATAAGCACTTCACACTCCATTACGCAAACAATAAGAACATGTCATCTAGAGTACATGGAAACATTTTAAGCCCCTTTTCGTTGGAGATGCAATCATAAATCATGGCCCAAAGGCCTTCATACCTAACGACGAAAGCATTATGAATCCCCTGCCATGCCATGATTCAATTCTGATTCTTCCATTGTCATCCTGGTAACACTTAATTGTTAAAAATTCCAGACCTGTATGATGATACCAATGGTGGTATAGAATGTAAGACTTCGAAAACATTGAGATCATTAACTTGATGTCAAAAACTATAAACAAACTAATGCTAATATTGATCCTGGTCAACAACACAAACTTAATCTTCTAATATATAAAAAATCAAAGCATGTCTTCAAGGAAGTAATCTCAGAGTAAAGGGGAAGTGAACTCACACAAACCTGTGAGAGAAGACCTGCAATAGAGTACATGCAGACCACCAAGCTCACAAACAAATAGAAATACAAACAAATCTTCTAAAACGAAGATAAACTTGTTTAGATCAGGTCACACTCGCCTGAGAAAGAACTCCAATAACTGCTCGATAATATTCATCTATTTATATAAAGAGCAAATATTGCAAATCAAATGAAAATTCAAACTCCAAACTTAGTCAAGCTGCAACTTACTGTCCCTCATGGCTTCATTTGCAAAACACCATATTTGAATAAACATGAACAAGCATTCAAGAACTGAAAGAGAAATTTAGCCCATATATTCCATGAAATGATCCCTAATCCCCAAGACCTTCCACAAGAGAACAAAACATATTGCAACATCTTACCATGTGTCAGCCTCCACCTATAAAGAGAATCATCTAACAATCCACACACCCGACCCCTATCAAATTATAATGTAGAAACACTGCATGAAAAGGGATCATCTCGATAATCTTCAAATTGACCAGAGTTCATCGTGTCACATTTATTTTTCACTGATTGTATAACTTTTGCACGGTATATAATATAAGTACTAATCTTATTGCATACTTGCTTATATCCTGAGGACTTCAGCATAAAAGAGGGGTTAGCTTGTTAGAATCTTCATATCAACCGATGTTCTCCTTGCCACTCCCATCCTGATTAAAAAATTAGTAGAAAATAAAACAAGATGTCCAGGACATTACAATTTTCAACTTAAACAGCAAAAAAATGCATAAAAGCCTCCTCCAAACTAGTCATTCAGTTTAATCATTGCAAGCCAAGTTGCATGATATAGCAAGATTCTCTAAGTTATTCATTTATTAATCCCACTTGTGCAGCGAAATTATAATCAATAACTTGCATAAGATGCCCATGATTCTTCAAGATATCAACTAGCATTTGCATGCGTGCAACTGATGTACAACTCCATAGCATCCGCATGTGTAAAACCGATGTGATGATCATCTACAACAATGACACTGAACTTCATAGCACTTGATACTCCAATAAGTTCTTTTTATGTTTCATATTTTATAGGTGAAATCTATAGTAATAAAAAACAGTCCATACATAACAACTCCCATTAGTACATCCGAAGACCAAGGACTCATACCCTCGTCATGGTCTTGAAGCACCAGCACCAAATCAAACATATTGGATCTAAGATAAACTAGAAGCTGAAAAAGAACATTTCTACCCCCTCGCTTTGTAATTGCCATGTTGAAATATAAACAACAAGCAAAATAGATAATCAAGATCAAAAAACATAAAAATATAAAGTTGAACACTCAGGTTTTACATGGTACCTTACACCGTGAGAAGCAGGATGAAACCACAAGAGAAGGCCTCAAAGGGGTGGATCTTCTATTGCAATCTCCCAATCCTGGGGTGTGAGGCTCCTTATATAGCTCCACAGACAGACTAGAGTCCCATCGCTCATCCATGTGGGACTAAACATGAATTAGGGGGGGAGGGGGGGCGGTTATCACATACTTCAACATGCCCCCAAATCCAGAATCGAACCGCTCAAACTCCAAGATGGTATTTAATTCTTCAGATCTATAATAACCTCTCTCCTCCCTCTGTAGGAAGTCATCCAAGGTGGGATCCCTTTCTCTTACATTATATTACTAATTTCATATCAACTCCAAGTCAAGTACCTTCAGTTATTCATTCAAAATTTCCAAAAAATAAGCCAATATTGTGTACGTTGTGTACTTTCTATACATTTAAAACTTCCAGCCATAATATCTCTCAGACCTGAAATAACAGTCCTAAAATCTCTTAAGAAGAACCATCGAAGAAGCCATAATATCTCTCAGACCTGAAAGAATCCTCCTGAAACCACTTAGGAAGAACCATCGAAGAAACCGTTGACAAAGATAAAAAGAATGGAATCATAACTATGGGTAACTGCAACCTTCTTAGCGATTATACAGCAATTCTCCAAGCGTAGGATTGTATTTTCATAGTTAATATTAAAAAAACAACTATAAATATCAACAGAGTAGAAACTTAGAGAAATCCCTCAACTGCCAGATAGGAAACCTCAAAAAATCCTTGCAAGGTAAGCTTCGGAAAGATGAAAATAGGAGTACCTACTGGAAATACAAATCCACTTGCATATACATTTTCATAGTTATCTCTTGCATTCAACTTCCCACTTCCACTATTAAAACAACTGTCAAATAAAGAACAATAAGTCCAAGTGCTTTTGAGGTTATATCTTAAAGAAATTCCATAACACTGAAGAATACACTTCCAACCAGAACCAATGGCGAGTTCAGTAGCATACCCTTCAGCAGAACCAATGGCAAATGTAATAAGATAGCAAGGATTCTTCAAGCAGTCTCTAATTCTTTTTGTAACCATTTAGCATTCCCCTCCAAATACTGGATATATGATCATTTACTTCCTTCCCAATTTAAACATGATGTAAAATGTACACTTCACAATAAAACATCAGTGTAATTGCGAAAACTCCTCTATCTATATATTGAACTAGGTCACTAAAAAGCAATGAGTTATAAGATACCAACAATTCTTCGGATGGTCTCCCTTCCGTGATGGATTTTAGCATTCACATCCGAACAATGGATTAGATCATCTATCAGTCTAAACCTTATGGGCACTTCATACTCCATTATGCAAAAAACAAGAACATATCTTCTAGATGCAACAAGGAAAAAGGTTGAACCCCTTCCCTTCGTAAATGCAATCAAAGATTATTCCCAAAACCGCCATATTCAAAATCTAAGGAATTACAAATCCCCAGCCATTATTCAATTAAGGTTCTTCTTGTCAACTTGGAAACACTTAATTGTTAATAATTTTGAAGCAACACTATGTCACCAAAAATGGCAGTATATAATGCAAGTCTCAAAATAATTTGAGCTCATTAATAAGGTGGCACATAAACAACTTAATAACAACACTGATCGCAACCACCGACATAAACTTTGCTTTCTAATGTAAAAAGGGTTGTGTCTTAAAGGAAGTGAGAGATATAGAAAGCAAAAAAGGCATAAAGGAAGTGAGTAAGCAATTATAGAAAGCAAAAAGGAAGTGAGCACTCACGTACATGTGATAAAAGAAACTTGCAATAAAGTATATGTAGACCACCAAGCCTACAAACATACAGGAATGCAAATAAATCTTTTAAACTTAAATAGTAGTTGTTTCGATCATATCTCCTCTAGTGAGGAAAGTATTCTTCTATTTATCTAAAGAGCAAAACATGCCGCAATCTAAACATGAATACAAACTCCAGAACTTGCAAATCCCCAGACAAGGATAAACCGGAACAAGCATTCTAGAAGAGAAGCAGAAGATTTAGCCCATGTATCATCCAGCGATGAACACTTAAATCCCTGATAACCTTCAACCAGCTACTACAATATCTGACCATGTTTCAACCTGCAATTCTAAAGGTGATCCCTCTATTGAAAAATATGAAAGCATGTGATATCCAAACAAATAAAGCTACATTGTTGCATTCCAACTTATACATTATTGACTACATCAGAGAAAATGAATCATCCCTTTAAAATATTCAAATTGATTCCATCTGTCCACCACCATCCTAATAAGAATCTCAATTGAAAGACCAAGATGTCCAAGAGATTTTGAGCTTCATTTTAAACAACAAACGTACTGCATAAAAGTCTGCAAACTAGGCACTTAGCATAATCATAGAAGACAATAAGTTCCATAAGATATCAAGGTATCCATCTCTCTTGTGGTGAGTAGAAAAATAATAATCTCAATATACCAAAGGTTTTTCAAGTTATCGATCTTGTACATCCATTCTTGTTGTGCACCTCCTTAGCATTCGCATGCTAACAACTCATGTGAACAACCTACAAAACACTCACACAGTGACCTTCATAGCATAATCATAGAAGACAATAAGTTGCAGAAGATACCAAGGTCTCCACCACTCTTGTGGTGAGACTATAGAAAGATAACAATATATTTAGATACCAAAGATTCTTCAAGTTATCAATCCGGTTATTGTTGTGCACCTCCTTAGCATTTTCATACTAACAACTCAAGTGAACAACATACAACACTTACAACGACCTTCGGAGCACTTGATACTCTAATAAGTTCTTCTCGTGTGCCATTTTAATATGTGAAATCTGTAGTATTCAATAAATAGAACACTGCATACCCAAGAATCCCCATTAATACATTTGAAGAACCAAAGACTCCTCATATCCACAGCATGGTCACTGAAGGCGTAACACCAAATCAAAAGATGGAAAGAAACATATAGAATCTGAAAAAGAACATTTCAACCTTTTTCCATTGTAACCATGCCTCAAATCCAGAATTTAAAGCCACTCAACATAGAAAAGGAATCATCCCTTTAAAATCTTCAAATTGATTCCATTTCACCTGACCATTCCCATCCTAATAAGAATCTCAATTGAAAGATCAAGATGCCAAGAGATTTTGAGCTTCATTTTAAACAACAAACGTACTCCATAAAAGTCTTCAAACTGGACACTTAGCATAATCATAAAAGACAATAAGTTGCATAAGATATCAAGGTATCCACCTCTCTTGTGGTGAGTAGAAAAATAATAATGTCAATATACCAAAGGTTCTACAAGTTATCGATCTTGTACATCCATTCTAGTTGTGCACCTCCTTAGCATTCGCATGCTAACAACTGATGTGAACAACCTACAAAACACTCACAATGACCTTCATAGCATAATCATAGAAGACAATAAGTTGCATAAAATACCAAGGTCACCACCGATCTTGTGGTGAGACTATAGAAAGATACAAATATGTTTAGATACCAAAGATTCTTCAAGTAATCAATCCAGATCTTGTTGTGTGCCTCCTTAGCATTCACATGCTAACAACTCATGTGAACCACCTACAACACTTACAATGACCTTCATAGCACTTGATACTCTAATAAGTTCTTTTCATGTGCCATTTTAGTATTTAAAATATGTAGTATTCAATAAAAAGAACACTGCGTACCTAGGAATCCCCATAAATACATCTGAAGAACCAAAGACTCCTCATATCCACAGCATGATCACTGAAATCGTAACACCAAATCAAAAGATGGAAAGAAACATATAGACTCCGAAAAAGAACATTTCAACCTTTTCCTTAATAACTATGCCTCAAATCCAGAATTTAAAGCTACTTTGTTGCCTACCAACTTATACCTTATCGAGTACATCAGAGAAAAGGAATCATCCCTTTAAAATCTTCAAATTGATTCCATTCCACCTGGCCACCCCCATCCTAATAAGAATCTCATTTGAAAGACCAAGATGTCCAAGAGATTTTAAGCTTCATTTTAAACAACAAACGTACAGCATAAAAGTCTTCAAACTAGGCACTTAGCATAATCATAGAAGACAATAAGTTCCAAAAGATATCAAGGTATCCACCTCTATTGTGGTGAGTAGAAAAATAATAATCTCAATATACCGAAGGTTCTTCAAGTTATCGATCTTGTACATCCATTCTTGTTGTGCACCTCCTTAGCATTCACATGCTAACAACTCATGCGAACAACCTACAAAACACTCACAACGACATTCATAGCATAATCAAAGAAGACAATAAGTTGCATAAGATACCAAGGTCTCCACCTCTCTTGTGGTGAGACTATAGAAAGATAACAATATATTTAGATATCAAAGATTCTGCAAGTTATCGATCTGGTTCTTGTTGTGCACCTACTTAGCATCCGCATACTAACAACTCATGTGAACCACATACAACACTTACAATGACCTTCATAGCACTTGATACTCTAATAAGTTCTTTTCATGTGCCATTTTAATATGTGAAATCTGTAGTATTCAATAAATAGAACACTGCATACCTAAGAATCCCCATTAATACATTTGAAGAACCAAAGACTCCCCATATCCACAACATGGTCACTGAAGGCTTAACACCAAACAAAAGATGGAAAGAAACAAATAGAATCTGAAAAAGAACATTTCAATCTTTTTCCTTTGTAACCATGCCTCAAATCCAGAATTTAAAGCTACTCAAAATAGAAAAGGAATCATCCCTTTCAAATTTTCAAATTGATTCCATTTCACCTGACCGCACCCATCCTAATAAGAATCTCAATTAAAAGACCAAGATGTCAAGGTATCAAGGTATCCGCCTTGCTTGTGGTGAGTAGAAAAATAATATGTCAATATACCAAAGGTTCTTCAAGTTATCGATCATGAATGTCCATTCTTGTTGTGCACCACCTTAGCATCTGTATGCTACAACGCATGTGAATAACGTACAAAACACTCACAATGACCTTCATAGCATAATCATAGAAGACAATAAGTTGCGTAAGATACCATGGTCTCCACCTCTCTTGTGGTGAGACTATAGAAAGAACAATATGCGTAGATACCAAAGATTCTTCAAGTTATCGATCCGATTCTTGTTGTGCAGCTCCATAGCATTTGCATGCTAACAACTCATTTGAACCACCTACAACACTTATAATGACCATCATAGCACTTAATACTCTAATAAGTTCTTTTTATGTGCCATTTTAATATGTGAAATTTGTAGTATTCAATGAAAAGAACACTACATACCTAAGAATCCCCATTTAATACATCTAAAGAACCAAAGACTCCTCATATCCATAGCATGGTCACTGAAACTGTAACACCAAACCAAAATATGGAAAGAAACATATAGAATCTGAAAAAGAACATTTCAACCTTTTTCCTTTGTAACCATGCCTCAAATCCAGAATTTAAAGCTACTCAGCATAGAAAAGGAATCATCTATTTAAAATCTTCAAATTGATTCCATTTCACCTGACCACCCCCATCCTAATAAGAATCCCAACTGAAAGACCAAGATGTCCAAGAGATTCTGAACATCATTTTAAACAACAAAAGTACTACATAAAAGTCTTCAAACTAGACACTTAGCATAACCATAGAAGACAATAAGTTGCATACAATATCACGGATCCACCTCTCTTGTGGTAAGTAGAAAAATAATAATGTCAATATATCAAAGGTTCTTCAAGTTATCGATCCTGTACATCCATATTTGTTGTGCACCTCCATAGCATTTGCATGCTAACAACTCATGTGAACAACCTACAAAACACTCACAATGACCTTCATAGCATAATCATAGAAAACAATAAGTTGCATAAGATACCAAGGTCTCCACCTCTCTTGTGGTGAGACTATAGAAAGATAACAACATGTTTAGATACAAAAATTCTTCAAGTTACCGATCCGATTCGTGTTGTGCATCTCCTTAGCATTCACATGCTAACAACTCATGTGAACCACCTACAACACTTACAATGACCTTCATAACACTTAATACTCTAATAAGTTTATTTTATGTGCCATTTAAATATGTGAAATCTGCATTAATCAATAAAAAGAACATTGTGGTCCTAGGAATCCCCACTAATACATCACAAGAACCAAAGACTCCTCATATCCACAGCATGGTCACTGAAGCCGTAACACCAAATCAAAAGATGGAAAGAAACATATATCATCTAAAAAAGAACAATTCAACCTTTTTCCTTCGTAACCATGCCTCAAATCCAGAATTTAAAGCTACTTTGTTGCATACCAACTTATACCTTATTGACTTCAGCATAGAAAAGGAATCATCCCTTTAAAATTTTCAAATTGATTCCATGTCACCTGGCCACCCCAATCCTAATAAGAATCTCAATTGAAAGACCAAGATGTCCAAGAGTTGAGCTTTATTTTAAACAACAAACGTACTGCATAAGAATCTTCAAACTAACTAGACACTTAGCATAATCATAGAAGAATATAAGTTGCATAAGATATCAAGGTATCCACTTCTCTTGTGGCGAGTAGAAAAATAATAATGTCAATATACCAAAGGTTCTTCAAGTTAACGATCTTGTACGTCCAATCTTGTAGTGCACCTCTTTGGCATTCACATGTTAACAACTCGTGTGAACAACCTACAAAATACTCACAATGACCTTCATAGCATAATCATAAAAGACAATAAGTTGCATAAGATACCAAGGTCTCCACCTCTCTTGTGGTGAGACTATAGAAAGATAACAATATGTTTAGATAGTAAGGATTCTTCAAGTTATTGATCCGGTTCTTGTTGTGCACCTCCTTAGCATTCACATGCTAATAACTCATGTGAACCAATCACAACACTTACAATGACCTCCATAGCACTTGATACTCGAATAGGTTCTTTTTATGTGCCATTTTAATATGTGAAATATGTAGTATTCAATAAAAAGAACACTGCATACCTAAGAATCCCTATTGATACATCTGAAAAACCAAAGACTCCTCATATCCACAGTGTGGTCAATGAAGTCGTAACACCAAATCAAAAGATAGAAAGAAACATATAGAATTCGAAAAAGAACATTTCAACCATTTTCCTTCATAACCATGCCTCAATAACCATGCCTCAAATCAAAAATTTAGAGCTTCGTTGTTGCATACCAACTTATACCTTATTGATTTCAGCATAGAAATGGAATCATCTCTTTATAATCTTCAAATTGATTCCACTTCACCTAGCCACCCCGATCCTAATAAGAATCTCAACTGAAATACCAAGATGTCCAAGAGATTTTGAGCTTCATTTTAAACAACAAACATACTGCACAAAAGTCTTCAAACTAGACACTTAGCATAATCATAGAAGACAATAAGTTGCCTAAGATATCAAGGTATCCACCTATCTAATGGTGAGTAGAAAAATAATAATGTCAGTATACCAAAGGTTCTTCAAGTTACCAATCATGTACATCCATTCTTGTTGTGCACCTCCTTAGTATTTGCATGCTAACAAATCATGTGAACTACCTACAAAACACTCACAAAGACCTTCATAGCATAATAATAAAAGACAATAAGTTGCATAAGATACCAAGGTCTCCACCTCTCGTGTGGTGAGAGTATATAAAGATAACAATACGGTTAGGAATCAAAGATTCTTCAAGTTATCGATTAGGTTCTTGTTGTGCACCTCCTTAGCATTCGCATGCTAAAAACTCATGTGAACCGCCTACAACACTTACAATGATCTTCATTTCATTGCACTTGATACTCTAATAAGTTCTTTTTATGTGTCATTCTAATATGTTAAATTTGTAGTATTCAATAAAAAAAACACCGCATACCTAAGAATGTCCATTAATACATCAGAAGAACCTAAGACTCCTCATATCCACGGCATGGTCACTGAAGCCATAACACCAAATCAAAAGATGGAAAGAAACATATAGAATCTGAAAAAGAACAATTCAACCTTTTTCCTTCATAACCATGCCTCAAATCCAAAATTTAAAGATACTCAACATAGAAAAGAAATTATCCGTTTAAAATCTTCAAATTGATTCCATTTCACGAGGCCACCCCCATCCTAATAAGAATCTCAACTGAAAGACCAAGATGTTCAAGAGATTTTGAGCTTCATTTTAAACAACAAGCATACTGCATAAAAGTCTTCAAACAATACACTCAGCATAATCACAGAAGACAATAAGTTGCATAAGATATCAAGGTATTCAGCACTCTTGTGGAGAGTAGAAAAAATAATAATGTCAATATACCAAAGGTTCTTCAAGTTATCGATCATGTACATCCATTCTTGGTGTGCACCTCCTTAGCGTTCGCATGCTAACAACGCATGTGAACAACCTACAAAACACTCACAATGACCTTCATAGCATAATCATAGAAGACAATAAGTTGCATAAGATACCAAGGTCTCCACCTCTCTTATGGTGAGACTATAGAAAGATAAAAATATGTTTAGATACGAAAGATTCTTCAAGTTATCGATCCGATTCTTGTTGTGCACCTCCTTAGCATTCACATGCTAACAACTCATGTGAACCACCTACAACACTTACAAGGACCTTCATAGCACTTGATACTCTAATAAGTACTTTTTATGTCATTTTAATAATTGAAATCTGTAGAATTCAATAAAAAAAACATTGCATACCTAAGAATCCCCATTAATACATCTAAAGAACCAAAGACTCCTCGTATCCACAACACGGTCACTGAAGCAGTAACACCAAATCAAAATATGGAAAGAACATATAGAATCTGAAAAAGAACTTTTCAACCTTTTTCCTCCGTAACCATGCCTAAAATCCAGAATTTAAAGCTACTCCGCATAGAAAAGGAATCACCCTTCAAAATCTGCAAATTAATTCCACTTCACCTGGCCAGCCCCATCCAATAAGAATCTCAATCGAAATACCAAGATGTCCAAGAGATTTTGAGCTTCATTTTAGACAACAAACGTACTGCATAAAGTCTTCAAACTAGACACTTAGCATAATCATAGAAGACTATAAGTTGCATAAGATATCAAGGTATCCATTTCTCATGTGGTGAGTAGAAAAATAATAATGTCAATATACCCAAGGTTCTTCAAGTTAACGATCTTGTACGTCCAATCTTATAGTGCACCTCTTTAGCATTCACATGTTAACAACTCATGGAAAAAACCTACAAAACGCTCACAATGACCTTCATAGCATAATCATAAAAGACAATAAGTTGCATAAGATACCAAGGTCTCCACCTCTCTTGTGGTGAGACTATAGAAAGATAAAAATATGTTTAGAAACCAAAGATTCTTCAAGTTATCGATCCGGTTCTTGTTGTGCACCTCCTTAGCGTCCACATGCTAACAACTCATGTAAACCACCTACAAAACTTACAAGGACCTTAATAGCACTTGATACTCTAATAAGTTCTTTTTATTTGCCATTTTAATATTTGAAATAGGTAGTATTCCATAAAAAGAACATTGCATACCTAAGAATCCCTATTAATACATCTGAAGAACCAAAGACTCCTCATATCCACAACATGGTCACTGAAGCAGTAACACCAAATCAAAATTTGGAAAGAACATATAGAATGAAAAAGAACATTTCAACCTTTTTCCTTCGTAACCATGCCTCAAATCCAGAATTTAAAGCTATTCCGAATAAAAAAGGAATCACCCCTTTAAAATCTTCAGATTAATTTCACTTCACCTGGCCACCCCCATCCTAATAAGAATCTCAATCGAAATACCAAGATGTCCAAGAGATTTTGAGCTTCATTTTAGACAACAAACGTACTGCATAAAAGTCTTCAAACTAGACACAGCATAATCGTAGAAGACAATAAGTTGCATAAGATATCAAGGTATCCACCTATCTAGTGGTGAGTAGAAAAATAATAATATCAGTATACCAAAGGTTCTTCAAATTATCAATCACTTGTTGGGCACCTCCTTAGCATTCGCATGCTAACAACTCATATGAACTACCTACAAAACACTCACAATGACCTTCATAGCATAATAATAAAAGACGATAAATTGCATAAGATACCAAGGTCTCCACCTCTCGTGTGGTGAGACTATAGAAAGATAACAATATGTTAGGTAACAAAGATTCTTCAAGTTATCGATCCAGTTCTTGTTGTGCACCTCCTTAGCATTCGCATGCTAACAACTCATGTGAACCACCTACAACACTTACAATGACCTTCATAGCACTTGATACTCTAATAAGTTCTTTTTCTGTGCCATTTTAATATGTGAAATCTATAGTATTCAATAAAAAGAACACTGTATACTAAGACTCCTCATTAATACATCTGAAGAACCAAAGACTCCTCATAGCCACAACATGGTCACTGAAGCCGTAACACCAAATCAAAAGATGGAAAGAAACATATAGAATCTGAAAAAGAGCATTTCAACCTTTTTCCTTCACAATCATGCCTCAAATCAAGAATTGAGCCACTCGAAACAAGATTCGACTAATTCTTCCACCATCTTCAAAACAAATTGGATATATTAAAAATCCATTTCTATACTATTACCATACATTACCTCTCTCCTCCCTCTGCCGGAGATCACCCAACATGATCCCTTTTTCTCATCCCTTTTTCTCACATTCAAGTGTCAGCCCCTCATTTTCTCCTGAAGAGCTAATGGAGAATATTGAAAATTGTATAACACTATTGTCATGATCATAAAAAATAGAAGTCTAGGATAGCATATCGACATACAATACATTTCTAGTTGCCAAAAGTTGGATGTAGATAAAAATTGTAAAAATATCCCTTCCTTCTGCTCCCACTTTACCTTATAAAACAAGGGTAAATCATATCTCAAGAACCTATGACAAAAATTGAACATGGGACAGACTAAGTAAAGCTTCCGCATATCATTAGATATACTTTTCTTCAAAATTTTCATAATGAATACTATTTTCATAATGAATCCTATATTTAACTTGCTTCCACCACTAAAATAACAATCAACCAAAGAACAAAATGTCAAGGAGATCTTAAGGCTATATCTTGAAGCACTCTAAAGACTGCACCTTTAACTTGAAAATACAGTTTGTTTAAGATAATATTCTTCAAGCGGACTCTCATTCTTGATGTGACCTTTTCACATTCACCTCCACAAATAAACTGACATCGAATAAAATTTAGGATTTACGGCAAAACATCACAAAATTACATAAAACTCTTCATACAAATACCATCCACTTGAACACTTAAAAACAATAAGTTGAATAAGATGCCAAAGATCCTCAGGTTTATCCCTTTATTGAAGGATTTTAGCATTCACATCCAAATAATGGATTAATTCATCTACTGGACTAAATATAAATAATGTATTAGAATATATACCAAATTAACCTTATGGGCACTTCATACTCAATTATAAAAACATACCACATAAAAAACATACCACATACTAAAAAATCCCAAAGATAAAAAAATGCAAACATACCATACGAAGGGAAAGATCCAGAATCCTTTGATGATTAGTGGTCCTTCGAAGCTCTCCATAAATAGACTTAGATGTCTCTTAAGCAAATAAGTCCCTATTTCATTCATCTTATAAAAAACATTAAATCAAGAAAAAAACATGTAGCAACCCCTCCGATGCAAGGTATAAAATCTCAAAGTATACTATCAAGTAGAGCTTCTAAAAAAATACAATATCAATTTTAATCTTCTTAATACCCAACAAAACCTTCAAGATTTGATCATGATGGAGGAATCATTTGTTTAAATCTTCAATACTATCAGCACCATGTCACTCCCATCCTAAAAAAAGTCAACCAAAAGAACCATGTACAATATCCTAGACATCATTTTCAACAACAATGAAAATGCATAATAGCCTGTCAGCTAGACCTTTAACTTGCATATTGGAAAGGACACAAAGAACAACACACGCAACAAAGAAAAAGGAAGTAGAGGACGATAATCAAAGGAAGCATCGAAAGACATCAAAGGGATACACCATAGACATTCATCCAAACCTGATTCAAAACACAGAACGCAATCAAGTCAATAGATACACCTAAATAGGCATATATATTCTCACACTTATAAGCATATATTCTATCACAATAAACTACAACATGCCTTGGCCTACGCCTGGAATGTGAGCAAATATATTAGGTCAATTGCTCAACCGTACTTTGTTTGTCTATCTTATGTAAAGCTCAATTAGGTTCTCGGTATTCTCGTCATTGATGTAGGACTATTTCTTTAAGATCTTCAAATTGATATCCTTGCCAATCTGATCCAAGTAACAAAAATGATTTCTCATCATACCCAAACAAAGCATCCGTTGAACATTATCAAGTCCATACAAGTAAAAGAAAGGATGCTACAATAAATCGTAGATGATAAAAGCACCAAAATTGTGCACATTTAGACCAACTCCAACAAACCTCTATTGATAATCTTCAAATAGAGAAGAAAGGACACTACAATACCCAACCTTAGTTATTAGCTATAGGAGTTATCACAAGTCAGCAACATAGAAAATTTTATCATCGTACAACATGGAAAAATTCACCATCTCTACGAAGAGTAATAGAATGTAAGACAAGGAAATTTTCCATCCCACGTATTTACTCGAACTTGAAATATCGAGGAAAATTGCCTTCATATATAAGATGAAATTGTAAAAATGCTTTGCTGCTTTGAAAATTTATACCTGGGCATAAGTTAGCCTAATATGTCGTGAAATGTAAAACCCCGTAGTATCCTATCAAGTAGAACCTCTACAAAACAATAATATTAGTCTTACTGCATGTTTAAATATACTCACTTATACATTGAAGATAATTTCTTCGAAATCTTAAAAATCACATTATCTTGATTATTATTATCAGAAATCTTATGACACTAATTTCAATCAAGATACTAAGAATTTATTTGATCATACGTGTGTTCCTTATAGATGGCATTGAACGCAATGAAGACCCTAATCTGTTGTCCAAAATTCCCAAAGAAAAACCCCAGATCATAGAGTAACAACATAATATGTTATGGGGTCGCATCGCATCAAACCATCAGTTGCCTACGCCAAACAATTACTGCAATTTGACTCTAAAGCACCAAGTGCGTGCAGAATGACATAAAGGCAGCCCAGCAATATTGCAACTATTGACAGAAGCAAATCATACCTCAACAACTTCAGCGTCCAATTAAATCTCCAAACTCCATTCGTCATGTATGATCTCCAAGGACATACACTAAATGATAACAGAACGACATGAGAGATCACCATCAAGTCCAAGCTGTTGATAGTTCGCATCAAATATGCTGCAAGATCTCAAGCCCCAAATCGTAAATCGGGCACTGATAAGAACCCTAAAACAAACCCGCAATTTCACGACTTCGCAGACCATCTCGTAATTCATAACATGTTCACCAAGAAAAATATCAAGCGATCAAAACCAGCAACGATTACAGATTGCCTTGAGAAATCGAATCGGTGGCTAATAAATTTGGAGAAACCCTGACGTCAAAACCAGCAATTCTTGAAGCACGGATCAGGTAGCGATCATAGCCCTATAGAGAAGACCTGCGACCTCGAGGATCTTCCAGAAGAAATTCCAGATGCATGAGAGATCACTGAAGAAATTCCAGAAGAAAACCCGGGATGCAAATGGAGGATCGAGAATCGGATACTAAAAACTTCGCACCAGAACCCTAGAGCGAAACCTGCGGATCGATCAAGAAGCCAACCACTGTGGTATCCGAAGGCAAGAGAGGGATGGGTGGTTCCTTTATAGAAAGGGCCGACTGAGGCGGTGGCGTTTCGAACGGTCGTGATCAACCGGCCCGTATTCTTGATATTACAACGGATCAGATGAGGCTGATCCGTCGGATGGTGCACGAGAAGGACGCCCGAAAGAAGATCGCATCAAACCCAAATGTATGGGTTTTTCTTCCGTTCAGATAAACAGAATCACCAGAAATAGAAATACTAAATCCACAAAATTGGATGTGATCTCATTCGAGTACTGGTAATTAAACCCAAACACGTAGGTTTCGTCATTTATGCCGCTTCAATCTCTACTATCCAACCCTCCATCTTGCAGTGGATTAATTGCACGCACATATATATGGGGAAAAATAGTGTAATTGATTAAGAATCTTGAGATAGATATAAATTAAAAAAGGAAAGGGAAGCTACAACATGATGTAGCTAACCTTAGCTATATCAGGGGCAATTTCGTCTTCTTTTTTTTATTTTTTTTCGAAATTTCCACGATGGATTTTAATAACTATATGCCTCTAATATGCAATTCAAATTTCGTCAGAAACAGAGACTCCTACGGCCTTCATCCATGCAGTCATTTTTTAACGGTCACAGATTTGCTATATTTTACCTATTGGAGGCCGTAGGAGTCTCTGTTTCTGACGAAATTTGAATGACATATTAGAGGATATAGTTATAAAAACCCATCATCGAAATTTCGAAAAAAAAAGAGGACGAAATTGCCCTTGATGTAGCTAAGGTTAGCTACATCATGATGTAGCTTCCCTTTCCTCTAAATTAAATACAACTATAGATAATTTGTAGTATAATTAATAAATCTAGTGAAATCATATTTTTCAGGGTTTAAAAAATCGGATCGGACCGACTGGACCGGGAACCGACCCCGACCCGGTCGGTTCGGCCAGTTTTATGTAATTAGTTCTTAAAAAGGAAAATAAAAAATTGGAGTCAACTAGTGGTCAGACCGAGACGGCCTGAGTGGTTGGATTTGGTTGACTCGGGTTGACGAAATTGCGATGGTTTAGTATATTTTCAAAAAATAAAGGTTTACATGTGTCCATCTTAACTTCTGCAATTTCACTTATGACCCTCTCTTTTTTGGAATATAACTTGTGCCGCTACTTTCTTATAGTAATTTTCCAAAAGTAACTATAAATAAATTATTACAATGTAATATTCATAAATAACGCTCGAAAATGTGACTATCTTTTGTAGAATTTTATGGACAATCATGTAATTCTATTGAAAGATTTGACAGTTTAAACGATTATTTCATTTATATATAAAGGCATATTTACATATATCTATCTGGTTTTATTGCTTCAAAAAATCGGTTCGATTGGTCCGACCAATGAATTAAGCTTGGTTCAGTGTTTTCCGAGTCGATAGGAATGATGACATCATCACCGGTCCGACCGCTTTGGACCGACAGTCAGACCTGGTTGGACCAAACAGAAGATTGACCGGTTTAATGTCCAGTCTGATTTTTAAAACTTTGGTATTTTAGCCTCAAATATAAAGAAATTTATGATAATTTAAGTTGTTTAAGCACCGGTGTATATAATAAATTGCCCCTTTTTATATGGAATCATGGGTCTGGTATTGAGAACATATCAGTCTACACCCCTAACACGTGTTTATTGGAAACTTTGATTCTAGTTTAAATCAATTCAATCTCAACATACATAGTTGTGGGGGTGAAAATTGAATTATTGTATGATATATAGTCGTTGCAATTATGCATTCCCTTATTTAATTTGAAGTGCACTCGCTTCTTTCTTCTTGTATAATCTTAATAGAGGAAGAATGCCCTTATTTATAAGGTTTATGAATTTTCTCATTTCTGATATGACTGGATATGAAAGATAAGGCCTTGTTTGGACCTAAGAAAACATACTTGAGTGAGTTTGGGAGTGGTTTCAACTCGACGATATGGTGGTGGCTCAAAAGACAATTTAGGCAATGGCTTCGTTATGCCATAGGTCGAGTTTTGATGGGATAGGTAAGCCAAGCAAAGCTTTGACCCTCTGAGCATCCTCATCATTATTCGAAATGCATGCTTGAAGAAGATGTCAATAATCATAAGTTTTGCAAAAGTTGTGAACAATGTTTAGAACTTAATCTATGTGTCAACTCTTGAAAAGAATGGATGTTATAACTGAAATTAACATAGTTATGTCTACATACATAGAAAATAATTAAATATACGAATTATTTAGATATAGATGTAGCTAAAATTTTGATGTGTCTATGCGCAAAGAATTGGTTACATATCATGAGCGTAGAAGTGTTTAAGTGCCAAAGAATTAAGTCTAACAATGTAACTGTAGGATAAAGTATATAGGTGAATAGTTACCATCGTATATAGGTGAATAGTTACCATCGTATATAGGTGAATAGTGACTTCCAGAATGTACATAGTTTGGATTGTTAATTGATGGAATAGGAATTTGGTTTACATTGGAATGTAGAAATCAAACATGAAAAGCAAACAACGCATGATTATTTATTGCGGTATTATTTAGTTCCTCCTTAAATTGTAGCGTAAAACAACCCCGGATTGTGATTTGACTTTTTATTCACTATACAGAGAAGTATAGTATTTAGTTGATGTTACCTTTGATCTATAAGTGTAGCATTTATTTTTTGTTGATAAAGTCCATCTTTTAACTTGATGGATGCAAGTGTTGTGCTTGTACAACAATTCCTAATATATCGGTGGACACACAATATTAGTTGTTAGAAATACATATAAGAGTAATAGTACAATGTAAGTTGGTAGTACAAGCCACATGATTTTTTAACAAATTATATGAATTTCTTAACAAAAGCAAAATAATTGTACAAGTAGTTATTGAATAAACAAAACAATGATATTGTTAAATATGAGGAAGTGACAATGTGTATGAATCTATAAGTGAGACACTGTTCAACTCTATTGTATGTATATTTTCAAACATAACAAAACGATGAGTTATACGTGGGAAAGAAAGGTCGTCATCAAGCATATATGAATCATCGTAAATATCCACATGTGTAAACAAACATATATTACCAACATGTAATTGCGATTTCCATTTTTTCTAAGTTAGCATTTGAAACAGAACTCTGCATCTCTATACCATGTGATGGAGGAAAGATAGTATATTGCATCAATATAAAGATAAAAATCAAATAAAGTATGACTATGAACGGAGTACCTACCCGTAAACGACCATGAAAGCAATTAATTGTCATTGTTTGTTTCGAAAAAGCTGACCATAGAATAATCTCTTGATGGCATTGTAGAAACTCAGACGTGCTACATCGAATCGAATATTATTATTTTCTAACTATATGGAAATAGTTGTTTGTTTGATCTTGTTGATGTATGTTCCCCTTGTCGTTCCTTTCTTTTCGTTGTATTTGTTTCTTGAAAAATGGTCTTTTGAAGTTGTGTTTGCATGAGATCTGTAGGAAATGGTTACACTATCAGATGGAAAGTTTATATGCAATTTTAAAGATTGGAGATAAATAAAATTTATCTTACCACGAATCATATATTTTTCGTAAAATAATTCTTCTTCTTTTTCTTTGCATTGTTGTTTTGGACGCACATTAGGATTTTCATGCAATTTGCTTTTGTGATAAAGATGATAAATCAAGTAAAATATATGACATTTTGTATGGTGTAAATCGAAGTTTAGAAAGAGAATTTATTTGAAGAAGCAATATGGTGTATTCTATCTGGGTGTGCGAGAATGAAATGGTTCTTACTTTGGTTCTTTTAAAAGGAAAAAGGATATTGTAAGCCAAATTGAATTGGAACTTTATGGATATGTGGAATTACTTTTATAATAGTCAAGACAATGTTTATATTTCGGATTTGGGATTCTCATTCCGATAATAGTGGTTAAGACTATAGTTGAATGCATGATGAAGAATATTTATGTTTATCAGAAGGATAATGGGGTTTAATTTTGTTAAGTACTTCCTTGTACACGACATTCCTAGTGCAATTTGGTGCACATTATCCATCTATTGGCAAAAGGGTCTTTATACCGCTTCAAAAAATAACTCTTGATAAAGGTACATGAAGATTACCATGACTAAAAATAGGTGTTTATAAGTATATGCATACATTTGTTAATGTTTGTTCTTAATTTGTTAATAGACATAGCAAAAGTTAACTTTATCAAAAATTCTCGTTGTTTTCAGTGAGAAGTTACTTCCAATATTGGAAGTAAGTAGGTCAATTCGTGGAGGATAGACACGATGTCCAACATAATCTTTTAATAGTATCTCGTAATCTATGACTTTCATTTGAATGCTTTTAATAACAAGGCATATACTATTGCAAAGACCAACTGGTTGATTAATGTTTCGTAATCTGGAAGATTGATAGAATTTAAATATTCAAAAAAATATTCAAGGTCAATATATGTTCAACATTCATCTGACGGTATTGCTTTATCAAACTTGTACATAATAATCTCATCACCAGGAAGCTTATCAAGAAGGAATTCGTTGATATCATCATTGATGTTTACGTAGCCAAAATAGTTCTCTCTTTAAAATATAACAAGTTTAAGTGATTTGAAGAGAAATCCGAGTAAATAGCCTCAATCAAGCCATCTAAACCTATTTTTGGATTAGATAGACTAGCTCGAGGACTATCAGTCAGGGAGTAATCAAGTAAAACTTTTTATGTTCATATCGCAGAATTCATCACCCCCGACATCAAGAAGCCATTTTTACAAAGTGAAAAAGGCTGCATAATTTCCATAACTAGACGTTAGATGCATGTTTCTTGTAAGGCACAAGACTTGATAATGTTTCCCAGGGAAGCTTCTTAGTAGAACTGCGCTAATAGTACCAACACAAGTTCCCTTTGAAGTGATAGGGAGTATTGAGCAAAAATTCCCACCGAATACAATAGGTATTCCATCAAAGATATATTATTTTGTATTATCTCCTGTGTCGTTCATTTACCCATATCAATGTCTTTTCTAGAGCATGCTCCCGTTCACTGTCATCCTCAAGATTTTCATATCTCTTACAAGTCATCTTCATGTATCACATATTGTACCATTTGTTCTGTGAAGATTAATATATTCATGCTATCCTAGTATCCAAAGAAGTAGCATTCACAAGTAGTGCAATTCAGCATATGTTAATTCTGCACTTAAAAAATAACCGATACATTTTACTCTAATTTGAGAACTCCATCTTTTGCTATGTGAATCCCAACTAATAATTGAGGAAATCCTATGTAAGTTAGCCTTATGGATTCAGGATTGCATCTATTTGTAATAAACCATTCTGATAGCATGTTTGATCAAATGGGTTGTTTATTATATTATCTAATATTGTCTTCGTCACGAAAGAATACCTTTTTATCAGGAAAATGATAATTTAACAATTGAACATCACCATTCCTATAATGTAATTTGAAGTTAAATATTCTCCTAGAAGCGTCAATTGTAGATATATATCTTGAATTTAGAATTAATTGACTTCATCTAAGTCGCCAACATCCTTTTGCATTATGAAAGTCATTTTATCGAAATCCTTATAAAATAAGATATTTGATTGCATGAAGTTGGTTACAAATCTCATCAACGAAATGTGCATCATATTGTCACTAAATCCACATTATATTGTATTATCCATCTACTGAGTTGTACCTTTAACAAGAAATGTTCTTCCATCATCATGTCTTCTGTGATCCACATAGCCATTGTCATCATAGATAGTTTCTTTGATAAATATTTTAGGATAGAGTTTTAAGCATTTGTTGTCAGCCATATGCATTGTGGTCTTTAAATGAGAATACCGCATGGCCCATGAACTAAGTGGTGCATAATAGTTTCGTACATGTACTTATTAGTGATTGAGTCTGGTATTTTTGTAGAAATTATGTTGTAAATAAGATTACCAGTTCATACATTAAACAGTATAAAATCGGATCCAAATGAATTAACAGAGAAACGATACAACTTTGAATTGTAATTACATAGACTTTCCAATTAAAGTCTAAATACAACTTTGAATACAACAAATTATTCATTGAAGTATGCAGGAGTAATGATTTTATCATATTCATATAAGGTTATAAGCATATGCATGTGAGGAAGGTCACACTTTTGAAACTTTATGATTGACAAATCTATTATAAAGTTTGGAACAATTATTAATGGGAGGAATTCTATTTAAAAAATTTGAGTATGTGCAAATTAAGGTGAAAGCAGACATGATTTGATTTTTTTAAACACGTGCTTTTTGAAGATATCTTCTCAAAATTATTCTAGTTTTTCGTAGAACTAATGTGATTATATCAAAATGATCTTCTGGTAAGTCACAATCACTAAGCTCAAGCATGTAACGAATTTCTACCCAATTAGGCTTGTAGGTGAAGGTTAAGATAATGTCAGGTATTCTAGACAAGCATATAGAGTCATTGCATCAAAAAAATGATGTAGTATATATTTTAGGACCTCGAGTGGAAGAGAAATGTAAATTGATGTGTTTTCCAATTTTCTCACCAAAGTGTTCCCCTAAGGAAACTACACCATATATATTTGTAAAAGTTACACTTCGTATTTTATACTAATTTTGTCGAAACTAATTTAACCGACACCATTCTATAGATGCAAATGCATTTGACGATAAATTGTCGTAATAATATACCATCTCTTAGTAGTGAAGCTCCAGACTCAAGAGGCTACAATTGAAGTCGATAGGCTTAGAAGTCCATCATAGAAATCAACATTTTGGCTCATCTGTATTAAGTGTGCATACTCAATAGTCCTATCCTCCATCCATCTTCACCGCAAGGGAAAATATTTGGATATTGTAAAAGTAAAGCAGGATGCAGTTTGTTAATTGGTTGGAAGCCACCAAAATATTTTCTAAACAACAATATCATAGCATGGAATATCATTATTGTCACCAACAATCAACATTACGAGTTCATTGACAGAAGGCGATACACGTTTTCTACTCCTAGAATCCAAGATCTTTAATTCTTACTTGACATTGTTTATCTTCTTCCACACACTTGCAAACGTGTTTAAAACCCACCGTTTACGGATTGGAAGCATGAATCATTAGTTGCAACTATGGTATTTCATTTGTAAAAGTGTTGCTTGAAGTTGTAGAGAAGGCCCGACACCAATTTTCTTTCTCCCGATTTGTATCAAAGATGAACAATTATGCAAAAAAGACTGACTGATCGTGAGGGTACTAATGATCCATGTTATACTTGCCCATAAATCCTATAATAATATCGCTCATAACCGTCATTTACAGAAGAAACAACAATGCCCCAATTGATGAGTGATGAATCCCAAATTCATCATGCTAAAATATTCAAATTAAATGAAACTAATGTTAATTCATCCATCAATTTATCCCATTTTGCCTATGTTTGCATCACTTTCACCTTACTCATATTGCACTCGAAATATCATAGGGGTGCTATACGTATTACCTCAATCTTTGTGAGTTTTCATTATTCTTTTGAGCATATTATAAGGGAAATAAGCATAAATGCACTCTTTAAAATATATGTCATGGCCTCTTATATATGATTTTATATAATTATCATATGACAATATTCTATATTATCTATATATAACATTACTCACAAGAAATTCTAATATCCATCTCTATAATCTACAATTATAATATTACCTTAAATACAAAATCATATACAATTATTATTCTATTGACATTTAATGTATAACACTAATATCATTCACCATAAACATGAAGATTTATATAATATATATATATATATGTATGTATATGTTCCCTTTAACTTTCAATCCATTGATCCTTTGAAAAATCTGTATACAACAATAAGTACCCTAAATTCTAATCCTTAACAAATATCCCATTTATTAATCTCTAGAGTATATGCATGTATTGGTTAATGGGTCCCTTTAAAAAAAAACAAATCCCAGATTGGGATTTTTTTTTTATAAATCCATGTCATCACTAAAATTATTCTAAATATGCATTTCTCTATTTCTTCACAGACCAAAGAACCCATCAATTCTCCTCTCGTCTGAGGTGCTTCACTCACACGCCAACCTCCACCTCGCATCTGGCCATGGACAGATCTAAAGGGGGCATGTGGGGGTGGGGGGGGCACATGCCCCCCTAGATTACATGATGTCACCTTTTTATATTGATATAATAGTATATTTGTAATGTTTTTTTTGGTGTTCCTTTACTAAATGTACTTGTAAACTTAATTTGTAACTCCCTCTCTCAATTTGGATTTGCTTTATCATCTCTCCACAATTCTCTCCTCCCCCTCATCTTTTGAAATTTCTTTCCATGCATATTTTTTTATTCTCCTTCTTCTTTCTTTCATTATTATATATCTTAAAAAAATCAATCTGGACTGTTTGGTCAGACTGGTTGGATTGCATATTGCACTTGATCTCGTCAGTTCGACCGATTCCATGGAAGTATAATTAGATATTTAAAAAATGAGTTTGAATAATGATTATGTCGGACTAAAGTGGACTAATTTGACTCAGATCGTACTGCTACAAAGAATTTGTATATTATTAATTAGCAACAATGATTCAACACGAAGATTCTTAGTTACACACATACACAAATGCGCGCGTGCACGTGGCTTTCATGGTTTAGAATCCACCTGTATGAATTTTAAATTAAGCTTGATCCAATTTTTTGAGGTTGATACAAATGATAGTCATGAATGCTCCACCCAGTTTGATCCAACAGTCGAACCCGATAAAGACCAAACGCGTGATTAAATAGTCTAACGTATGGTCTGGGTTTTAAAAACCTTTTTCTCATCCTTTCTTCATACTTCTCTCTTTCTTTCTCCCTTGCTCTTATTTATCTGTCTCATTCACTTATTGAGAAAAATGATTGTATAGATACTTTATTTTATGATTTTATGCTCCATGTTTAAAGTTAGATGTCTGTGTACAAATTTCGCCCAACTCTTTTAGATTTTTTCTGTATGAAAAGGTTTCAAAATGTTATTGCATATATGATTTGTCTAAAATTTTAGTGAATATATACATATCAGATATTCAATCTTACAATTTTAAAGATGTGTAACAAAATAGAGATATTTTTTGCTCATAAAAAGTTAAGAAGTTTAATCAAATTGACAGTTTTATATTGCATTATATCTACACCACATATTACTGGGTAATATTACAATAAATATATAAATAAGTATGTTACTTTGTGCCCCCTCTACAAAAAGTTTCTGGCTTCGTCTCTCCATCTGGCAGCACCGCATCTTCCTCTTGATTCCTCGTCTTCCTCAAGGCCATCGCTGCAACACGACACTGCAACGTCTTGACACACATGGGGTGCCTCTCATTCAAGCAATGTGTCTTTCGCACACGCCAAATGCCTCGGTTTGGTTTAGACTTCGAAGGCTTCGTATCATCATCATCTTTGCCTATTAAAGAAAGGGAGATCCGTAAGAAAGGAAGATTGGTGGGCATTGCAACCTCGCTTCGATAATTATAGCCGGTTCCTCATACAGGTAGAGAATAATCACATCGACTTTGAGCTCCAGACCGACCTCCGCTCTCGCCCCGCAAGCCCATCACGTCAGCCTCCAAGCCATCGCCTCCTCTGACTTCCTCGAGCGGCACCAGCTCCCCATCCTTCAACCTCCTCCCACCAGGAAGCCTTGCTACTTGTGCACACTGCATGCTCATGAGCCCTCCCCTCCAGCCTCGCGGTGGTCTGAGCCCACTTCTCGGACCTCTGTGACATCATTTGACACCGCTGCACTCCATCTGCTAGGGCTTAATTTCTTTTTACTCCTTTCACTTATTTTTATTAATAATGGACATGAATGCAACTTTATGGATCAATAATCAACAGTTACAATTTGTCGTAGGAATACAATATGCTTCGACTGTGGGCTGAACACATATGTTGGACCTATAGATTGATTTGAGTAATCTGTAGATCCTAAACAATTGGTCGTAATTCATAAAACCAGTGAATTTAAAACATTAATTAAAGGTTTCGTAATCTAGTTGTATCGTTTATTGTTTGAGTTATTTCTATTTGTGCTACAACATTTGTTTTCAGAGGGAAGATATAACATCTGTATGTTAACTGGTATTCATAATTTAGCCTTAACATAGTTGCAATACTTCGGTCCAAATCGTACGTGATAAGCTATTTTAGAGTAGACTTGAGTTATTTGATTTGGTTTGACACAGATGTAAGGGGTGTGGTGTGTAATTAGCAAAGATTTTAGAGGTCATGTTGTGAAAGAATAGTTAGATTCAATGGGTTAGAATTTATAGGTGAGGTTTTCCACTTATGTCCCTGTTATCCACACCATGATTTGAATAAATCATGATTTGGTTCAACTCAGTAACGGTGAAATTAAAGGATGGGCATAAGTGATAACGGAGCAAAAAGTTAGGGGCATATTCGATATTCTGGAAAAATAAGGGGCATAACCAATTTCACAACATCTAAGAGAAGCACAAGTGATAAAATCCCTTTTAATATTTACGCCTCAAATCTCCCTAACATCTAGATATGTGAGCTACATTGTTATGTACTTCGATTTATCATGATCTATAGTGGCAATTGTTCCCGAAGCTCCATTTTTGTTGGCACACACTCTGCAATGAAAGATATCGCGGTGGACAACTTTATATAAGTTAACCTCAGTGTTGGGTGGTAACGTAAGATATCCGATATGAGGGAAGACAGAGTTTGCATTTTTTTCAGTAGAATTCATATGTCTTAATTAGTTAAGAATAATGGTGAATGCAACGTTATATAAAGGAATTCTTCTCACCAATTTCAAGAAATCTGAGTATTGAAAAAATAACGGCAAAAGAAAGGTTAATGCATATCAAATCATATGATCTAGAAGGAGATCAAGAAAGTTGTCCTGAAAGAATATTGATGCTGAAGTCTATAACTGACTTACTTGGATGGTCATTTAAAAAAATATCAAATTAAATGATCTAGAAAGAGATAAAGGAAATGTTACATCGTAAATAGGAGAACATAAATCATAGCAGAATATTAAAAAAGCATTCTCAAAATGAACTATAACCATCTTGACCCTATAATGATAATGTGGTTAGATTAGAAGTTTCTTCGTGGCCTCCGCAATGTTATATATTTTTCCCATTAAAGTAGGAGAGAAACGGTAACTGAATATTTTTACATAAAAACCCTTACATATCAGAACCATGCCCTAAGGATCCAGGAACAAACTTCTCAACTATTCCTCCATCTTTCTATCATGTGATCATCATCAACTTTGTTGTACAGTGAACTACATTGGTAAGTCCCAAAGGTTCAAGAGGGCATCAAACTCTGGGGCAAAGGCTGCTAAAGCCACTCCCCACTATGAGACCACCTTTAGGTGATGCCCACTACCGATTCTCAGCTGTCAGAAGACTTCAGGACATTGTCTTCACGGAGCCATCATTGGAGGGGGACCAAGAAATCATAGGCTGGCTCAGGGACAAAGGTTGTGATGTCGAGGATGGGGGTAACTATGGCGAGATGAAAGTGATAGGAGAGGATGAAATTAGGATGGACTTTGGAAAGAATTTGTAAAACTTACTCAGTACCCTTAAGTAAAGCCTCCGAGATCGTTTGAGAATTGATATAACTAATTTCGTAACCTTAAGGAAATCCTATGTACTCGCTCCGGCTATCTGACCATCTCCAACCTCCCTTCGCCTCTACACTTTCTCTCACGTCCGCGAACCTCGCTGTCAATCACTATGGGATCAATAACTCAGTTAAAATTCTAGGGACGGTTGAAGACGATGATTATGATGATGATGTTCTAGAGAGCCATCGTTAGAGTCCATGACAACTTGTGGGCTATTGGTTGTCTAATGGGATGATGTGAATCCGACGATACCTCATACCTGTGAAGATGAATCGCAGTGAACACCAATTTTAGGCATGGACCAACTATTTTTTAACTAATTATCATGTTGACACGTTAATTTGAATATCTTAAAAGGACGTACATGTATCAAAATTTAAAAAGTTGATAGTTTATGGAAAATACACACTAAAGTTTCATGAAATTCGTTGGATTCAAATGCAGTATATGACCTTGGAAAAGATAAAGATTCTTTCGGACTCTTCTTTACTTGTGGGATTATTATTATGCACAATCGCCTATACAGATAAATTCAATGGAAAATCTAAAAAATCAACTGAAAACCAATCTGTTTATTATTACGAACCATCGGATATACAGATAAATTCAATTAAAATAAAATCCACAAATCCGTAATATCGGTGGTAACGAAGAACTTGG
This sequence comes from Ottelia alismoides, assembly GCA_037367405.1. Classification (NCBI taxonomy): domain Eukaryota; kingdom Viridiplantae; phylum Streptophyta; class Magnoliopsida; order Alismatales; family Hydrocharitaceae; genus Ottelia; species Ottelia alismoides. The sequence continues at coordinate 397,418 of JAZKJV010005335.1, read as the reverse complement.
AAAGGTGAATGCAGTCAGAGATGGACCGATTCGAGATACTTGAGATGGAGTCCGAGTTATTGGGAAGGTGATGATGGAAGAAACCCGTGTCAAAAACCAAATCGCTGCTTCGTGTAACTTCTCGTCTGTTAAACTGACCTCGATGAATCTGTCAACTCTGTGATCCTCCAAGTCGAAGGAGGCAGCAAAATCTTCATCGTTGGGGGTGCTATGCGCATGGCCTTCACCTTCGTCGATATCACACCCTCTTCCAAATGAGGTTCTTGCTCATTGCATCTCTTTATATGTGAGAAGCCGTAGCTCTACATGGAACCATCGCCACGGGACTTGGTCATTCTGAAGTCCCTTGTGCGAGGCCGAGAAAGATGAATATGGCGGTAGAGGAGAGCTGGAATTGGAAGAGCGGCTTGGATTTCTAATGGAGAGAGCTGGAGATGAGGCGGCAACCTTGGACGGGAATTGGGGCTGGGAAGACCCCCTGCTTTAATATAGTAATAATAGATTCGGTATTATTTATCATTCTTTATTCAACTCCCGCGCTTTCAATTTTCATCAATTAGGATTGAAAATATTTTTAGTCTAATAACTACAACAAAATTGATTATCATTGGTTATCATGACATTTTTTTCAAAATCCACCACCAAATCAGTCGTTGTTAAATATAACAACGATATTAATCGTTGCGAAGTAATGTTTTAAACCTGAAATTATCAACAAATATCATATATATCGTTGTATCATAGTGAAACTCCATATAGCAGCGTTTATTCGTTGTTATTTTTCAAAATTTTAAATAATCATCGTCAATTTTTAGTTCAAAATTTAGTAACAACAAACTAAAATTTTGAAATATAACAACGGAAAAAGCATCACTATTTGGATCATCGCTAATGATATACGCGACGGATAATATATTCGTCACTAATTTCAAGTCTAAAAAATCATTTTGCAATGAATAATATCGTCGTTATATATCTAATAATGGCTGATTTAGTGACGATATTTGAAAAATGTCACTATGATCTAATTTTATTGTGGTGAATCTATTTGCAAACAAGCTCCTAAATTTACATATAATTGCATAAGTCCTTGGATTTTGTTTTGAGCATAAAAAATATCAAATCAAGTTCAAAAGTTTCTTAAAATTTCTTTAAAATGTTTCAAGTAGTACGACATAGATAGCTTTGTGTTTAAATCCCTACAACCCAAGAACAAATAGTATATGCTATTTGGTCTCTTTAAGTTAAAACCAAAGTAAAAATACACCTAAAGATTGTGTAAATTTGCCACGTCCCTGTGATTCAAGCATCTACTTGCTCGCTACATTTTCTGTACTTCATCTAAGCTCATACGTGTAATCTTTTATTTGAATTAACCGATTCTTGTGCATACACAACAATAGTGATAAAAACATTATTTTAAACCGTGCAAAATCATCGTTTCAAAATAAAACTAAAGCAATTGGAGTACCTACGATTATATTTCAGAAACGAGGTGAGCATGCATGATCTTCACTTAATAGGGATTCTAATGGCCAAGGGACAAGGTAGACAGTAGACATATTAGGGGTTGTGAGCTTGCAAGTCCGTCTGAGCAGTATAGTTTAAAGCTTAGTCTTGCCATACTTGATCGTTTCTTTTCTCTTTATGCCACATGCTTACACTACATTTAGCATAATTAGAATTTGACCGACCAGAATACCATCTCTAGATGAATTTTCTTAGAAATTATTAAAGAGATGTGTTAAGAAGGTCTGCCGAACCGATGGTAGAATAAGTGGAGTTAACAGAGTACTAAGATGTACTCTTTTTTGTGATATAGATGGTTCATCTTCTGTAGAAGGTTGCTTCCATATAGCTATAAATTCAAAGTTGATATAAATTCTTATGGTTAAGCACATCCATAAGACCTAAGCAAATGCGTAGAACTAAAAGTTAATAGGGATGTAGTTTGCACATCTGCTTCATATAGCAAGTAGAAGTTAAAGACTTAAAAATGTATAAGATGTTTCTATTTGACAAAACAAAACCAAAACCTTTTTCCATGCTTAAGTAGGGTCGGATATATGGATTTTTTTGTGGCTGGCGGCAGACTAGGGCATGCTTTCTACCCTACTGTGATCTATTTTGGGTCATTATCGAGCTTAAAATCCAAAAAAGTAATATCCCTTCAGATAGTCTCATTCTAAACTTCCAACACTTCTTGGACCTTCCTCACCCTCTCTTAACCGGCTCAACATCTCAAATCTTGTATCTTCTAACTAGTGCATCAATCGACCTCCTTTGCAAATGGCAAAATCATTTTAAGCGGTTTTCTCTCATATTATCCTCTATCAGAGCTATATGAACTTTCAAACAGATCGTTCGATCTTTTCATGTATGACCATACATCCACTTATTTGAAGCATCACCAATTATAAATGAAGCGATATACAGTTAATGAAAATATATAGAGAGAGAGAACGAAGGAATATGTCTATGTTGTTATGCAACATGTGAAGTTCAATACGGTAGAGCATATTTAGCATATGAAATAGGTGGAAATAGCTAATATTTATAATGAATCGCAACTTTCTTAGTCCAAAAATGAATGTTCTTGATCATTTTTTAAAGAGAAATAAGTTTTCCTATATTACATGATATTGGAAATGATACATGGATAAATATAAGTTCGAAGTTATGCGATTTCTTAGTATTTATATGAATTATTATAAATTTTATAAATCAAACTTGACCATTAATATGAAGTGTAAGCCCTTTTTCGATTTTGATAACTACCACAATAACTGATAACCTCCCAATCATATCCCTCGTTGTTTTATTTAAATCATCTCCATTGAACACATTATACTACACCTCTATAAATAAGATTTATTTGCAACACCAATGAAATGTCTTTGCTTGAGACATCCCCCCTCCTCGCTTATGTGGCTTTCTCGACAACTCCCTTGACCTAGGGATGAGCATATTTTCGAGCTGGCCCAACCCAGCCTGGTGCTCAACCTGACGAAGCCCGACCCCAGTTCGAGCTCAAACCGTAAACGAGCGAGCATGGGCTTGATTTTTGGTTCGATACAATTTTCGTGCCAGGTTTAGGATAGCTCGAGCCTGAGCCCGACGCCCGTTGGCTGGACTGAGTATAGGCATGTGGGACGGCTAGAGTGTGCCCGAGTCCGATCCGGGTGAAACCCGAACCGAAGACATGACTTCATGCCCCAAAGTGGGATGCATCCAACCAAGCCCCAGTGCCTCCTCTCCTCGAGGACCCCGACCTAAACACTCCAGAGACTCCTCTCCTCGCGCGCCCTCACCCTAGCGCCACTGCGCCACCCACCCCCATCCTTAGCCCTCCTCCTCACCCTCACGTTCTTCCGCTAAAGTGATGTTCACGAGGTCAATGTTTCGAATATCACTTCCAAGTTTAATTGCAAACTATGACGCCTATTCCGTATAGCTGAATTTGTTGCCCAATATGACTCCATTGATTTTTCCTACCATGGACATGTAAATTGCATATGATGCGCACTGTGAATCTCGTCGTTTTATTTTGATTCATAAAATTTATGTTTATTTGTACTATTTGATTATAATGTAATTTTTGGGAGATTTAGTTGGTATATGATATTGGAAAAATCGATATCCGAAATGAATATATTATTGATTTTAGCAAATATTTTATACTTCAGGAACTCCATTACTTTCAAAGCAAAGTGGATCTCATCATATTTGAGAAATGTGATGAGATTCACTTGATATGTACATTGTGCACGACGATTGAGGGTAGTCATCACTTTGTACTTGACGCAATATTTAATTAGATTTTGGTTTATTTTAAGATGTATGCGTGGATACTTAGCAAGTGTATGAACTATCCAAAAGTACATAATATCGACATTTAGATATGGATCTGGAGTAATGGAGTAATTTTGCAATTTACTTTACACCTCAATATAATTTGAATGGGCATTGGATCTTTTCTTGATTTTGTCATATAAGTTAAGCATGTATATGAAAAAGTGATTATATTGCACATGCATTAATGAAAGTATTAGTTACAGGAGTTAGTTGTTATTAAGACACATCTTTTGCCTAAAATTGATGAAGTAAGATACTCCAAGTATGAAGCACATAAAGGCAAATTTATGGAGAATTTAACAAGGACGATGAGACCATACTCAATGGACAAGCTGAAAGTTGTGGACAAAACAAAAAAAGCAAGAAGACTTTGTAGTAGGTATTTATAAAAAGTCCTACACAAACATGTGTATCATGTAGATATAATAGGTCCAAACCATCTTAATCAATCAACCTTTCAGATCCAATCGATCAACCATCTCTGATCAATCACCCTATTGACATGATCGGCCATCATTGATCAACCAACCTACTTGACATGATCGATCATACTTGATTTGATCAAACATTTTTATGATTGATCATCTTTTGAATTCAACCCACCAATGTCTCTTCTAAGATCGATCAATTTGAGAATGATAAATCGTCATTCTTACCTAATCGATCGGATATATCAAATCTTACTGATTTCTTGTCAGATTTAATTCCAACAACTATATTTTTAATTGGGCATCCCATATAAACTCTTAGACTTATGTTCCAGATACACATCTTGACACATTCTCTCTAGCATTTCTCAAAGCTCTATTCGAGGTCGTCACTCTTGTGCTCTACTTCAAAATCACATCTTGAGAGTCATTCGTTTGCGCAATCTATTTGCAATTTATTTATTTATTATAATGCGCATTTCTTAGTCTTGTTATTTAATAAATATGTACATCGAGGGTTTACAAAGTGTTGTACCTTTACATTACTATTGTACAACAACATTTGATATTTATTCCAAGGTGCATAAAGAACTAGATGTATGATCCAAGTTGCTGGAAAGCCTTTGATGTGTGATCCAAAGCACTTGTAAGTTGTTGATCTATCCGTGAGAAAATAACTCGAAATAGTGGAAAAGGTGATTGACCCAGTCAATCAAAATTACTAATTTTGAGAGCTCGGTTACTTGTCTCGTATGATTGTTTCTTATTCATAGATTGGATGTTTATATTTGTAGCGATTATTATCTACAATAATTATATATTTGCAATAATAATTTATTTAGCGATCTAGAGAAACTCACAATTATATGTATACAACCCCATCAGTTACATATTGATCATTTTAGTATACATAATCTTCTATTACAGAGAGGGGTATGTCATTGATAATGAGCCACAAATGGATGACACTCGTAATGTCTAAGACCACACTTTTCTTATTAATTTCCATCTGACCACTATCAAATTGTTGTGTTTTACTATTTCGATTTGTACTCCATTTTCTTAATGTGCATCGCTTGTGCAAGCTAACGTCAAGATTTATTTTTCTTATATCAAGGAACATTGGGTTGGTAATTAACCAATGTTGCTATATTTGATTCTCTAGATATTTTGTTGGAGATATTTTGAAAGTATTCTAGAATTTATTCTCATTTTCATTTATTAATATATTTATTCTTGGTGTAGATAGATAAATATCTATATTTTTCATCTCTTACCATTTCAAAGACCTCTCTTGAAGTGAATATTTTCCTTGACATATCAATGTGTGTGGAACATTCCAAGACCACATTTATAGGATTCTATTTGAAATAGGAATTCTACTCGAGGTAAACTGCAAATTACTTGTAATTTTAACAATAAAACCTATCTATTGCATGCCTAATTAAATAAATTCTAATTAAAAGATGGCTTTGCTTAAGGAGATGCTTAGATAGATGTACTTGAAGGTGCATGAGAAAATCTTATTCAAGTTGCTCCAAAAGACATGCGGTAAGCGTGCAGTGGCATCAAGGCCATTGATCGACAATAGTGACCTCATGTTCGAAATAAGGCGGGTTAACAAATTATTCGAGTTGATGCCACCATGCAATCAATCCTCATGCAGCTACCGCTATTATCTTCGATTTATGGTATCCAACAATGCTCAATTCGAATGTCTCTTTGAGATGATAGGACAAGTATGGAACATGTTTTTTTTCTTTTTTCAAAGAATGGAATGTGATACTTTCGATTAATTCTAGGAATTCCTGAACCAAAGATAGGACAATGTTTGTTTACATAACTAAACCTTATTAAGAGATGTATGTATGATTATGTAAAAAATGAAAAGGATTTCCGTGATTTTATGAAAAGTATATTTTATGTACTATATCATTTTCGATGATCCACACATGCACCTTCTCGACTACTTGATCCTGTTACTTGCTAGTTGCAATCTCCTAACAAATGGTCGATAAGTTGTTTCACTGCTAGCATCTGCAGTTATGCACTTGGGGTGTGATTCCACATTTTTATGAAATATTGATTTGTATCATTTCCACAAGTTTAAATAGCAATCTTAAACCCAAAACCTTAGCCTCTTAAGAAAATAGATGTGAGATAAGACACACCAGAATAGGATAAATATACTGCTCTTGCCTTATGCGAACTAATGGGGTATTCTAGAAAGAATTAGAAGACGAAAAGGCCCAATCAAGCCTTCGATTACTATCTATACCGGAGTAGAAGGAATTTGTGCTGAATTAGCAATGAAATATGCCCCGTTCTGAGCATGGGAAGAAGATGGTACTATCTGTAGGAGGCCGAGTACGCAGCCGGCTTTGAGTGACGTGTTGGGAAAGAATTCTGGAAAGCCCAAGCTCTTCACTAGATATTAATTCACATATGACCTCACATGGAATGATTGTACTTGAAAATAGACGAGACTAATGAGTCATGAATAATTGGATTCGATTTGACAAGACTAACTAAATTGAGTGACCAGATTTTTGTGATGGGCCTTATCATCGATCATCACGCATGCTTGATCATATTTCACTTTCTCAGAATAATCCCACTATTGAAAATCCTACACTTCCACTGTATTTGATCTCTTCCACAGATGGCTATTGGGATCATTTGATTTCTATCATCGCAATTATATTTGATGAATACCCATTCATTCATCTTTATTCCTTTATTTTATCTTTGACTCCCTAGATAAATCCATGCAAATATATCTGACTTGTACAAATTAACACACTAACTATTGTTTGTAAATAATACATAAATACATGTAATTAAATATAAAATAAATGAATAAAGAAAAGAAAAGATAAAAAAGTATTGTAAAGATTGATTGACCCTAAACCCCATGACCAAGCCAATATTGACTTGGTCGACAACGAATAAAGTAGGAGGATAGGGGAAAATAGTACAGACAAAACGTCATAGACACCTAGAAACCCTAGGTCATCATCTTGGAGGAGAGTTTTTTTCAAGCAGGAGGAAGAATCCAGGGAAACAAACACAAAGGTACACATTTTGATTTTTGATCTTGTTTTTGGGTCCAATGACAACCATACATCGTATGCCCATCATTTTGTGTTCAGATCTGATCTTTTTAAATGCATGCAAGTCGAGTTTCAAAATCGTATCATGTCAATTTTCTGACATTTCCGATAGCTCCGCTTATCGGAAATACAACTTTTTATATTGTTATAACAAATGTGAGAAGGAGAACAAAACACATCATTATTTTCAAAATCTAGAACTTTTTCGAAAGCGTCATAAACGATCGATCATCCAAATTCGATGATCAATTAACTAATTTGACTGATTGATCAAGCTGGTCGATCAATCAAATTCACCGATTGATCATTTCTGATATGTTCAATTCGAAACATGACATAATTGGATAAGTATGATGAAAAAAGGAAAAATGAAAGATGGTCAATCATGGAGATTGACTGATCAGTCAGCCAAGCTCAGATAATCTACTAGTATTGATCAATCAACGCGCCTAAAATCATTCCAATGTCGTGACTATCAGTATTGGCATGTGGAATAAAACTAATGTGTTTCTTGATAAAAATGGATAGGGTTGATGGCCATTGTGAATCTAGGATCATGTTCGATATCTGTAAATTACTAGAAGTGTGTTTCATCCATGATAAATTCTAAATATATTGAAACATAGATAACTCCAAATCTTTAAGCTACATCTTGAATGTGAATCCTCGATTATATAAATATCCCATATGATCTACCGATATCCAACCTTATTATTGTCAATTGAATCCGAATCATATCTTGATGTTGTGATGTTAATGTGATTCTCCCATGTATTATGGATAGTTGGAATAGATCCCATATCAATTCAATTTATTATTATAGACACTCAAGGTCATTGAACCAATTATTCCTATGTTAGATCATCAAATGATATCAAAGTGATTGTCCTTATGTGTCACATAAATAAATTTGAGACACGTTAACACACTGCGGTGAGGTGGTGATGTGGACTATGTTCCTTCTTGAGTTAGCCTAATAATCATGGACGATAGTGAATAAAATAAACCATATAATAGAATTATAACCTAGTTGAGAGTGATGATTTCACGGGCATTAGATTTTTCAAAGAGTGAAATGTACCTAAATGCGATTTAGGAGATATTGAGTGGATGGTGAGTATGCATATGAAGCATTTGAGGAGCTTAGAATTACAAGCACTAAGATATTTTATGAATAAATATGTATAAGGATTATAAATGCACGTGGGAGTGTTGGGGACTTGGATAGGATACACATGCTTCAAATGCATGCATGCGGAGGTACCCTAACCCTAAATTACTAAATACTTTTAGAGTCATAACGTAAGGCCGATATGAGTTAAGACTGCAAATTTACCACAACTTTAAAAAGATGAATGAAACACTAGTGTATTTACAACTTAGTTAGGATGCATGTACCTCAACACATGCATACACATACCTCAACCCTAATACCAAATACCTTGAAGTCACATCGTAAGAACCGAAAATACATCAAGACTGCAGATTATCCATGATGCAAAAGTTTGATAACTAAGTGGACCTACCATGAGAGGATAAGTGTAGAATCCTAAATGACTAGCTTACTGGATTGTGTCAAACCCTAATAAAGGGTGCTTTCAAGTAAGGAACTATGATGGGACAATATGGATAAGTATATGATAACGAAAAGGACATGCGCTAACATAATACGAGACATATGATGACTTGAGTGTGGAATGAGTTAATTATTACGACCAGTATCGATTACTCATATTCGGAGAAAAAACATTGACAGGTTCTCGTGTCTACTTCAGATTGTTTGAACAATCTGATATGTATGATCTAATGCCCTAACTTGAGCACCACATCATCGTGAATCTTCACCGATAGGTAGTGGATTTGGATGGTTTTGCGATGGTTCTTACTTGTGTCATGGTGGTTTAGCCTCACCTATCAGAGTTTGCCTTGGGTGAAAGGATATGTTTATATCAGTTAAAGCAAGAGTAACAAAAATGTTCCGCCGATCAGAGTTGTCCTGGTGAAATGAGTATCAAACAACAAAAAGTAACGTTATACAATAATATCATGCAAACATACATGAAGATTATAAATTGTATAAGAATGATGTTTGCATGTGATATGATTAAAGGAGATAAATGTAGAAGAACATCAAGCAAGATGACGTCTGACAACGATTCACAACAAACTCGTTTGTGCGTGCTTCCACGATTCACAACAACTGATATCAGAGCATCAGATTCTGTCTAGAGCATCAAGCAAGACGATGTCGCACAATATGAATTTCAAGAAGTTCATATGGATGAAAGGATTCAATTTATTATAAATAGGGATTTTTACACCCATAACCCTGAGTAATTTAGTAATTATATTCATAATCCTGTGAAATCGCGAATTACACCTAGGACACCGAAAAATGCTTAAGTATCACATGGTATAACCATGTGTTAGTTGCCATCTATTTTATCCTTTAACCTTCATGGAAAAAAAATTACATGTTGCTAATTTTACCCTTAAAAACATATCACATTTATAAAGTATGACATAGAAGAGTGATCCTATGAGAGCAAAAAGTTGTGAGAGCATGAGAGGGATAATTCTGAACCACATGATTCACCCAGGAGAGAGAAGATCATGAGAGAGAAAACAGAATCATGTGGTCCGGAATCATTCCTCTCATGCTCTCACAATTTTTTGCTCTCGTAGGATCACTCCTCGTAAGACAAATGTATAAAAAATTTAAGAAAGCAAGGCATCAGAGGGATGGGGGCTACTGGACTGCGACACAACACAATTCATCGCGAATACAACACCGAGGTTGAAAGCGACGTGGAGGTGAAATCTGAACAATCTAGAACAACTGCCTATGTCTGGGGGTATGAAGCCAGAGAGCTCATTTGATAAAGGAGCAATTTTGTGAGGTTCCACAGATCAAACAACCTCTTGGGGATTGACCCAGATAGCATGTTGTAGGAAAGATCCAGACTTTGGAGGTTGCTGCAATCTGCAAGGCTCTCTGGGACACTACACGTCATGTTGTTATGCCCTGCATGGAACATAGTTAAGCTCTGTAGCTTTGAGAATTCAATTTGGAGAAAACGGATCAGATTGTTGTTAAGCTCGAGATCAGTGAGGAATGAGCAGTTGGAGAGCTTTGTGAGGATAAGCACCAGTGAGCTGGTTGTTGCTCAGTTGTAGCTCATGGAGATGTTGGAGAGCACCGAGCTCCCTCGGGATTTTTCCAAACAGAGTGTTTACGGACAAGTCGACAACTTTAAGCTAACCGCATCTCTCAAATTTGGGATCAAACCCGCAAAATTATTTTGACATAGAAGTAGATTCTCAAGGTTCAGAAATAGACGTCTCTACGAGGCCAAGCATCACCAAGCTGCTGCAATTGCTAATTTGAGATGGGAGGGAATTGCTAATTCGAGTGCAAGTGGAGCCTCTGGAGCTTCTTGAACCTACATAGCTCGATAGGGATCGTGTCAGACGTTGCTGTTGAGGTCGATGACAACCAGTTCTTGGAGGCATCCTAATTGCTTCGGGATCTCCCTGAAGATGTTGGTGGATGCTATCACTAGTGAGCAACCCCCCTCCCCCCCAGCAGTGGAAGAGAGGGAGGCACGTTCGGAGGAGGAAGGGGAGGGAATTGGAGGGGGTCTACTCACGGGAGGGGAGGTGGTCGGTGACACGAGGGGAGGAGGAAGGGGATGGAGTGGTCGACAGGTTCGTGGGGGCAAATCACATGAGGGATGGGGTGAGGTGGGTCGATGGAGGCAGGGGGTGACGGATGAAGGGGAAGGGGAGGGTATTTTTTCTTTTTCTTTTTTATTTTTAGTTAATTTCAGTTAGACCATGTATTGATTAGATTAGCTTAGTAGTCGGATTAAGTTAACAAAGTTAAGGTAACAAAGGGCTGTGGATGTAAAAAGACACATTTATTTGGGATCCTAGGTGTATTTCATGATTTCCGCAAGTTTATGAATATAATTACAAATTTTCTCAGGGCTAAGAGTGTAAAAATACCTTATAAATAATGATGTATGTCCTTCTAAAACAACAAGGCATCTGGACACAGTTGGATCAAGAGAGGGCAAAGGCACTCTAACCCTCTGAGTTGACAATACAAGAAGAGAAGGCATACTCGACATGGCTGACAAGATTATTGTGGAAGGTTGCCGATGAGGATTCCATGGCCAATCAATGGTTGAGACTTGAAAGTTTATACATGTCGAAGTCTTTGACCAACAAGTTTCTTTTGATGCAATATTTGTTTTCTCTTCACATGCAAGAAGGTACATTTCCTAAAGACATCAAAATCACTTAAATACATATTGATGGATTTAAGAAACGTAGATGATAAGATTGAAGATATGGATGTTGCATTGATTTCATTGGTTTCTCTTACATTATCGTACAAGAATTTTGTTTAATCATTTATTGTGGACAAAGAATTAATAACCTTAAAGGAAGTTCACTCGAGTCTACATACATGTGAACTTTGTCGTATAGCTACAGAGAAGCAAGACTCTAATGGTTGGATACGACTCATGAAAAAGGTCATGTTGATTATGACTACGCAAAGAAGGAAAGAAGAAGTCCAAATCATGAAAACACAATGCTAAGGACATCTACAAGACTACAACTATTGCAAGGAACACATACATTAGATAGGCTACCCAACGAAGGTAAAGCCGTGATTGTTTCTGTGAAGGTGGAGTCATATAGGTTGCAAAGATAGGATGGTTGTCATCATGGGCAAAAAGATAACTGATTTTTTAAGCAGTCTCTCATTCTTTTTATAACCATTTAGCATTTGCCTCCAAATACAGGATATGTTCATTTACGTCGTTCTCAAATTAAACATGATGTAAAATGTAAACTTCACAATAAAACATCAGCGAAATTACATTAAACTCTTCAATCTTATACCTTTAACTTATTGTAAGTTGGATTAGATTCTTCAGATTGTCTCCCTTTCCTGATGGATTTTAGCATTCACATCCAAATAATGGATTAGATCATCTATCAGACTAAACCTTATGGGCACTTCACACTCTGTTGTGGAAACAACAAGAACATATCTTCTAGATGCAACAAGGAAAAAGTCTGAGCCCCTTCCCTTTGTAAATGCTATCACAAATTATGCCCAAAACCGCCATATCCAAAATCTAAGGCATTAGGAGTCCCCAACCATTATTCAATTCCGATTCTTCTTGTCACCTTGGCAACACTTAATTGTTAATAATTCCAAAGCAACACTATGTCACCAAAAATGGCAGTATATAATGCGTCCCAAATTAATTTGAGCTCATTAACAAGGTGCCATATAAACAACTTAATGACAACACTGATTGCAAAAACCCACACAAACTTTGCTTTCTAATGTAAAGAAGGGTCATATCTTAAAGGAAGCGAGCTAATATAGAAAGCAAAAAGGAAGTAACATGTGATAAACAACTTGCAATAAAGTATATGTACACCACCAAGCCTACAAACATACAGGAATGCAAATAAATCTTTTAAACTAAAACAATAGTTGTTTAGATCATATCTCCTCTAATGAGGAAGAACTCCAGTACTCCCTAATAGTATTCTTATATTTATCTAAAGAGAAAAACATACCACAATCTAAACATGCACACAAACTCCTGAACTTGCAAACCCCAGATATGGACAAACCGGAACAAGCATTCTATAACAGAAACAGAAGATTTGGCTCATGTATCACCCAGTAATGAACTCTAAGTCCTCGATAACCTTCAACCAGCTACTACAATATATGACTATGCTTCGACCTGCAATTGTAAAGGCAACCCCTCTACTGAAAAATATGAAAGCTCATAATATCCTATCAAATAAAACTACTTTGTTGCGTACTAACTTATACCTTATTGACTTTATCACAGAAAAGGAATCCTCCCTTTAAAATCTTCAAATTGATTCCAGTTCACCTGGCCATCCCCATCCAAATAAGAATCTCAATTGAAAGACCAGGATGTCCAGGAGATTCGGAGCTTCAATTAAAACAACAAACATACTGCATAAAAGTCTTCAAACTAGACACTTGTGTGCATAGGATACGAAGGTATCCATCTCTCTTGTGGCGAGACTATAGAAAGATAATAATATATTTAGATACCAAAAGTTCTTAAAGTTATCGATCTTGTACATCCATTCTTGTCGTGCGCCTGCTTAGCATTCACATGCTAACAACTCATGTGAACAACCTACAAAACACTCACAATGGCCTTCATAGAATAATCAAAGAAGACAATAAGTTGCATAATATACCAAGGTATCCAGCTCTCTTGTGGTGAGACTACAAAAAGATAATAATATGTTTAGATACCAAAGATTCTTCAAGTTATTGAAGAATAATACATCCATTTTTGTTGTGCACCTCCTTAGCATTCGCATGCTAACAACTCATGTGAACAACCGGCAACACTCACAATGACCTTCATAGCACTTGATAATCTAATAAGTTCTTTTTATGTACCATTTTAATATGTGAAATCTGTAATATTCAATAAAAAGAACACTGCATACCTAAGAATCCCCATTAATACATCTGAAGAACCAAAGACCCATCATATCCACAGCATGGTCACTGAAGTCGTAGCACCAAATCAAAAGAGGAAAAAAACATATAGAATCTGAAAAGGAACATTTCAACCTTTTTCCTTTGTAATTATGCCTCAAATCCAGAATTGAGCCACTCGAAACAAGATTTGACTCTAATTCTTCCACCATCTTCTAAACAAATAGGACCTATTAAAAGTCCATTTCTATGCTATTACCATAAATAATCTCTCTCCCGCCTCTGCCAGAGATAACCCAGCGTGATCCCTTCTTATCACATTCAAGTGTCCACCCCTCATTTTATCCGGAGAAGCTAATGGAGAATATTGAAAATTATAAAAGACTATTGCCATGATAAATAAAAAAATAGAAATCTTGTATAGCACATCGACATACAATACATCTATAGCTTTCAAAAGTTGGATGTAGATAAAATTTATAAAAATCCCCTTAATTCTGCTCCCAATTTACCTTATAAAACAAGGTTAAATCATCTTAAGAACTGAAGATAGAATAGACTAAATCTCATATAAAAACTGAACATGGGTTAGATCATTCAAATATCTCATGTAGAATGGATATATTAAAATGCCACAACTACTGTATTGCAATAATAATAAAGAGTGCAAGTCCATGTAGCACAATAAGATCTATTTCTAGCAGCCAAAAACTGGTTGTCACAACACCATCCCACGATATATTAGAACCATAACAAAACTCCTAAAACTGACGATCTCCAGGGCAATTAACTCTAATCATGTCTCAATAATCCTCAACCAGAAAACAAAAGATCCCAAAAATTGAGAATTAACGCATTCAAGTCAACTAACCAAGAAGGACTTGCTACCCAGAAAGACACCTTTCCATGTAACCAAGACTAGTAACATTCAAGTCAAGTAACTTCAGCTATTCATTCAAAAGATCAAAGACTAAGACAGTAACATGTAATCTGAGTACCTTCATAAAATATAAGTTGAGTAAATTCAATTATTCATTCAAATATTCCAACCAAAATATTGCTCAAACCTGACATGACAGTCTTATAGACTAGACGATTTTCTTGGGGCATTAATCTGTACTTCACCATTAACACTTAAGGAATAATAATAAATATCAAGTAAAAACTTATACCTTGATTGCAAGATACAAAATCTCATAGAATCATTACAGGTAAAGCTTCAGCATGATAATGATGAGAGTGCCATCCAACGAATATAGATATATTTTTCTTCAAATTTTCATAATGAATCCTATATTCAACTTGCTTCCATTAAGATAACAGTCAACTAAAGATCAAGATGCCCAAGAGATCTTGAGGCTATATCTTGAAGCACTCTAAAAACTGCACCCTTAACTTGAACATACAGTGTGTTTAATAAGATATGAAGGATTCTTTATGCAATCTCTTATTCTTGATGTGACTTTTTCACATTCACCTCTAAACAACATATAAGGTAATCTACGTCCTTCCCAATTTAAACTTGCCACTCACATCAAAAAATAGGAAAACCAAATAAACTAACATCCAATAAAATTCATGCTTCATGATAAAACATAACTGAAATTACATAAAACTCTCCATACGACACCATCCACTTGAACACTGAAAAACAATATGTAGGATAAGATGCCAAGGATCCACAGGATTCTCCTTTATTGAAACATTTTAGCATTTACGTCCAAATAAAGGATCAGTTTATCTACCGGACTAAATCCAAATAATTGATTAGATTATCTACCAAACTAACCATATGGGCACTTCATACTCTGCTATGAAAATGTTCTTCTATTATCAATATTTTAAATAGGAGAACAGTTCGCCTATCAATCCCTCATTAGAGATGTGGAGAACTGAAAGCATAGACTCTGAGTTATATCAAATCCACAAGTACATGCAACTATAACAAGACACTCGGGAAACATTTAGAGCCCCTTCTCCAATTAAGATGCACCCAAAAATAATGCCCTGAAGGCTTCCATATCAAAGAACAAGGCATTATAGCTTCCCAGTCATGATTCAATTATTTCATCCATTATCATCCTGGTAGCACTTGATTGTTAGAAACTGTGAAGCCACAGTACATTACCAAAAATGGAGATATAAAATACAAGTCCATAAAAAAATTGAAATCGTTAATTAAGTGCAAGCAATTACAAAAAAAATAATAAAAACATTTATACCAACTCACCGGCAAGCACACAAAGGTGTATAGCATGCCTCTTTAAGGGAAATGAAATGACATAGAAAGCAAGAGGAAGTGGACTCGCACCGACCTGCAATGAAGTATGAGAGCACCGAACCCACAAATATATAAGAATTCAAGCAACCCCTCTAGACATGTTTAGATCATGCCTCCACTCATCGGGACAAGACATTAAATATCGATCTCAATCACCATATTAGCGACTGATTGAAACAAAATTTCCGCTGAAATTCAATAAAAATTTTGACCATTTCAGTCACCATCGTTTCTATTGACAGCCCTAAAGGCTGAAATTTTGACCATCTTAGTCAAATTTCAGTCACATGTCAAAACCGAAATTCAATTGAGTTTCAACCAATTTTGATGCCATGCATATGGAATAACTCAAATAACCCTTCGATGATATTCATTTGCTTATATAAAAGGTAAAAAATATTGCAATCCAACGCAATTCACATACAGGCATTCAACCTCCAAACCTACTCATGCTAGTTGTCATAGTGGCATGTCAACTTGTAACATACTTATCTATATAACAACCCATGTAGAACATGTACAGTCAACTATTCAAGAAATCCCAAAGACCAGAAATGCAAACATACCACATGAAGGGAAAGATCAAATGCCTCTGATGATTAGTGGTCCTTCAAAACTCACCATAAATAGACTTCGAGTCTCTTCAGCAAAAAAGTCCCTATTTTACTTATCTACAATTAAAACATTAAATAAAGAAAAAAAACATGTAGCAACCCCTCTGATGCAAGGTATATAATGATGGTGGAATCATTTGTTTAAATCTTCAATACTTTCACCATGTCACTACCATCCTAAAACAAAAGTCAAGCAAAAGAACCATGTACAAGATCCTAGACATCATTTTCAACAACAATGAAAATGCATAACCAGCGAACTACGCCTAACTTGCATATTGGAAAGGACACGAAGAACGGCACACAAAACAAAGAAAAAGGAAGTAGAGGACGACGATCAAAGGACGCATCGAAAGCCATCAAAGGTATACATCATAAACAGACATCCAAACCAGATTCAAAGCACAGAACACAATCAAGCCAATAGATACAATTGAATAGGTATATATCTTCTCACACTTATAAGCATATCCAGAATGCCTTGACCTACGCGTGAATGTGAGCAAATATATTACGTCAATTTCTCAATCGTACTTTGGCTATCTTATGTAGAGCTGAATTAGGTTCTCGGTGTTCTCGTTGGAACACACAGGCATATTCTTCAACAAGAGAAAAAAATACTGCAACATCCACAACCATGATGCTACCTCTCTAAATTTAAAGAATAACCTCATATGCCAACTAGAAATGTATAGAGACCTATCATCATAACACCAGAACTTATCTTCATATCACCAGGTACCTTCAACTATTCATGGGAGTGTTACCTCCAAAACTGAAGAATAACATCATATGCCAACTGGCAATGCAGAAAGATCTTTTTATAACACCAGAACTATTCTTCACAACACCAGGAACCTTCAACTATTCATGGAGGTGTTCCAGCCAGAACTTTCCTCAAACCTGAATTTCCAATCATTGATGGAAAAAAACCAGGGATATAAAATGCAGACATAAATAAATATTCACATCCCTTCATTTTGTTGGTAATGAGAAACATGCCATAAATAAACAGCTTTTCTTGAGCAAATTAAATTCTATTTCACCAGTCTATTACAAGAAAATAATTTGTCTTAATTCTAAAGCAAATACATGAATCGAACCTAAGAGTTTGGCAAAGATGTGAAACCACTAATTAAGTTCATTTCTTTAGACCATTAAATTTTAGTTTACTGTTTTAAATTTTTAAAACCTCCATAGATATTAAGGAAAATACTCCATCCTATTCTTATTGCAAATACTCACTTGAACCTTGAAGATTGAGGCATTGATGTAGGACTAATCTTTAAGATCTTCAAATTGATAACCTTGCCACTGATCAAAGTAACAAAAATGATTCCCCGTCGCACCCATACAAAGCATCCATTGAACGATATCAAATCCAAATAAGTAAAAGAAATGATACTGCAATAAACCATAGATGATAAAGCATCAAAATTGTGCACATTTTGACCATCTCCAACAAACCTCTATCGATGATCTTCAAATAGAGGACACAACAATACCCAACCTCAATTATTAGCAACAAGTGTTGTCACATGTCAGCAACATGGAAAAATCACGCAACATGGAAGAATATATCATCTTTACCAAGACTAATAGAATGTAAGTAAAGTATCTTCAATTTCAAGGGAAATTTCCATCCCACAGTTATACTCAAACTATAAATATCCAAATATCGAGGAAAATTTCCATCATATATGAGATGAAATGGAAAATTCAAAAATGCTTTGCTGCTTTGAAAATTGATACCTAAGCATAAGTCATAGCCTAAGATGTCATGAAGTGTAAAACCTTGTAATATCCTATCAGGTAGAACCTCTACAAAACAATAATATTAGTCATACTGCATGTTTAAATATATCCACATATACCTTGGAGATAATTTCTTCAAAATCTTCAAATGACATTATCTTGATGATTATTTATCTGAAATCTTCTGAAACTAATTTCAATAAAGATACTAGGGAGCTATTTGATTATGCATGTGTTCCTTGTAGATGGCATTGAATTCAATGAGGACCCTAATATGTTGTCCATAATTCCCAAAGAAAAATACCAGATCATAGACTAACAACATAATATGTTATGGGGTCTCGTTGCATCAAACCATCAATTGCCCACTGCAAACAATCGCTGCAATTTGACTTCAAAGCACCAATCATGCCTGCAGAATGACTTCAAGGCAGCCTGAATAGCAACATTGCAATTTGCAACTATTGACAGCAGCGATCAGATGCATGCCACTACTCAAATCATAGCTCAACAACTTCGGCATCCAATTAAATGTCCAAACCCGACTCGTCATGTATGATGTCCAAGGAAATATACTGAATGAAAACAAAACAACATGAGAGATCGCCATTAAGTCCAAACTGTTGAAAGTTCACATCAAATCTGTAAAACAATTTTTCAAATATACCCCACTGCAGTATCCCTTGCTCTATTGGAGGTCATCCAAGGTGATCCCTCGCTCTCACATTATATTACAAATTTCAGATCAACACTATTGATGGAGTTGATACGATATATTAAAAATGCCATATCAACACTACTGCCATAAAAATAAAGCATAAGAACATGTAGAGCATACAAACTTCTAGAAATGACCAAAAGGTGTATAGCATGTCTCTTTAAGGGAAACGAAATGACCTAGAAAGCAAGAGGAAGTGGACTCCCACAGACCTGCAATGAAGTATGAGAGCACCAAACCCACAAATAAATAAGAATTCAAACAACCCCTCTAGACATGATTAGATCATGCCTCCTCTCATCGAGACGACATTAAATATCGATTTCAATCACCTAATCAGCAGTCGGTTGAAACAAAATTTCAGCTGAAATTCAATCAAAATTTTGACCATTTCCGTCACAATCGTTTCTATCGACAGCCCTAACGGCTGAAATTTTGACCATCTTAGTCAAATTTCAGTCACATGTCAACCGAAATTCAACTGAGTTTCAACAAATTTTAATGCCATGCATATGGAATAGCTCAAATAACCCCTCGATAATATCCATTTGCTCATACAAACAGTAGAAAAATATTGCAATCCAATGCAATTCACACAAGCACTCAACCTCCAAACCTATTCATGCTAGTTATCATCGTGACATGTCAACTTGCAACATAGACTTATCAATATATCAACCCATGCAGAACATGTACAATCAACTATTCAAGAAAATGTTCCAGCTACTACCAAATCCCGGACCATCAAACTACTACCAAAAAAATCCCAAAGACAAGAAATGCAAACATGCCACATGACGGGAAAGATCCATATTCCTTTGATGATTAGCGGTCCTTCAAAGCTCACCATAAATAGACTTCGATGTCTCTTCAACAAATAAATCCCTATTTCACTCATCTACAATTATAGAAAAAACATTAAATCAAGAAAAAAAAAGCATGTAGCAACCACTCCGATGCAAGGTATATCATGATGGTGGAATCATTTGTTTAAATCTTCGATACTTTCACCATGTCACTCCCGTCCTAAAACAAGATCCTCGACATCATTTTCAACAACAATGAAAATGCATAACAACCTGTGAACTACACCTAACTTGCATTTTGGAAAGGACGCGAAGAACAACACACACAATAAAGAAAAAAGAAGTAGAGGACGACGATCAAAGGAAGCATCGAAAGTCATCAAAGGTATACATCATAAACAGACATCCAAACCAGATTCAATGCACAGAACACAATCAAGCCAATAGATACAATTGAATAGGCATATACCTTCTCACACTCATAAGCATATCCAGCATGTCTTGACCTACGCCTGGAATGTGAGCAAATATACTATGTCAATTGCTCAATCATACTTTGGATATATTGTGTAGAGCTGAATTAGGTACTCAGTGTTCTCATCGGAACATGTGGGCATATTATTCGACTAGAGAAAAAAATGCTGCCACATCCATCCATGGTGCTACCTCTAAAATTAAAGAATAACCTCATATGCCAACTAACAATGTAGAAGGACTTATCTTCATAACACAAGAACTTATTTTCATATCACCAGGAATTAAAGAATAACTTCATATGCCAACTAGCACTGCAGAAAGATTTATCTTCATAACACCAGAACTAATTTTCATATCACCAAGAACCTTCAACTATTCAAGGGGGTGTTCCAGCCAGAACTTTCCTCAAGCCTGAGATTTCCGACCATTGATGGAAGAAAAACCCAGGATATAAAATGCAGACATAAATAAGTATTCGCATCCCTTCATTTTGTTGGTAATGAGAAACTTGCCATAAATAGACTTAGCTTTTCTTGAGCAAATTAAATTCATTTCACCAGTCTATTACAAGAAATAATTGTAGTCTTAATTCTAAAGCAAATACATGAATGGAACCTAAGAGTTTGGCATAGATGTGAAGCCACTAATTAAGTTCATCTCTTCAGACCATTAAATTCTATTTTACAGTTTTAAAATTTTTTTAAAACCTCCATAGATATTAAGGAAAATACGCCATCCTATTCTTATTGCAAATACTCACTTGAACCTTGAAGATTGAGGCATTGATATAGGACTAATTCTTAAGATCTTCAAATTGATAACCTTGCCATTGATCCAAGTAACAAAAATGATTTCTAGTTGCACCCATACAAGGCATCCATTGAACGTTATCAAGTCCAAACAAGTAAAAGAAATGATACTACAATAAACCGTAGATGATAAACCACCAAAATTGTGCATATTTAGACCATCTCCAACAAACCTCTACCGATAATCTTCAAATAGAGGACACAACAATACCCAACCTCAATTATTAGCAATGAGAGTTGTCATAAGTCAGTAACATGGAAAATTTATCATCACGCAACATGGAAGAATATATCACTTCTACCAAGACAAAGAGAATGTAAGTCAAGCATCTTCAATTTCAAGGGAAATTTCCATCCCGCTGTTCTATTCAAACTTGAAATATCAAATACCGAGGAAACTTGCCATCATATATGAGATGAAATGGAAAATTCAAAAATGCATTGCTGCTTTGAAAATTAATACCTAAGCATAAGTTAGCTTAAGATGTCGTGAAATGTAAAACCTCGTAGTATCCTATCAGGTAGAACCTCTACAAACAGTAATATTAGTCTTACTGCATGTTTACTCACTTATACCTTGGAGATAATTTCTTCAAAATCATCAAATGACATTATCTTGATGATTATTTATATGAAATCTTCTGACCCTAATTTCAATAAAGATACTCTTGACATTATCTTGATGACATTACCTTGGAGCTATTTGATTATGCATGTGTTCCTCGTAGATGGCATTGAACACAATGAGGACCTTCCCAAAGAAAAACCATATCATAGGGTAACAACATAATATGTTGTGGGGTCTCGTCGCATCAAACCATCAATTGCCCACGTCGAACAATCGCTGCAATTTGACTTTAAAGAACCAATCATGCCTGCAGAATGACTTCAAGGCAGCCCGAATTGCAACATTGCAACAATTGACAGCAACAATCAGATGCATGCCACCACTCAAATCATACCTCAACAACTTCAGCGTCCAATTAAATCTCCAAACCCCGTTCGTCACGTATGATCTCCAAGGAAATATACTGAGTGACAACAAAACGACATGAGAGATCACCATTAAGTCCTAACTGCTGAAAGTTCGCATCAAATCTGTAAAACAATTTTCAAATATACCCCACTGTAGGATCCTAAACCCCACAAGTAAATCATGCACTGATAGGAACCCTAAAACAAAACCACAATTTCAAACCACTGTTTATACAGATTTCATACTTGAAATATGAGAAATTTGGGAATACATAGTACATAATAAAATCTGATTTCAAACCACTAATTAGCTATAGATTCATGTTTGTTAAATGTTTAAATTGGGAGTATTTTTACATGCAAAAGATCATATATCCGACCAATTAAAAAGCTTCGGAATTCATGTTTTAGGAGGGGGAAAGTTAGGGATTTAAGCATACAAATTGATGTTGTTGTGCCTAATTCAGATCAATAATAGGCTAAAAATTGATATTTTTTAAAGTAGAAATCTTAGGGTTTATGCATACATTATGTAAAATTTCAACTCAAATCATTAGCTTCTGATTTCACAATTTTAATGAATGAAAATTTAGGACTTTGTATGAAATTGATCTTCCAAATCAATTTCACAATTTATGATTCTTCCACCTCTTCAAAGCAGAAAGGATAAATAAAAATCCAAACATATACTGTTACCCAAAAACAATATACTCCCTCTATTCGAGCTTGCCCAGGGTAAACCCTTGCTCTCACGTTCAATCTATCACGTTCGAGTGTTTGTTCCTCCGGTGGAGCTGGAGCTGATCGGATATCTTAGACTAAAATCATATCTTAGACTAAATGTCAGATAAAAAACATGTCAAAACTCGTTCAAATATAAACAAATTTGTTTAATACAATCAGATGCACATTATCTTCTAGGAGTGAACTCTCACCATACCAACGATAAGAACTAAAACAAATCTTCTGAAACTAACAACCTTCATTGATGAACTCCAACCAAGTTTCAATTCTTCAACTGGAAGAAAAGGAGACTACAAATCCCACCACCCGCCAACTGATCGATTGTTGCATATTAGACTTTCTACATCCATATAATCAATATTATTAAGTAAAGCACCTAAAACAGGCCAATAACATGTGAGTTGAGTACCTTCTGTTACTCATTCAGAAGTTCCAGCCATAAAACCACCCGAACCTGAAATAACAATTTTCCTAAAACCACTTGGGAAGAACCATCAAAGAAATGCTGACAAATATTGCAAGAATGGAAGCACGCAAATACCTCTGCAACCACTAGTCACTGCAACCTTCTTAAAAACCAGATAGCTTATCTCGGAGCATAAGATTGTATATATTAATATAAAAAACAACCACAAATATCAAAGGAGTATCGGACATGAAACTTACCAATGAATGCCCTTTTCCTTAAATAATTCAAGTATAAAACTTGTAGCAATCCCTCGGTTGCAAAATAGAAAACCTCATATAAACCTACAAACTGAAGCTTCAGCAAGACAATGATAAGACTACCATCAAGCAAATAGAAATAGCCTATACCTTTTCGTAGCTAGCCCCTAAATTCAACTTGCCACTTCCACCAAAGAACATACGTCCAACATTTTAAGGTTGCATCTTATAACGTCAATAAAATTGCATAAATCTCTTAAGCCTACACCTTCAACAAGAATCAATGACGAGTTCAATAAGATACCTAAAAACCACAACTGATGGCAAGTTTAATAGTATACCAAGGATTCTTTAAACAGTCTCTCATGCTTTATGTAGCCATTTAGCATTCACCTACAATCATCAGATAAGATCATCTGCATCCTTCCCAATTTAAACATGACAAAATGTAGTTTTCACAATAACACATCAGTGAAATTATGTAAAACTCTTCAATCTATACCATTAATTTGGTCACTGAAAAACAATGAGTTGGATAAGATAACAACAATTCGTCAGATGGTCTCCCTTTCTTGATGGATTTTAGCATTCGCATCCAAACAATGGATTATGTCATCTAGTGGACTGGGACCTTCACCTCATCATTACTCTTTTATGCAAGCAACAAGAACATATCTTCTTCTAGAGGATCCAAGGGAACATTTTGAGTCCCTTTCCTTCATAGACGGAGTCAAATTATGACTCCAAAGACTTCCATATTCAATTATGGAGACTGTGAATTCCCAGCCATGATTGAATTCGGATTCTTCCATTGTCATCCTGGTAACACTTAATTGTAAAAAATTCCAGAGCAACACTCCACCAAAAATGGCGATATACAATACAAGTCTCCGAAAACATTAAGACCATTAACTAGGTGCCAACTATAGACAAATTAGTGACAACATTGATCCCAGCCCACAACACAAACTTTACCTTCAGATGTAAAGAAGGTTCCGGTCACCTCTTTAAGGAAGTGAACTCTCGCAAACATGCAATAAAAGACCTGCAATAAAGCTTGCAATAAAGCTTGCAATAAAGCATATGCAGGCCACTAGGCCTACAAAAATATATGAATACAAACAAATCTTTTAAAACTAAAATGGAACCTGTTTAGAGGAGACAAGTATCCTCTCTTGTGAAAGAACTTCAATAACCCATCGATACTATTCATCTATTTATCTAAAGAGCAAAAAAATACTGCAATTCAGACATGAACTCAAACTCCTAACTTGCAAAACCCCAGATCTGGATAAAAAAGGAACAACTATTCTAGAAAAGAAACGGGAGATTTAACATGTATCCTACAGCAATAAACTCTAATTCATCAATAACCTTAACCATCAGCAACAATATCCAATCTGTTTCAATCTCCAATCGTAAGGGTAATCCAAATACGGGAAGATATGAAAGCTCATACTACCCTATCAAATAAAAGTAATTTATTGCATACCTTAGCACATAAAAGGGATCGTCTCTTTCAAATCTTCAAATTGACCAAAGTTCTCGATGAATTGGGAAAGCCAGATGTCCTGGAGAATTTGAACTTCATTTTTAGGGTTATATAAGTTAACCATCTAGTGATCCCTCTCTTGAGGCAAGATTATAGAAAGAGAAAACCTTGCTTAAGATGCCAAAAGTTCTTCTTGTTATTTGTTGGAGTATTTGGTTATACGCCATATGAGTTGTAGCAGGGTAAATGGATCCTGGAGAGATCTATTTAGCCCATCCACATGTTTAGTCTGACATCCACCAGTGGTGGGACTTGAAGACTCTGTGGAGGCTATATAAGGAGCCCCAGGCCTCCTATAACCATTGAGAGAAAAGTGCAATGAACACAACCTCCTTTGAGGGCTTCTCCCGTGGTTTCATCCCACTCCGTAGGGAGTATGGTTCCACATTAAATCTCGTTGTTCTTTCTGTTCTTTATCTTTTTCCATGTTTCGCTTCCGCGTGTTTATTTTCTAACATGGTATCAGAGCGGGTTTGATTCTCGAGGATTTTTAAGTTCTTTATTTTTTATTCGAGCTTCGATTATGAGATTTATTCTCAATAATTCTTGAAGATTATCTCGTTCAACTGTTATTCGTGTCTGGGATGTGTTCTAGGGTTCATAAAACCCTAATTTTGTGACACGAAAAGATGATCCATGCCACAAGAAAATCCTGCGCAGATCCAAGCTGCTCTTGATCCCAAATCTCAGCGTTGCACTCCTCTTTGCGCGAGATCCGATTGACAACATTGCATTGAGGCGACCAAGCCTCTCCAGTTTCAGGCCACCCATCCCAGACGCAAGGCGCCGCACAAGCCCAGGTGGAGGGAACGACGATACCCCCCCCACATCTCTTCCTCGCACGCTGGCGGCGCTCAACACCACTACATGCGGCGCTCCAGTGCACAAACGACATCCTGGCGACCCCATCCTACTTCGCAGCCCTCCGGATCGAGATAGCGAGAAGGAGGGCGTGCATCCTCCAGACGGCAAGGATTGCATCTTACGATTTCGACGGCAGCGGCGTTTCTTCCAGAAAAGGGTTCCCCATTGGGAACCCTAATAGATCCAGAGGAAGATGCCCCCTTCTAGCTGCACCCCTTCCAGCGGTGACATCGACCGCACACGCATCTCCAGGCATATATACACAAGCCCTGCCGCATCTCCTGACGGCGCCAAATCGAGAAGATACCTTCGAGTGCCGGCACCAACCCCCGTAACCTCCAGGTTGATCTCCCCTCGTCGCTTCCCACCTCCAATCGCTGGCGGCGGTATCCAGAAACCCCAGGCGCCAACCCCTCCCACCGTCCAGGCGGAGTCCAACTCATTGGCGGCGTAAAACCCCCATCGAGGAGGGGGCGACTTCTTCGTCAAGAGGGTTTCCTGTATGGGGGAACCCTAGGCTGCGTGCTTATTTAAAAAAATCATGTTGTAAGGACCCAATGTATGGGTCGTGTTTTGTTTTCTGTTAAAGAGAGAGAGAGAGACGAGATGGTGAGGTGAGGCCCGATTGGGTAGAGTTTTTATAAAAAAGAGGGGCATTTGCCTTCAAGGGCCCAAGTGGGCAAACAAAAAAATAAAAAAGGGACACGCATAAAGAAAATCCATGCGGAAAACATTTGAAGAAAAAAAGAAAAAAAAATGAAAGTGGTGCATACAAAGAAAAAAAACGTATGCAAATTAAAAAATTTCAAAAAAATGTGAATGATTTGAAAAGCCAAAACAAATTTGAAGTCGGCTCGTTTGATTTTGTTTACCCCCAGATTATTTGTCTTCTCCCAACTTGATTGACGACCATGTTTTATGACAAGTATGAGAGAAAGGGGGAGTATAGTGTAGAAACACAGGTCTTGTTCCAGATTCAGAGGTCAGATTCTGATATTCTCCAAACCAGCCGATTTCCAGACTCTACAGAGATTTTGTCAGACTCGACATCAGATTTCGAGTCAGTTTCAGACACACACGAGTATGCGGTCTTTTCAGATGTGCACATGTTTGTCATCTTTTACAGAGGTCCCCATCATTCTTCTTGTTTTGTGGGCCAGAGTTTAATGTGAGGTATAGGGACTCCAGAGTAGAGGACCATTCTCTGAGCTAGATGGGAGAGACACAGTTCTCCGACGAGGAGACTTTTCAGACTCCATTCTCCTACGACCGTGGACTCCGACGAGGATTGCACTTCCACGGCCTTTTCAGTTCAGCCATTTTCAGAGATGGAGCAGTTGTCCACATGTTGTAGGGGGCCAGAGTACTCCGACAAGGGGACTCATTTCCAGTTGCAGCGACTCTGACAGGCACAGTTCAGAGCACATGCTCTCCGATGAGGAGATTCAGACTCACACTCCAACCCATTCGTTCTACTCACCTACACGGCATGAGAAGCAGCGTCCTCGACAGAAGCCGACAGTTGTGCGTGTTGAGTTGATATTGTCCGTGTGTCCTGTAGCGTAAGTTGAGTTTCTCTATATTTGTCCAAGTTGAGCATTGCATGCTCCAGCTTGAGGGGGAGTGTTGGAGTATTTGGTTGTGCGCCATGAGTTATAGCAAGGTAAATGGATCCTGGAGAGATCCATTTACCCCATCCACATGTTTGGTCCCACATCTACCAGTGGTGGGACTTGGAGGCACTGTGAAGCTATATAAGGAGCCCCAGATCTCATGTAACCATTGAGAGAAAAGTGCAATGAATACATACCCCCTTTTGAGGGCTTCTCTCGTGGTTTCATCCCGCTCCTTAGGGAGTAGGATTCCATGTTAAATCCCGTTGTTCTTATTATTCTTTGTATTTTTCCATGTTTCGCTTCCGCATGTTTATTTTCTAACATTATTAATCTGATACATGCTTTCATTTGTGCAAAGCATTACATTTTCACGCAAACTGACAATGACCTTCATAGCACTTGATACTTCAATTTCTTTTTATGTTCAATGAGTGAAATCCGAATCGATCAATAAAAAAACAGCTGAAATATCATGATCTCTGATGCAATATCACCAAATAAAAAGAAACAAAACAGCGGAAAAATAACATTTCTATCCTTTACCCTTATTGGATGTATTTATCCATGTTTATATTGTTGTAATAAATATCCTCCCTCATCCCTTTAATCAGAAGTCACCCCAGGTGATCCTTGTGCCCACATTCATTTGCACCTCTTTTATTCTGGTGGAGCTGATGGAATATATTAAAAATGCCCCGGGTGATCCCTTGCGCCCACATTCATTTGCTCCTCTTTTATCATGGTGGAGCTAATGGAATATATTAAAAATGACAGTATTATTGCCATGACAAATGACAATAAAGAAATAAAAGTCTACAGAGCATGTTAACATCCATTTCTAGTTTTCAAAAGTATATAAACTAGCCTAACATCCATTTTTAGTTGCCCAAAATAGATAGATTAGCCAAAATCTCAGACAAAAACAGTTAACATGGGTTAGACTAAATCTCAGACAAAAAAACCACCCAAACATTTTTCAAATATATTATGCAGAAAAAAAATTAAAAACGATGTGTTCAAAGTGATTAGATACATATTATATGAAATATCTTCTAGGAACGCTTAGCATAACCACGATAAACATCTTATGAACAACGCCAAACCCACAATCATCGAAGATCCAGAACAGGCCTTCTGAAAGTAAGAAACTAACAATCTCTGATGGCTATGAACTCCAATCACCCTCTAAATTATCTTCAAGTAGAAAACAGAAGATGCTACAAATCCAACCACCCACCAACCGATCTGCTATCACATATCAGGCTTGCTACATAGAAGATACCACAGAAGCTAGTACTATTCAAGTCAAGTAACATAAAGTCACTCATTCAAAAATTCCAAAAAATACGAGCCAATAGAACGAAATTTGAGGTGCTCGACTTATTAATTCAAAAGTTCCAGCTAAAATATCCTCAAACCTAAAAAACCAGTCTTCATGAAACCACTTAGGAAGAACCATCAAATAAATGCTGACAGATACACGAATGGAATCATGCAACTGTTTCTGCAGCCATTGGGGCACTGCAACATTTCCGCAAACTAAGCTTCTCTCAGAGTGGCGGATTGTATTTCATTACTTTGAGATATTAAAAAATCACTAAATATCAAGTAGAAATTTGTCGCAATTCCTCAATTCCAAGATAGGATACCCTAAAGAATCCTTGTAAAGTAAAGCTTCAAAAATAAATATCAAGAAGAAACTTGTAACAATCCCTCACTTGCAAGATAGCAAACTTAATAAAATCATTGCAAAGTAAGACATACATACATAAAACTCTGAAGGCTACACCTTTAATAAGACACCAAAGATTCTTTAAGCAGTCTATCATTGCCGATGTAACCCTTTAGCACTAAATAATGGATAAGAACATCTAGATCATTCCTGATTAAAATTAGTGACCAAGAAATTTTAAGAACACTGGAAACAATAAGTTGGATAAGATACAGGAATCTTTGGGCAGTCTCCCTTTGATGGAGTTTCGCATTCTTATCCAAACAATCCATTAGATCATCCACTAAACTAAAACTTCTCAGCACTTCACACTCCATTACCCAAACAACAAGAACACGTCATCTAGATTACATGGAAACATTTTGAGCCCCTTCCCGTTGGAGATGCAATCATAAATCATGGCCCAAAGGCCTTCATACCTAATGATGAAAGCATTATGAATCCCCTGCCATGCCATGATTCAATTCTGATTCTTCCATTGTCATCCTGGTAACACTTAATTGTTAAAAATTCTAGACATCTATGATGATAACAATGGTGGTATAGAATGCAAGGGTTTGAAAACATTGAGATCATTAACTTGATGTCAAAAACTATAAACAAACTAATACTAATATTGATCCTGGTCAACAACACAAACTTAATCTTCTAATATATAAAAGATCAAAGCATGTCTTCAAGGAAGTAAACTCAGAGTAAAGGGGAAGTGAACTCACACAAACCTGAGATAGAAGACCTGCAATAGAGTACATGCAGACCACCAAGCTCACAAACAAATAGAAATACAAACTAATCTTCTAAAACGAAGATAAAGTTGTTTAGATCAGCTCTCTCTCTCTCTCTCTGGAGAGAGAGAGAGAGAGAACTCCAATAACTGCTCAATATTCATCTATTTATATAAAGAGCAAATATTGCAAATCAAATCGAAATTCAAACTCCAAACTTGGTCAAGCTGCTACTTACTGTCCCTCATGTCTTCAATTGCAAAACCCCATATTTGAATAAACATGAACAAGCATTCAAGAACTGAAAGTGAAATTTAGCTCATATATTCCATGAAATGATCCCTAATCCCCAAGACCTTCCACAAGAGAACAAAACATATTGCAACATCTTACCATGTGTCATCCTCCGACTATAAAGAGAATCATCTAACAATCCACACACCTGACCCCTATCAAATTATAATGTAGAAATGAAAAGGGATCATCTCGATAATCTTCAAATTGACCAGAGTTCATCGTGCCACATTTATTTTTCACTGATTGTATAACTTTTGCACAGTATATAATATAAGTACTAATCTTATTGCATACTTGCTTATATCCTGAGGACTTCAGCATAGAAGAGGGGTCAGCTTTTTAGAATCTTCATATCAACCAAAGTTCTCCTTGCTACTCCCATCCTGATAAAAAAATTAGTAGAAAATAAAACAAGATGTCCAGGACATTTCGATTTTCAACTTAAACAGAAAAAAAAATGCATAAAAGCCTCCTCCAAACTAGTCATTCAGTTTAATCATTTCAAGACAAGTTGCATGATATAAAAAGATACTCTAAGTTATTAATCTATTAATCCCACTTTTGCAGCGAAATTATAATCAATAACTTGCATAAGATGCCCATGATTCTTCAAGATATCAATTTAGCATTCGCATGCGTGCAACTGATGTACAACTCCATAGCATCCGCGTGTGTAAAACCGATGTGATGATCATCTGCAACACTGACACTGAACTTCATAGCACTTGATTCTCCAATAAGTTCTTTTTATGTTTCATATTTTATAGGTGAAATCTAAAGTAATAAAAAACATTCCATACATAACATCTCCCATTAGTACATCCGAAGACCAAGGACTCATACCCACATCATGGTCTTGAAGCACTAGTACCAAATCAAACATATTGGAGCTAAGAAATAACTAGAAGCTGAAAAATAACATTTCTACCCCTTCGCTTTGTAATTATGCCTGTTGAAATATAAACAAGCAAAATATATAATCAAGATCAAAAAACGAAAAAATATAAAGTTGAACGCTCAGGTTTTACATGGTACCTTACACCGTGAGAAGTAGGATGAAACCACGGGAGAAGGCCTCAAAGGGCGGATCTTCTATTGCAATCTCCCAATCCTAGTGTGGGAGGCTCCTTATATAGCTCCACGGACATACCAGAGTCCCATCGCTCATCCATGTGGGATTAAACATGAATTGAGGGGGAGGGGGGTATCACATACTTCAACATGCCCCCAAATCCAGAATCGAACCCCTCAAACTCCAAGATGGTCTTTAATTCTTCAGATCTATAATAACCTCCCTCCTCCCTCTATTGGAAGTCATCCAAGGTGATCCCTTGCTCTCACATTATATTACAAATTTCATATCAACACCATTGGTGGGAGTTGATAAGGTATATTAAAAATGCCATATCAACTCCACTGCCATAAAAATAAAGCATAAGAACATGTAGATCACACAAACTTCTAGTTGCCAAAGTACGTTGCACTTGAAATTAATGAAAATACCCAACTGCATTCAAATACCACTTTACCTTGTAAAACAAGTATAAAATTATATCTTCGAGTAAATGTCGGATACAAAGCAACAACCCAAATATCATTCAAATATACCACGTAGAAGCGAAAAAGATGTTCAAAGCAATTAGATATACACAATATCTTCTAGGAAGTGAACTTTTACCATGCCCACAATAGAAGAACTAGAACTTTTTTTCTACTAACAACCTCTGACGGCAAAGAACTCCAATCATGTCTTAATAATCTTCAACTACAAAATGAAAGACACTACAAATCCAACCACCCATCAATCAATCTGATGTTACATATCAAACAGAAAAACCTCACTCCATATAACCAATACCAGTAACAAAAGTCAAGTACCTTCAGTTATTCATTCAAAATTTCCAAAAAAACAAGCCAATATCGTGTACGTTGTGTACTTTCTATACATATAGAACTTCCAGCCGCAATATCTCTCAGACATGAAATAACAGTCCTGAAATCTCTTAAGAAGAACCATCGAAGAAGCCATAATATCTCTCAGACCTGAAAGAATCCCCCTGAGACCACTTAGGAAGAACCATCGAAAAACCGTTGACAAAGATAAAAAGAATGGAATCATAACTATGGGTAACTGCAACCTTCTTAGCGATTATACAGCTATTCTCGACGCATAGGATTGTATTTTCATAGTTAATATTAAGAAAACAACTTTAAATATCAACAAAGTAGAAACTTATAGCAATCCCTCAACTGCCAGATAGGAAACCTCAAAAAATCCTTGCAAAGTAAGCTTCGGAAAGACGAAAATAGGAGTACCTACTGGAAATACAAATCCACTTGCATATACATTTTCATAGTTATCTTAAAACAACTATCAAATAAAGAACAATAAGTCCAAGTGCTTTTGAGGTTATATCTTAAAGAAATTCCATAACACTGAAGAATACACTTCCAACCAGAACCAATGGCGAGTTCAATAGCATGCCCTTCAGCAGAACCAATGGCAAATGTAATAAGATAACAGGGATTCTTTAAGCAGTCTCTAATTCTTTTTGTAAACATTTAGCATTCACCTACAAATACAGGATATGATCATTTACGTCCTTCCCAATTTAAACATGATGTAAAATGTACACTTCACAATAAAACATCAGTGAAATTACGTAAAACTCCTCTATTTATATCTTTATCTTGGTCACTGAAAAGCAATGAGTTGGATAAGATACCAACAATTCTACGGATGGTCTCCCTTCCGTGATGGATTTTAGCATTCACATCCGAACAATGGATTAGATCATCTATCAGACTAAACCTTACGGGCACTTCATACTCCATTATGCAAACAACAAGAATATATCTTCTAGATGCAACAAGGAAAAAGGTCGAACCCCTTCCCTTCGTAAATGCAATCATAAATTATTCCCAAAACCGCCATATTCAAAAACTAAGGAATTACAAATCCCCTGCCATTTTCAATTCTGATTCTTCTTGCCAATTTGGAAACACGTAATTGTTAATAATTTCGAAGCAACACTATGTCACCAAAAATGGCAGTATATAATGCACGTCTCAAAATAATTTGAGCTCATTATTAAGGTGGCACATAAACAACTTAATAACAACACGGATCGCAACCACCCACACAAAATTTGCTTTCTAATGTAAAAATGGTTGTGTCTTAAAGGAAGTGAGAGATATAGAAAGCAAAAAAGGCAAAAAGGAAGTGAGCAAGCAAATATAGAAAGCAAAAAGGAAGTGAGCACTCGCATACATGTGATAAAAAAAACTTGCAATAAAGTATATGTAGACGACCAAGCCTACAAACATACATGAATGCAAATAAATCTTTTAAACTAGAATAGGAGTTGTTTCGATCATATCTCCTCTAGTGAGGAAGAACTACAATAAGCCCTAATAGTATTCTTCTATTTATCTAAAGAGCAAAACATACCGCAATCTAAACATGAATACAAACTCCTGAACTTGCAAATCCCCAGACAAGGATAAACTGGAACAAGCATTCTAGAACAGAAGCAGAAGATTTAACCCATGTATCATCCAGCGATGAACACTTAAATCCCTGATAACCTTCAACCATCTACTACAATATCTGACCATGTTTCGACCTGCACTTCTAAAGGTGATCCCTTTATTGAAAAATATGAAAGCATGTGATATCCAAACAAATAAAGCTACATTGTTGCATACCAACTTATACATTATTGACTACATCAAAAAAAAAGGAATCATCCCTTTAAAATATTCAAATCGATTCCATTTCATCTGTCCACCACCATCCTAATAAGAATCTCAATTGAAAGACCAAGATGTCCAAGAGATTTTGAGTTTCATTTTAAACAACAAACGTACTGCATAAAAGTCTTCAAAAGGCATTTAGCATAATCATAGAAGACAATAAGTTCCATAAGATATCAAGGTATCTACCTCTATTGTGGTGAGTAGAAAAATAATAATCTCAATATACCAAAGGTTCTTCAAGTTATCGATCTTGTACATCCATTCTTGTTGTGCACCTCCTTAGCATTCGCATGCTAACAACTCATGTGAACAACCTACAAAACACTTACAATGACCTTCATAGCATAATCAAAAAAGTTGCATAAGATACCAAGGTATCCACCTCTCTTGTGGTGAGACTATAGAAAGATAACAATATATTTAGATACCAAAGATTCTTCAAGTTATCGATCTGGTTCTTGTTGTGCACCTCCTTAACATTCGCATACTAACAACTCATGTGAACATACAACACTTACAATGACCTTCATAGCACTTGATACTCTAATAAGTTCTTTTCATGTGCCATTTTAATACGTGAAATCTGTAGTATTCAATAAATAAAACACTGCATACCCAAGAATCTCCATTAATACATTTGAAGAACCAAAGACTCCTCATATCCACAACATGGTCACTGAAGGCGTAACACCAAATCAAAAGATGGAAAGAAACATATAGAATCTGAAAAAGAACATTTCAACCTTTTTACTTCGTAACCAAGTCTCAAATTCAGAATTTAAAGCCACTCAACATAGAAAAGGAATCATCCCTTTCAAATTTTCAAATTGATTCCATTTAACCTGACCGCCCCCATCCTAATAAGAATCTCAATTGAAAGACCAAAATGTCAAGAGATTTTGAGCTTCATCTTAAACAACAAACGTACTACATAAAAGTCTTCAAACTGGACACTTAGCATAATCATAGAAAATAAGTTGCATAAGATATCAAGGTATCCACCTCTCTTGTGGTGAGTAGAAAAATAATAATGTCAATACACCAAAGGTTCTTCAAGTTATCGATCATGTACATCCATTCTAGTTGTGCACCTCCCTAGCATTCGCATGCTAACTGATGTGAACAACCTACAAAACACTCACAATGACCTCCATAGCATAATCATAGTAGACAATAAGTTGCATGAGATACCAAGGTCTCCACCTCTCTTGTGGTTAGACTATAGAAAGATAGAAATATGTTTAGATACCAAAGATTCTTCAAGTTATCGATCCGGTTCTTGTTGTGCACCTCCTTATCATTCACATGCTAACAACTCATGTGAACCACCTACAACACTTACAATGACCTTCATATAACTTGATACTCTAACAAGTTCTTTTGCATGTACTATTTTAATATTTGAAATCTGTAGTATTTAATAAAAAGAACACTGCGTACCTAGGAATCCCCATTATTACATTAGAAGAACCAAAGATTCCTCAAATCCACAACATGGTCACTGAAGTCGTAACACCAAATCAAAAGATGGAAAGAAACATATAGAATCAGAAAAAGAACATTTCAACCTTTTCCTTAATAACTATGCCTCAAATCCAGAATTTAAAGCTACTTTGTTGCATACCAACTTATACCTTATTGACTACATCAGAGAAAGGGAATCGTCCCTTTAAAATCTTCCAATTGATTCCATTCCACCTGGCCTCCCCCATCCTAATAAGAATCTCAATTGAAAGACCAAGATGTCTAAGAGATTTTATGCTTCATTTTAAACAACAAACGTACAGCATAAAAGTCTTCAAACTACGCACTTAGCATAATCATAGAAGACAATAAGTACCATAAGATATCAAGGTATCCACCTCTCTTATGGTGAGTAGAAAAATAATAATCTCAATATACCAAAGGTTCTTCAAGTTACCGATCTTGTACATCCATTCTTGTTGTGCACCTCCTTAGCATTCGCATGCTAACAACTCATGTGAACAACCTACAACACACTCACAATGACATTCATAGCATAATCAAAGAAGACAATAAGTTGCATAAGATACCAAGGTCTCCACCTCTCTTGTGGTGAGACTATAGAAAGAGAACAATATATTTAGATACCAAAGATTCTTCAAGTTATCGATCCAGTTCTTGTTGTGCACCTCCTTAGCATTCACATACTAACTGATGTGAACCACATACAACACTTACAATGACCTTCATAGCACTAGATACTAATAAGTTCATTTCATGTGCCATTTTAATACGTGAAATCTGTGGTATTCAATAAACAGAGCACTGCATACCTAAGAATCCCCAATAATACATTTAAAGAACCAAAGACTCCTCATATCCACAGCATAGGCATTGAAGGCGTAACACCAAATCAAAAGATGGAAAGAAACATATAGAATCTGAAAAAGAACATTTCAATCTTTTTCCTTCGTAACCATGCCTCAATTCCAGAATTTAAAGCTACTCAACATAGAAAAGGAATCATCCCTTTAAAATTTTCAAATTGATTCCATTTCACCTGACCACCCCCATCATAATAAGAATCTCAATTGAAAGACCAAGATGTCAAGAGATTTTGAGCTTCATCTTAAACAACAAACGTACTGCATAAAAGTCTTCAAACTGGACACTTAGCATAATCATAGAAGACAATAAGTTGCATAAGATATCAAGGTATCCACCTCTCTTGTGGTGAGTAGAAAAATAATATGTCAATATACCAAAGGTTCTTCAAGTTATAGATCCTGTACAGCCATTCTAGTTGCGCACCTCCTTAGCATTCGCATGCTAACAACTGATGTGAACAACCTACAAAACACTCACAATGACCTTCATAGCATAATTATAGAAGACAATGAGTTGCATAAGATACCAAGGTCTCAACCGATCTTGTGGTGAGAATATAGAAAGATAAAAATATGTTCAGATACCAAAGATTCTTCAAGTTATCGATTCGGTTCTTTTTGTGCACCTC
This sequence comes from Ottelia alismoides, assembly GCA_037367405.1. Lineage (NCBI taxonomy): Eukaryota > Viridiplantae > Streptophyta > Magnoliopsida > Alismatales > Hydrocharitaceae > Ottelia > Ottelia alismoides. The sequence goes on along the minus strand of JAZKJV010005335.1, from coordinate 360,126 downwards.
CTTAGCATTCACATGCTAACAACTCATGTGAACCACCTACAACACTTACAATGACCTTCATAGCACTTGATACTCTAATAAGTTCTTTTCATTATACTCTAATAAGTTCTTTTCATGTACCATTTTAATATTTGAAATCTGTAGTATGCAATCAAAAGAACACTGCGTACCTAAGAATCCCCATTAATACATCTGAAGAACCAAAGACTCCTTATATCCACAGCATGGTCACTGAAGTCCTAACACCAAATCAAAAGATGGAAAGAAACATATAGAATCCGAAAAAGAACATTTCAACCTTTTCCTTAATAACCATGCCTCATATCCAGAATTTAAAGCTACTTTGTTGCATACCAACTTATACCTCATTGACTTCAGCATAGAAAAGGAATCATCCTTTTAAAATATTCAAATTGAAAGACCAAGATAACCAAGAGATTTTGAGCTTCATTTTAAACAACAAACGTGATGCATAAAAGTCTTCAAACTAGACACTTAGCGTAACCATAGAAGATAATAAGTTGCATAAGATATCAAGGTATCTACCTCTCTTGTGGTGAGTAGAAAAATAATATGTCAATATACCAAAGGTTCTTCAAGTTATCGATCACGAATGTCCATTCTTGTTGTGCACCTCCTTAGCATTCGCATGTTACAACTCGAGTGAATACAAAACACTCACAATGACCTTCATAGCATAATCATAGAAGACAATAAGTTACATAAGATACCAAGGTCTCCACCTCTCTTGTGGTGAGACTATAGAAAGTTAACAATATGCGTAGATACCAAAGATTCTTCATGTTATCGATCCGATTCTTGTTGTGCACCTCCTTAGCATTTGCATGCTAAAAACTCATGTGAACCACATACAACACTTACAATGACCTTCATAGCACTTGATACTCTAATAAGTTCTTTTTATGTGCCATTTTAATATGTGAAATATGTAGTATTCAATGAAAAGAACACTACCTACCTAAGAATCCCCATTAATACATCTGAAGAACCAAAGAATCCTCATATCCACAGCACGGTTACTGAAACCGTAACACCAAACCAAAATATGGAAAGAAACATATAGAATCTGAAAAAGAACATTTCAACCTTTTTCCTTAGTAACCATGCCTCAAATCCAGAATTTAAAGCTACTCAGCATAGAAAAGGAATCATCGCTTTAAAATCTTCAAATTGATTCCATTTCACCTGACCACCCCATACTAATAAGAATCTCAATTGAAAGACCCAGATGTCGAAGAGATTTTGAGCTTCATTTTAAACAACAAATGTACTACAGAGAAGTCTTCAAAAAGGCAGTTAGCATATTCATAGAAGACAATACGTTGCATACAATTAAGGATCCACCTCTCTTGTGGTAAGTAGAAAAATAATAATGTCAATATACCAAAGGTTCTTCAAGTTATCGATTCAGTACATCCATTCTTGTTGTGCACCTCCTTAGCATTCGCATGCTAACAACTCATGTGCACAACCTACAAAACACTCACAATGACCTTCATAACATAATCATAGAAGACAATAAGTTGCATAAGATGCCAAGGTCTCCACCTCTCTTGTGGTGAGACTATAGAAAGATAACAATATGTTTAGATACCAAAAATTCTTCAAGTTATTGATCCGGTTCTTGTTGTGCATCTCCTTAGCCTTCACCTACTAACAACTCATGTGAACCACCTACAACAATTACAATGACCTTCATAGAACCTGATACTCTAATAAGTTCTTTTCATGTGCCATTTTAATATTTGAAATATGTAGTACTCAATAAAAAGAACATTGCGAACCTAGGAATCCCCATTAATACATCTGAAGAACCAAAGACTCCTCATATCCACAGCACAATCACTGAAGTCGTAACACCAAATCAAAAGATGGAAAGAAACATATAGAATCTGAAAAAGAACATTTCAACCTTTTCCTTAATAATTATGCCTCAAATCCAGAATTTAAAGCTACTTTGTTGCATACCAACTTATACCTTATTGACTACATCAGAGAAAAGGAATCATCCCTTTAAAATCTTCAAATTGATTCCATTCCACCTGGCCAGTCCTAATAAGAATCTCAATTGAAAGACCAAGATGCCCAAGAGATTTTAAGCTTCATTTTAAACAACAAACATACAGCATAAAAGTCTTCAAACTAGGCACTTAGCATAATCATTGAAGACAATAAGTTCCATAAGATATCAAGGTATCCACCTCTCTTGTGGTGAGTAGAAAAATAATAATCTCAATATACCAAAGGTTCTTCAAGTTATCGATCTTGTACATCCATTCTTGTTGTGCACCTCCTTAGCATTCACATGCTAACAACTCATGTGAACAACCTACAAAACACTCACAATGACATTAATAGAAGACAATAAGTTGCATAAGATACCAAGGTCTCCACATCTACTGTGGTAAGACTATAGAAAGATAACAATATATTTAGATACCAAAGATTCTTCAAGTTATCGATCTGGTTCTTGATGTGCACCTTCAGACCTACTTAGCATTCGCATACTAACAACTCATGTGAACCACATACAACACTTACAATGACCTTCATAGCACTTGATACTCTAAAAAGTTATTTTCATGTGCCATTTTAATACGTGAAATCTGTAGTATTCAATAAATAGAACACTGCATACCTATGAATCCCATTAATACATTTGAAGAAACAAAGACTCCTCATATCCACAGCATGGTCACTGAAGGCGTAACACCAAATCAAAAGATGGAAAGTAACATCTAAAATCTGAAAAAGAACATTTCAATCTTTTTCCTTCGTAACCATGCCTCAAATCCAGAATTTAAAGCTACTCAACATAGAAAAGGAATCATCCCTTTAAAATTTTCAAATTGATCCATTTCACCTGACCACCACCATCCTAATAAGAATCTCAATTGAAAGACCAAGATGTCAAGAGATTTTGAGCTTCACCTTAAACAACAAACGTGTTGCATAAAAGTCTTCAAACTGGACACTTAGCATAATCATAGAAGACAATAAGTTGCATAAGATATCAAGGTATCCACCTCTCTTGTGGTGAGTAGAAAAATAATATGTCAATATACCAAAGGTTCCTCAAGTTATCGATCCTGTACATCCATTCTACTTGTGCACCTCCTTAGCATTCGCATGCTAACAACTGATGTGAACAACCTACAGAACACTCACAAGTCACAATGACCTTCATAGCATATAATCATAGAAGACAATAAGTTGCATAAGATACCAAGGTCTGCACCGATCTTGTGGTGAGACTATAGAAAGATAAAAATATGTTTAGATACCGAAGATTCTTCAAGTTATCGATCCGGTTCTTATTGTGCACCTCCTTAGCATTCACATGCTAACAACTCATGTGAACCACCTACAACACTTACAATGACCTTCATAGCACTTGATACTCTAATAAGTTCTTTTCAGGTGGCCATTTTAATATTTGAAATCTGTAGTATTCAATAAAAAGAACACTGCATACCTAAGAATCCCCATTAATACATCTGAAGAACCAAAGACTCCTCATATCCACAGCATGGTCACGGAAGTCGTAACACAAAATCAAAAGATGGAAAGAAACATATAGAATCCGAAAAAGAACATTTCAACCTTTTCCTTAATAACCATGCCTCATATCCAGAATTTAAAGCTACTTAATAACCATTCCAAGGTCTCCACCCCTCTTGTGGTGAGACTATATACAGATAATAATATGTTTAGATACCAAAAATTCTTCAAGTTATCGATCAGGTTCTTGTTGTGCATCTCCATAGCATTCACATGCTAACAACTCATGTGAACCACCTACAACACTTACAATGACCTTCATAACACTTGATACTCTAATAAGTTCATTTTATGTGCCATTTAAATATGTGAAATCTATTCAATAAAAAGAACACTGCGTACCTAGGAATCCCCATTAATACATCAGAAGAACCAAAGACTCCTCATATCCATAGCTAGGTCACTGAAGCCGTAACACCAAATCAAAAGATGGAAAGAAACATATAGAATCTGAAAAAGAACATTTCAACCTTTTTGCTTCGTCACCCATGCCTCAAATCCAGAATTATAGCTACTTTGTTGCATACCAACTTATACCTTATTGACTTCAGCATAGAAAAGGAATCATCCCTTTAAAATTTTCAAATTGATTCCATGTCACCTGGCCATCCTCATCCTAATAAGAATCTCAATTGAAAGACCAAGATGTTCAAGAGATTTTGAGCTTCATTTTAAACAACAATGTCAAGGTATCCACTTCTCTTGTGGTGAGTAGAAAAATAAGAATGTCAATATACAAAAGGTTCTTCAAGTTAACGATCATGTACGTCCAATCTTGTAGTGCACCTATATGGCATTCACATGTTAACAACTCATGTGAACAACCTACAAAACACTCACAATGACCTTCATAGCATAATCATAGAAGACAATAAGTTGCATAAGATACCAATGTCTCCACCTCTCTTGTGGTGAGACTATAGAAATATAACAATATGTTTAGATAACAAGGATTCTTCAAGTTATTGATCCAGTTCTTGTTGTGCACCTCCTTAGCATTCACATGCTAATAACTCATCTGAACCACCTACAACACTTACAATGACCTTCATAGCACTTGATACTCGAATAAGTTCTTTTTATGTGCCACTTTAATATGTGAAATCTGTACAATTCAATAAAAAGAACACTGCATACCTAAGAATCCCCATTAATACATCTGAAAAACCAAAGACTCCTCATATCCACAACATCGTCACTGAAGCAGTAACACCAAATCAAAAGATAGAAAGAAACATATAGAATACGAAAAAGAACATTTCAACCATTTTCCTTTGTAACCACGCCTCAAATCAAAAATTTAAAGCTTCTTTGTTGCATACCAACTTATACCTTATTGACTTCAGCATAAAAAAGGAATCATCTCTTTATAATCTTCAAATTGATTCCACTTCACCTGGCCACCCCCATCCTAATAAGAATCTCAATTGAAATACCAAGATGTCCAAGAGATTTTGAGCTTCATTTTAAACAACAAACGTACTGCATAAAAGTCTTCAAACTAGACACTTAGCATAATCATAGAAGACAATAAGTTGCCTAAGATATCAAGGACCAAGGTATGCACCTATCTAGTGGTGAGTAGAAAATAATAATGTCAGTATCCCAAAGGTTCTTCAAGTTATCAATCCTGTACATCCATTCTTGTTTCGCACCTCCGTAGTATTTGCATGCCAACAACTCATCTGAACTACCTACAAAACACTCATAATGACCTTCATAGCATAATAATAAAAGACAATAAGTTGCATAAGATACCAAGATCTCCACCTCTCGTGTTGTGATACTATAGAAAGATAACAATATGTTTAGGTATCAAAGATTTTTCAAGTTATCGATCATGTTCTTGTTGTGCACCTCCTTAGCATTCGCATGCTAAGAACTCATGTGAACCACCTACAAAACTTACAATGATTTTCATAGCACTTGATACTCTAATAAGTTCTTTTTATGTGCCATTTTAATATGTGAAATTTGTAGAATTCAATAAAAAGAACTCTCCATACCTAAGAATCCTCATTAGTACATCTGAAGAACCAAAGACTCCTCGTATCCACGGCATGGTCACTGAAGTGGTAACACCAAATCAAAAGATGGAAAGAAACATATAAAATCTGAAAAAGAACATTTCAACCTTTTTTCTTCGTAACCACGCCTCAAATCCAAAATTTAAAGCTACTCAGCATAGAAAGGATTTATCCCTTTAAAATCTTCAAATTGATTCCATTTCACCAGGCCGCCCCCAACCTACTAAGAATCTCAATTGAAAGACCAAGATGTTCAAGAGATTTTGAGCTTCATTTTAAACAACAAACATACTGCGTAAAAGTCTTCAAACAATACACTCAGCATAATCATGGAATACAATAAGTTGCATAAGATATCAAGGTATCCACCACTCTTGTGGTGAGTAGAAAAATAATAATGTCAATATACCAAAGGTTCTTCAAGTTATTGATCATGTACATCCATTCTTGTTGTGCACCTCCTTAGCATTCGCATGATAACATCTCATGTGAACAGCCTACAAAACACTCACAATGACCTTCATAGCATAATCATAGAAGACAATAAGTTGCATAAGATACCAAGGTCTCCACCTCTCTTGTGGTGAGACTATAGAAAGACAAAAATATGTTTAGATACCAAAGATTCTTCAAGTTATCGATCTGGTTCTTGTTGTGCACCTCCTTAGCATTCACATGCTAACAACTCATGTGAACCACCTACAACACTTACAAGGACCTTCATAGCACTTGATACTTTAATAACTTCTTTTTATGTGCCATTTTAATATTTGAAATATGTAGTATTCAATAAAAAGACGCTGCATACCTAAAAATACCCATTAATACATCTGAAGAACCAAAGACTCCTCATAGCCACAACATGGTCACTGAAGCAACAGTAACACCAAATCAAAATATGGAAAGAACATATAGAATCTGAAAAAGAACACTTCAACCTTTTTCCTTCGTAACCATGCCTCAAATCCAGAATTTAAAGCTACTCCGCATAGAAAAGGAATCATCCCTTTAAAATCTTCAGATTAATTCCACTTCACCTGGCCACCCCCATCCTAATAAGAATCTCAATCGAAATACCAAGATGTCCAAGAGATTTTGAGCTTCATTTTAAACAACAAACGTACTGCATAAAAGTCTTCAAACTAGACACTCGGCATAATCATAGAATCTATAATTTTTGATAAAAAGAACACTGTATACAAAGAATCCCCACTAGTACATCTGAAGAACCAAAGACGATAAGTTGCATAAGATACCAAGGTATCCACCTCTCGTGTGGTGTGACTATAGAAAGATAACAATATGTTTAGGTACCAAAGATTCTTCAAGTTATCAATCCGATTATTGTTGTGCACCTCCTTAGCATTCGCATGCTAACAACTCATGTGAACCACCTACAACACATACAAAATCTATAGTTTTCGATAAAAAGAACACTGTATACAAAGAATCCCCATTAGTACATCTGATCTGAAGAACCAAAGACTCCTCATCGCCACAGCATGGTCACTGAAGCTATAACATCAAATCAAAAGATGGAAAGAAACATATAGAATCTAAAAAAGAACATTTCAACCTTTTTCCTTCGTAACCATGCCTCAAATCCAGAATTGAGCCACTCGAAGCAAGATTTAACTAATTCTTCCACCATTTTCAAAACAAATTGGATATACTAAAAATCAATTTCTATACTATTACCATAAATAACCTCTCCCCTCCCTCAGCCGGAGATCACCCAACGTGATCCCTTTTTCTCAACATTCAAGTGTCAAACCCCTCACTTTATCCTGAAGAGCTAATGAAGAATATTGAAAATTGTAGAACACTATTGTCATGATCATTAAAAAATAGAAGTCTTGTATAGCACATCGACATACAATACATTTCTAGTTGCTAAAAGTTGGATGTAGATAAAAATTGTAAATATGTCCCTCCTTCTGTTCCCACTTGACCTTATAAAACAAGGTTAAATCATATCTCAAGAACCTATGACAAAAACTGAACATGGGACAAACTAAGTAAACCTTCCGCATATCATTAGAAATTACTTTTCTTCAAAATTTTCATAATGAATCCTATTTTCATAATGAATCCTATATTTAACTTGCTTCCACCATAAAGATAACAATCAACCAAAGAACAAAATGTCAAGGAGATCTTAAGGCTATATCTTGAAGCACTCTAAAGACTGCACCTTTTACTTGAACATACAATTTGTTTAATAAGATAATATTCTTCAAGCGGACTCTCATTCTTGATGTGACCTTTTCACATTCACCTCCAAACAACAGATAAGGTCATTTGCATCCTTCCCAATTTAAACTTGCCACTCACATCAAAAAAACAAGCCAAACAAATAAACTGACATCGAATAAAATTTAGGCTTTACAACAAAACATCACTGAAATTACATAAAACTCTTCATACAACACCATCCACTTGAACACTTAAAAACAATAAGTTGGATAAGATGCCAAAGATCCTCAGATTTATCCCTTTATTGAAGGATTTTAGCATTCACATCCAAATAATGGATTAATTTATCTACTAGACTAAATATAAATAATGTATTAGATTATATACCAAACTAACCATATGGGCACTTCATACTCAATTATAAAAAAACATACCATATAAAAAAACATACCACATACTACAAAAAATCCCAAAGAAAAAAATGCAAACATACCACATGAAGGGAAAGATCCAAAATCCTGTGATGATTAGTGGTCCTTCGAAGCTCCATAAATAGACTTAGATGTCTCTTCAGCAAATAAGTCCCTATTTCATTCATCTACAATTATAAAAAACATAAAATCAAGAAAAAAAACATGTAGCAACCCCTCCGATGAAAGGTATAAAATCTCAAAGTATATGGTCAAGTAGAGCTTCTAAAAAAAGGCAATATCATTTAATCTTCCTAATACCCAAACAAAACCTAAGATTGTGATGGAGGAATCAATTGTTTAAATCTTCAATACTATCACCATGTCACTCCTATCCTAAAAAAAGTCAACCAAAAGAGATCAAGGGTCAATATCAAGGGAAGAATATATCATGAAAAAAATTTTTGCTGGGTATATCATGAAAAAATTTATTATCACGCAACATGGAAGAATATATCATCTTTACCAAGACTAATAGAATGTGAGTCAAGTATCTTCAATTTCAAGGGAAATTTCCATCCTGCAGTTCTACTCAAACTTTAAATATCCAAATACCGAGGAAAATTGCCATCATATATGAGATGAAATGGAAAATTCAAAAATGCATTGCTTCTTTGAACTAAGCATAAGTTAGCCTAAGATGTCGTGAAATGTAAAACCTCGTGGTATCTGATGACCCGAAAAATCACCAAGACTCGGGTGAATAAAAATATATCAAGGGTCGTTGTGACCCGGATCTCGAAAATCAATCGGATCAACAAGAAAATAGGGATCAGACCACCAATCAAGCAGATAAAATCAAAGAAAAATAATAGTGGCCCTGGCTATTGAATTAGCCTGGTATAGCGACCAGGGTCGGACTCAGGGAGCACGTGATGGCCTTGCGGCCTACGAAGAAGTCAAAAATAGTGAAAAATCAAAGACAAATATTTTTGGTGGATTTTTAATATTTTTATATTTTTTTGGATTTTTAGATAATGAAGAAAATAGTAAAAACAAGGGAACAAGCTACTTCACACAATAATTTAACTATTAAAATAAGCTCAGAAAAATCAAACAAAAATATTTTTATGTTTTTATATTTTTCTCTGTTTTTGGTTAATTTTTGGTATTTTTCTGATTTTTATAGAATTTTATAAAAAGGAAACAAGACTGAAAACAAATGTTGATGTCCAGTCAGATTTGGAGGGCCAAATTAAAATGCAAAATGGCCCTATCAAGGTCTGAAGGTAATTTTCCTGTAAAGTAGAAAATAGGTAATTTTCCTGTAAAGTAGAAAATACAAGGAAAAATTAGGCACTGGAATTATTAATTTTTGATTTTTCAATTATTTATTAAAATTTTTATGGGGTTTTTAGTGTTTTTCAATTTTTATGGGTTTTATAAATCTAAAAATGACCAAAATTGGTCAGAAAATCAAACAACACAAAACAAACACTATCTAATTTTTTTGTAATTTTTAAAGGTATTTTAAAAATTTTTTGTGAATTTTAGAGCTAGACAGTAACAAAAATGCTTGTTTTTGGATTTTTAAAAATAATAAAAAGTGTCAAAAATGTCTCCAAAATTTAGAGAAAATTTTACACCATGGCAGGAGCCATGTGTCCAATTTTCATCAAATCTAATTTGGAGTAGATTTGCTATTTTATTAAAATCAGACACAAGGGTACAATGCACAGGGACCTATACGCAATTAAAATAAGTTCCAGGGGGTCCGGTGCAATTTCTCCAAGAACTCACGCGCAAGGCGCGTGACCTGGGCACTCAGGGACCAATTTGCAAGAAAACTTAAGTCCCTGGACTAAATAGTAACACGTACTAAAAGTCCAGGGGCAAAAGTATAAAAAGCCCACGAAATATAGCACATGCACAATTAAAACACTCACAGGGCATTTCTGCAAATATCAAAAACATAATTTCATTCATTAACACCCTAGAACATAAAGCCCATACATGCAAATATCCCACAAAATCACGTGTCGAAGCACGTGTACCACTACATACAGGGGTATAAGTGCAAATACAAGAAAAGACAAGGTCCTCTATGCAAATTACCAAACTAACATAAAAGTTCTAAAATATTTACAGGGCTAAAGAGTAACAACTAAAAAGCTAAGGGCCTCAGAGCAATTACCCTTTATTTAAGCCGATGGTCGGATGCCTGCCACGTGGAGATCCGACGGTTGAGAAGAGGCGCGGCTAAGCAAAGGACTCCTCGGCGCTCATCCAACGGCTGGGGACGCGCCACGTGTAGATCCGACGGTCGAGGTGCGCTGGGGTCCCCTTCGCTGGATGGAGGGTTGAGAGGAGGCCATGTGGAGATCCAACGGTGGCTGTTGGGCCTCCTCTTAAACCCGATCGGACGGTCCTCGGAAGATCTGGAGCTGAAGGGCGATCGGACGGTCGGGGAGGATGCTCGATGAACTCGATGCCGGCGAGTTTCGCCGGGCTAGTGCGCGTGCAGGAGAGCTCCTCGGAGGCTGCTGAAGATCGGAGAAGCTATGCCTTGGCCTCCCGCGTCTAATGGAATCCTACGATGACGCAACGGAGCTCTGGAAAGCTCAGACGACGTCGGCGGAGGCGGAGCTGCTGTTCCAGAAGGTCGAATCCTCAGATGGACTCGCTTGGACATGCAAAGCAAAGAAACGAGCTCTTGGGTCGAGGGCAAAGTGCCTCGACCCGGTTAGGGGTGATGAAGGTGATCTGTGCGTCGGGACGAAGGGGCTCCGGCGAAGCGACGGCGGAAGAACCAAAATCCCAATTCCTTTGCGAACTGGGTTGCATGATTGGGCGGAGAAGGTGTGCGGGGGAAAGGCGGAGATGATGGCTGACTCCGATGATCGAAACGAGGGCGAGGGTGGTCGGATGGTCGGTGACGGGTCGATTTGGGCGAAACGCGAAATTAGGGAAATGGAGAAGGAAAGAAGGCTACCTACTGGATGTTGTCGACTGTGGAAGAGCTGGGGATGCTCCAGGTCCTAGCCTCGAGGGCCGTCGGTGCCCGAGGCTCGAGCACCACCTCTGGGCGGCGCACGGCGGCGCAAAGTCGCAGGATCGATGGCTCGTCCACTCCCTCCTCGCTGCGACACGGCCGGAAGCAAGCTGTCACTCTCGCGGTGGCTGTGGAGGTCTTAGGGTGGAATGAAATGATCCAAGGATGCGAGAAAATGGAGGCGGAGCTCAGGCTACATACGAGTGCAGGACCGAGAAGAGAAGGCCGGGCAGGGTTCCGCGAAGCGCGGATCCCAACGCGGATATAATGGCGAGGATCTCGGATGCAGGAGGAACAAATAGGACCTGGGGTTTGGGGTGTTGACGATCGGATCATGACGCAAAAATTCGGCGAAGTCGGGTCGAGCGTGCAGATCCGCGGGGGTTTGGTCCGCGGGGGAGAGTTGACCGGGGGTCAACAATCCCCCGTGGACCAATAGGAATTCAGGATTTATTAAATATTTGATAATTTAATAAAAAATAATAAATGAATTAATTTCGAAGAACTTAAAACATGAAAATTGTTTATTTTATTTTAAACTATTTTTTGTGATTTTTATTTAATTTTATGAAATAAAAATAATGTATTTACAAAATATTATTATTATATACATGTATATACAATATTCATTTTTAATTTTTGATTTTTAATTATTTATTTTTACACATTTTATTCCCATTTTATATTTTATTTATTTATAGCATAAAATTAGGAATATTTTGATGTTTTTATTTTATTTTTATTATTTATATACAAGGGTAAAATAAATAGATATATACATTTATATACATGGTATATGTACAATGTCCTTTTTGTTTTTTTTTAATTTTGTTCTTTTTATTTAATGTTTGTTTTATGGTTTTTATTTTATTTACTCACACCATGAAATATGGAGTATATACAAATTTTTAGGGATTTTAATTTATTATTTACAAGGCTAAATAAATACATGGGTGGTCTTATATACAGGGTGAATATGTACAAGGAATGTTATTTTCTTTGTAATTTTTCTATTTTTTATTTTGATTTTGTATTTATAAATATTTACACATATATACAAGGAGTTTTTTTATTTTATTTTTAGAGGAAAATACTTTTATTATTTTTACAGGTATATTTACACACATGAGCTCCCTATCTCTCTATACTTTAGCTTTTATGCGGTCAGGCCCATGCTGAGCCCTCCCTTGGGATTAGGTTGCTCAATATTTATTCTAAATATCTCCCTCTTTTTTCTTTTAATTCTTTATTCTTTTATTTTTGCACAAAAACATGCTAATTATTAGTTTTTACACACTGCATGCCTTTTGTTAATTATTTGTATTTACAAATATCTACATGTATTTGCAAAGGTTTTTGTAGCTAAAATATAAGAATAAAGAGTGATGAATAAGTATTCATCAGTATCCTATCAGGTAGAACATCTACATAACAATAATATTAGTCTTACTGCATGTTTAAATATACTCATACCTAGGAGATAATTTCTTCAAAATCTTCAAATGACATTATCTTGATGATTATTTAACTGAAATCTTCTGACAATAATCTCAATAAAGATACTAGGGAGCTATTTGATTATCCGTGTGTTCCTTGTAGATGGCATTGAACACAATGAGGACCCTAATCTGTTGTCCATAATTCCCAAAGAAATATCCCAGATCATAGAGTAACAGTATATTATGTTTTGGGGTCTCCTCACATCAAACCATCAATTGCCCACGGCGAACAATCGCTGTAATTTGACTTCAAAGCACCAATCATGCCTGCCGAATGACTTCATGGCAGCCCAAATCGCAACATTGCAACTGTTGACAGCAGCGATCAGATGCATGCCGCCACTCAAATCATACCACAACAACTTCAGCGTCCAATTAAATCTCCAAGCCACATTCATCAAGTATGATCTCCAAGGAAATATACTGAATGACAACAAAATGACATGAGAAATCACCATTAAGTCCAAACAGCTGAAAGTTCGCATCAAATCTGTTAAACAATTTTTCAAAAATACCCCACTGCAGGATCCCTAAAACAAAACCATAATATCAAACCACTGTTTATACAGATTTCATACTTGAAATATTAGAAATTTGGGGGTAAATAGTACATAATCAAGTCTGATTTCAAACCATTAATTAGCTATAGGTTCGTGCTTGTTAAAGGTTTAAATTGGGAGTATTTTTACATGCAAAAGATCATAAATCAGACCAATTAAAAAGCTTCTGAATTCATGTTTTAGGAGGAAAGTTATGGATTTAAGCATACAATTGTGCCTAATTCAGATAATAATAGACTCAAAAATTGATGTTTTTTTCAAGTAGAAATCTTAGGGTTTATGCATACATTGTGTAAAATTTCAAATCAAATCATTAACTTCTGATTTCACAATTTTAATGAATGAAAATTTAGGACTTTGTATGAAATTGATCTTCCAAATCAATTTCACAATTTATAATTCTTCCACCTCTTCAAAGCAGAAAGGATAAATAAAAAATCCAAACCTATACTGTTACCAAAAAAACACTATACTCCCTCTATTCGAGCTCGCCCAGGGTAAACCCTTGCTCACATTCAATCTCTCACGTTCGAGTGTTTGTTCCTCCGGTGGAGCTGGAGCTGATCGGATATCTTAGACTAAAATCATATCTTAGACTAAATGTCAGATAAAAAACATGTCAAAACTCGTTCAAACATAAACAAATTTGTTTAATACAATTAGATGCACATTATCTTCTAGGAGTGAACTCTCACCGTACCAACGATAGGAACTAAAACAAATCTTCTGAAACTAACAACCCCCGTTGATGATGAACTCGAACCAAGTTTCAATAATCTTCAACTGGAAGAAAAGGAGACTACAAATCCCACCACCCGCCAACCGATCGATTGTTGCATATTAGACTTGCTACATCCATATAATCAATATTATTTAGTAAAGCACCTAAAACAGGCCAATAACATGTGAGTTATCTTCTGTTACACATTCAGCAGTTCCAGCCATAAAACCACCCGAACCTGAAATAACAATTTTCTTAAAACTACTTGCGAAGAACCATCAAAGAAATGCTGACAAATAACGCAAGAATGGAAGCACACAAATGCCTCTGCAACCACTAGTCACTGCAACCTTCTTAAAAACTAGATAGCTTCTCTCGGAGCATAAGATTGTATATATTAATATAAAAAAACCATCACAAATATCAAAGGAGTATCGAACGTGAACCTTACCAATGAATGCCCTTTTCCTTAAAAGATCAAGTATAAAACTTGTAGCAATCCCTCGGTTGCAAGATATAAAAACCTACAAACTGAAGCTTCAGCAAGACAATGGTAGTCAAGCAAATAGAAATAGCCTATACCATTTCGTAGCTAACAACTAAATTCAACTTGCCACTTCCACCATCAAGACAACTGTCCACCAAAGAACATACGTCCAACATTTTGAGGTTGCATTTATAACGTCAATAAAATTGCAGTAAGCCTACACCTTCAACAAGAATCAATGACGAGTTCAATAAGATACCTAAAAACCACAACTGATGGAAAGTTTAATAGTATACCAAGGATTCTTTAAACAGACTCTCATGCTTTATGTAGCCATTTAGCATTCACCTACAATTATCAGATAAGATCATCTGCATCCTTCCCAATTTAAACATGACAAAATGTAGGTTTCACAATAAAACATCAGTGAAATTATGTAAAACTCTTCACTATACCATTAATTTGGTCACTGAAAAACAATGAGTTCGATAAGATACCAACAATTCGTCAGATGGTCTCCCTTTCTTGATGGATTTTAGCATTCCCATCCAAACAATGGATTATGTCATCTAGTGGGCTGGGCCTTCACCTCATCATTACTCTTTTATGCAAGCAACAAGAACATATCTTCTTCTAGAGGATCCAAGGGAACATTTTGAGTCCCTTTCCTTCATAGACGGAGTCAAATTATGACTCCAAAGACTTCCATATTCAATTATGGAGACATTGTGAATTCCCTGCCATGATTGAATTCAGATTCTTCCATTGTCATCCTGGTAACACTTAACTAGAATGGCGATATACAATACAAGTCTCCGAAAACATTAAGACCATTAACTAGGTGCCGACTATAGACAAATTAGTGACAACATTGATCCCAGCCCACAACACAAACTTTACCTTCAGATGTAAAGGTTTCAGTCACCTCTTTAAGTAAGTGAACTCTCGCAGACATGCAATAAAAGAACTGCAATAAAGCTTCCAATAAAGCATATGCAGGCCACCAGGCCTAGAAAAATATATGACTGCAAACAAATCTTTTAAAACTAAAATGGAACCTGTTTAGAGGAGACAAGTATCCTCTCTTGTGAAAGAACGTCAATAACCCATCGATACTATTCATCTATTTATCTGAAGAGCAAAAAAATACTGCAATTCAGACATGAACTCAAACTCCTAACCTTGCAAAACCCCAGATCTGGATAAAAAGGAACGACTATTCTAGAAAAGAAACAGGAGATTTAACATGTATCCTACAGCAATAAACTCCAATTCATCAATAACCTTAACCATCAGCAACAATATCCAATATGTTTCAATCTCCAATCGTAAGGGTAATCCCTCTACTGGAAGATATGAAAGCTCATACTACCCTATCAAATAAAAGTAATTTATTGCATACCTTAGCACATAAAAGGGATCGTCTCTTTCAAATCTTCAAATTGACCAAAGTTCTCGATGTCACTCCCATCCTAACCAGAATATCAATTGGGAAAGCCAGATGTCCTGGAGATTTTCAACTTCATTTTTAGGGTTATATAAGTTAACCATCTAGTGATCCCTCTCTTGAGGCAAGATTATAGAATGAGAAAACCTTGCTTAAGATGCCAAAAGTTGTTATTTGTTAGAGTATTTGGTTGTACGCCATATGAGTTGTAGCAGGGTAAATGGATCCTGGAGAGATCTATTTACCCCATCCACATGTTTAGTCTCACATCTACCAGTGGTGGGACTTGAAGGCTCCGTGGAGGCTATATAAGGAGCCCCAGACCTCCTGTAAACATTGAGAGAAAAGTGCAATGAACACATACCCCTTTTGAGGGCTTTTCCCGTGGTTTCATCCCGCTCCTTAGGGTGTAGGGTTCTACATTAAATCTCGTTGTTCTTATTGTTCTTTATCTTTTTCCATGTTTTGCTACCACATGTTTATTTTCTAACATGGTATCAGAACGGGTTCGATTCTCGAGGATTTCTAAGTTCTTTATTTTTTATTCGACATTCGATTATGAGATTTATTCTCAATAGTTATTGAGATTATCTTGTTCAACTGTTATTCGTGTCTGCGATGTGTTCTAGGGTTCATAAAACCCTAATTTTATGACACGGAAAGATGATCCACGCCACAAGAAAATCCTACGCAGATCCAAGCTGCAAGAGCAGATCCCAAATCGCAGCATCACGCTCCTCTTTGCACAAGATCCGGTTGACAGCACTGCATTGAGGCGACCAAGCCTCTCCAATTTCAAGCCGCCCATCCCAGACGCAAGGCGCCGCACAAGCCCAGGAGGAGTGAACGACGATACCCCCTCTCGCGTCTCTTCCTCGCACGCTGGTGGCGTGCGACACCACTACATGCGGCGCTCCAGTGCACAAACGACATCCTGGCGACCCCATCCTAGTTCGCAGCCCTCCAGATCGAGATAGCGAGAAGGAGGGCGTGCATCCTCCAGGCGGAAAGGATTGCATCTTCCGATTTCAGCGGCAGCGATGTTTCTTCCAGAAAAGGGTTCCCCATTGGGAACTCTAATAGATCCAGAGGAAGATTCCCCCTTCTAGTCGCACCCCTTCCAGCGGCGACATTAACCGCACGCGCATCTCCAGGCATAGATACACAGGCCCTACCGCATCTCCTGGTGGCGCCAAATCGAGAAGACACCTTCGAGCACCGGCACCAGCCCTCGTAACCTCCAGGTGGATCTCCCCTCATCGCTTCTTACCTTCAATCGCTGGCGGCGGTGTCCAGCGATCCCAGGCATCATCCCCTCCCACCGTCCAGGCGGAGTCCAACTCATTGGCAACGTGAAACCCCCATCGGGAGGGGGCGACTTCTTCGTCAAGAGGGTTTCCCGTATGGGGGAACCCTAGGCTGCGGACCTATTTAAAAAAACCATGTTGTAAGGATCCAATGTATGGGTCGTGTTTTGTTTTCTGTTAAAAAAAGAGAGAAAGAGACGAGATGGTGAGGTGAGGCCCAATTGGGCAGAGTTTTTATAAAAAAAAGGAGGGGCATTTGCCTTCAAGGGCCCAAGTGGGTAAACAAAAAATAAAAAAGGACACGCATAAAGAAAATTCGTGCGGAAAAAATTTGAAGAAAAGAAAAAAATTGAAAGTGGTGCATACAAAGAAAAAAACCGTATGCAAATTAAAAAATTCAAAAAAATGTGAATGATTTGAAAAGCTGAAAAAAATTTGAAGTCGGCTCGTTTGATTTTGTTTACCCCCAGATCATTTGTCTTCTCCTAACTTGATCGACGACCATGTTTTATGACAAGTATGGGAGAAAGGGGGAGTATAGTTTAGAGACATATGTCTTGTTCCAGATTTAGATGTCAGATTGAGATATTCTCCAAACCAGCCGATTCGATTTCCAGACTCTACAGAGATTTTGTCAGACTCGACATCAGATTTGGAGTCAGTTTCAGACACACACGAGTATGCGGTCTTTTCAGATGCGCACATGTTTGCCATCTTTTGTAGTGGTCCCCATCATTCTTCTTGTCTTGTCGACCATAGTTTTAATGTGAGCCATAGGGACTCCAGAGTAGAGGACCATTCCCTATACCATGTTGGCAAGGGTTTTCATGTGGTATCATAGAGACTCCATAGCAGAGGATCATTCTCTGAGCCAGATGGAAGAGATACAATTCTCCGATGAGGAGACTTTTCATACTCCATTCTCCCACGAACATGGACTCCGACGAGGACTGCACTTCCACGACCGAGTATTTGGTTGTGCGCCATGAGTTGTAGCAGGGTAAATGGATCCTGGAGAGATCCATTTACCCCATCCACATGTTTAGTCCCACATCTACCAGTGGTGGGACTTGGAGGCACTGTGAAGCTATATAAGGAGCCCCAAATCTCCTGTAACTATTGAGAGAAAAGTGAAATGAATACATACCCCCCTTTGAGGGCTTCTCCCGTGGTTTCATCCCGCTCCTTAGGGAGTAGGGTTCCACGTTAAATCTCGTTGTTCTTATTTTTCTTTATATTTTTCCATGTTTCGCTTTCGCATATTTATTTTCTAACATTATTAATCTGATACATGCTTTCATTTGTGCAAAGCATTGCATTTTCACGCAAACTGACAATGACCTTCATAGCACTTGGTACTCCAATTTCTTTTTATGTTCAATGAGTGTAATCTGAATCAATCAATAAAAAAACCATTGAAATATCACGATCTCTGAGGCAATATCACCAAATAAAAAGAAACAAAACAGCTGAAAAAGAACATTCCTATCATTTCCCCTTGTTGGATGTATTTATCCATGTTTATATTGTCGTAATAAATATCCTCCCTCATCCCTCTAATCAAAAATCACCCCAGGTGATCCTTGTGCCCACATTCATTTGCACCTCTTTTATTCTGGTGGAGCTGATGGAATATATTAAAAATGCCCCGGGTGATCCCTTGCGCCCACATTCATTTGCTCCTCTTTTATCATGGTGGAGCTAATGGAATATATTAAAAATGACAGCACTATTGCCATGACAAAGAAATAGAAGTCTACATAGCACGTTAACATCCATTTCTAGTTTCCAAAAGTATATAAATTAGCCTAACATCCATTTTTAGTAGCCAAAAGTAGATAGATTAGCCTAAATCTCAGACAAAAGACAACCTAAACATTTTTTCAAATATATTATGCAGAAATAAAATTAAAAAAGACGTGTTCAAAGTGATTAGATACATATTATATGAAATATCTTCTAGGGACACTTACCATAACCACGATAAACATCTTATGAACAACGCCAAGCCCACAATCATAGAAGATCCAGTACATGCCTTCTGAAAGTAAGAAACTAACAATCTCTGATGGCTATGAACTCCAATCACCCTCTAAATTTTCTTCAACTAGAAAACAACAGAAGATACAACAAATCCAACCACCCACCAACCAATCTGCTATCACATATCAGGCTTGCTACATAGAAGATACCACCGAAGCTAGTACTATTCAAGTCGTCACAGAAAGTCACTATTCAAAAATTCCAAAAAATACGAGCCAATAGAATGTAATCTCGACTTATTAATTCAAAAGTTCCAGCTGAAATATCCTCAAACCTAAAAAACCAGTCTTCATGAAACCACTTAGGAAGAACCATCAAATAAATGCTGACAGATACACGAATGGAATCATGCAACTGCCTCCGCAGCCATTGGGGCACTGCAACATTTCCGCAAACTAAGCTTCTCTCAGAGTGGCGGATTGTATTTCATTACTTTGAGATATTAAAAAATCATTATATATCAAGTAGAAATTGTCGCAATTCCTCAGTTCCAAGATAGGATACCCTATAGAATCCTTGTAAAGTAAAGCTTCAAAAATAAATATCAAGAAGAAACTTGTAACAATCCCTCACTTGCAAGATAGCAAACTTAATAAAATCATTGCAAAGTAAGATATACATACATAAAACTCTGAAGGATACACCTTTAATAAGACACCAAAGATTCTTTAAGCAGTCTATCATTGCCGATGTAACCCTTTAGCACTAAATAATGGATAAGATAATCTAGATCATTCCTGATTAAAATTAGTGTCCAAGAAATTTTAAGAACACTGAAAACAATAAGTTGGATAAGATACAGGAATCTTTGGGAAGTCTCCCTTTGATGGAGTTTCGCATTCTTATCCAAACAATCCATTAGATCATCCACTAAACTAAAACTTCTAAGCACTTCACACTCCATTACGCAAACAACAAGAACACGTCATCTAGAGTACATGGAAACATTTTGAGCCCCTTCCCGTTGGAGATGCAATCATAAATCCTGGCCTAAATGCCTTCATACCTAATGATGAAAGCATTATGAATCCCCAGCCATGCCATGATTCAATTCTGATTCTTCCATTGTCATTCTGGTAACACTTAATTGTTAAAAATTCTAGACATCTATGATGATAACAATGGTGGTATAGAATGTAAGGGTTCAAAAACATTGAGATCATTAACTTGATGTCAAAAACTATAAACAAACTAATGCTAATAATGATCCTGGTCAACAACACAAACTTAATCTTCTAATATATAAAAGATCAAAGCATGTCTTCAAGGAAGTAAACTTAGAGTAAAGGGGAAGTGAACTCACACAAACCTGTGATAGAAGACCTGCAATAGAGTACATGCAGACCATCAAGCTCACAAACAAATAGAAATACAAACTAATCTTCTAAAACGAAGATAAACTTGTTTAGATCAGGTCTCTCTCTTCCGAGAAAGAACTCCAATAACTGCTCAATAATACTCATCTATTTATATAAAGAGCAAATATTGCAAATCAAATGGAAATTCAAACTCCAAACTTAGTCAAGCTGCTACTTACTGTCCCTCATGTCTTCAATTGCAAAACCCCATATTTGAATAAACATGAACAAGCATTCAAGAACTGAAAGTGAAATTTAGCCCATATATTCCATGAAATGATCCATAATCCCCAAGACCTTCCCCACAAGAGAACAAAACATATTGCAACATCTTACCATGTGTCATCCTCCGACTATAAAGAGAATCATCTAACAATCCACACACTTGACCCCTATCAAATTATAAGTAGAAACACTGCATGAAAAGGGATCATCTCGATAATCTTCAAATTGACCAGAGTTCATCGTGCCAAATTTATTTTTCACTGATTGTATGACTTTTGCACAATATATAATATAAGTACTAATCTTATTGCATACTTGCTTATATCCTGAGGACTTCAGCATAGAAGAGGGGTCAGCTTTTTAGAATCTTCATATCAACCAAAGTTCTCCTTGCCACTCCCATCCTGATAAAAAAATTAGTAGAAAATAAAACAAGATGTCCAGGACATTTCGGTTTTCAACTTAAACAGCAAAAAAATGCATAAAAGCCTCCTCCAAACTAGTCATTCAGTTTAATCATTGCAAGACAAGTTGCATGATATAGCAAGATTCTCTAAGTTATTCATCTATTAATCCCACTTTTGCAGCGAAATTATAATCAATAACTTGCATAAGATGCCCGTGATTCTTCAAGATATCAATCTAGCATCCGCATGTGTGCAACTGATGTACAACTCCATAGCATCCGCATGTGTAAAACCGATGTGATGATCATCTGCAACAGTGACACTGAACTTCATAGCACTTGATACTCCAATAAGTTCTTTTTATGTTTCATATTTTATAGGTGAAATCTATAGTAATAAAAGACAGTCCATACATAACAACTCCCATTAGTACATCCGAAGACCAAGGACTCATACCCACATCATGGTCTTGAAGCACTAGCACCAAATCAAACATATTGGAGCTAAGAAATAACTAGAAGCTGAAAAATAACATTTCTACCCCTTCGCTTTGTAATTATGCCCAGCTGAAATATAAACAAGCAAAATAGATAATCAAGATCAAAAAACATAAAAATATAAAGTTGAACGCTCAGGTTTTACATGGTACCTTACACCGTGAGAAGCAGGATGAAACCACGGGAGAAGGCCTCAAAGGGGCGGATCTTCTATTGCAATCTCCCAATCCAAGTGTGTGAGGCTCCTTATATAGCTCCACAGACAGACCAGAGTCACATCGCTCATCCATGTGGGACTAAACATGAATTTGCGGGGTGGGGGGGGGAGGTGATATCACATACTTCAGCATGCCCCCAAATCAAGAATCGAACCCCTCAAACTCCAAGATGGAATTTAATTCTTCAGATCTATAATAACCTCCCTCCTCCCTCTATTGGAAGTCATCCAAGGTGATCCCTTGCTCTCACATTATATTACAAATTTCATATCAACACGATATATTAAAATGCCATATCAACACCACTGCCATAAAAATAAAGCATAAGAACATGTAGATCACACAAACTTCTAGTTGCCAAAGTACGTTGCTCTTGAAATTAATAAAAATACCAACTGCATTCAAATACCACTTTACCTTGTAAAACAAGAATAAAACCATATCTTCGAGTAAATGTTGGATACAAAGCAACAACCCAAATATCATTCAAATATACCACGTAGAAGCGAAAAAGATGTTCAAAGCAATTAGATATACACAATATCTTCTGGGAAGTGAACTTTTACCATGCCCACAATAGAAGAACTAGAACTTTTTTTCTACTAACAACCTCTGACGGCAAAGAACTCCAATCATGTCTTAATAATCTTCAACTACAAAATGAAAGACACTACAAATCCAGACATGCTTTGGATGCTGGTGTGGAGTGGGTTGGGTTATCCCTCACCTGAGAGGGATGGGGAGGTGGATATCCTGATTGTAATAGTAGGTGTTTGGTTGGTGGGGTGGATTGGGTTGGGTTATCCCTCACCTGAGAGGGATAGGTGTTTGGTTGGTGGGGTGGGTTATGGTAATTTGCAATTTCAGCCACATGACAGTTTTATAATTTTTGCCTTGTATTAAGTACGTCATTTGTCCTAGAAAAAAAGTTTTGTAATAATATAACTTCGACCCCAAAGCATGTCCGTGTAATAATATAACTTCGGCCCCATAATTTCTGCTTTGTATTTAGTACGTCATTTTGAGGTGAAATTGCATGCGTGATCTGAATCTTCTTACTATTTGCACTTATACCCCTCCCAATGCGTACGTAGTTATATAATAAGGTCGTGCATCATAATTTCCCCTTCGATTATTTTATAAATACCACATGTAGCAGCAGCTGCTTGAAAACAATGAGAAGTCATAAATATTTTAACAAATCACCGGGGCCCGATGAACCCGCCCAACGCCCGACAACCACGTTGATTCATATGCCACGCAAACGTACATTGCCACAACTTCCTACAATAAATGAGAAGGCAACCCTCATATGACATGCTTATCAACAATACGGTCGTCGACGGTGTCAATGCCCGCATCTCGCAGTTGTATGCGTAGTGTATCCACCATGTCTTGGAGAGAAGTTGTTGTCTCCTCCGCATTATCGAGCTCTGAGTAAACGAATGCAAGTTCGCACTCCTTGTCGTCTATTTTAGTTGCAGCACTTTCAACCAGTTGTTGTAATACGGAATTTTCACGCTCGACGTCCCACAAACGTTGGGCGATGAAGGCGAACTCATGTGCCTGATTCTCCTTAGTCCTTGGAGCATTCGCACAAGGTAGACGGTACCCGCATTCATTGGTGGAGCAGACATAGAAAAGGCGGCCCGTCGGGTTATCTTCGCCCGGTTCGTAGCTCAAGATCACTGGGTAATGACATTTACATATCGCAGTACCGTCCATTACCTGCTGCATACAAAAAAAAGATGTTATGATGAACACAGAAGTCGTAGATTCAAACACACGACAATAACTTCCATTCTTCACGAATAGAGAACTACAAACAAGTACTATTGACGTAGACAATTACATTGCAAAGCTAATATTATGCTCGGTTAGATCCTTGGTTGTCTCTATTCGTCCCTTCTCCTCCTATTATTCCACATAGCACGGGCTATCCTATCACGTAGGACCTCACCGCGTCTAATGTCATCCCGAAGAATGGCAACCTCTCGAAGTTGATCTTCGTCCACGTCTTCCGGTAAAATCTCCTCGTCCGCGTCCTCGTCGGATACTGCGTCGCCGCCATGAAATCGTACGAAGTTGTGGATGATACATGTCGCTCGAACTACGTCCCTCTGCACTTCAAATGGATACGAGGGCATATGTCTAAGGCAGTTGAACCTGTTTTTCCACACGCCGAACGTGCGCTCCACTACATTACGCAATTTAGCGTGGCGATGGTTGAATAAGTCCTTGTGGTTGTAATAAACGCATCCGCGTGCCCGCCAAGCCGGTAGGTGATATAGGGAGCCGCGGTACGGAGCGAGGAATGTGTCCGTATTCGCGTAGCCGCAATCGACTAACTATTTGCACCCTTGTGGTACAAGTAGGGACCCTCGCTCCACGGAATTACGCTCCTTGCAACTCTGTATCTACATGTGCTGGAATGTAAGTACCGTCTATTGCTCCAATCACCCCCTATTACAGGAATGGAAAATCAAGACCTCAAGTTGGACTACGTATAAGAAAAAAGATGACGCCTTACTTTGAAGTACGAGTAATATCGAGGATCTCCAGTGATCCTAGACGGAGTGACCGGCGGAGCCAATCGTATATACTCCTGCTCCAACGTCAAAATCTTCGCTAGTACATTTCTGATGTGGCGGGAAATGGTTTCAACGCTATGCTGGAATGATTTTTGGATTACCCTATTGGAATGGCCATTTGTAAATGCGTAGAGGAACATGCAGACTTGCTCCTCAACATCCATATATCTTGTTTGTGTCAGGCCATGATCCGTTAGTACACGCACAAAACTCCTCAGCATATTGGGCCTCATCCGGAAGTTCTGAAAAGCCCTGTCGTCATGGCCGTCTAGCATCTCCCTAATGCAGTCACGACCTGTCAGTGGACGTGTATGTAGTGGACGTGCTACTTGTCGGATACGTGAGTCCCACTCTTGTATAGCAATAGTACCTACCACTGCAGCACACGCTATGAGGACTTGCTCCTCAATTTCTCCAAACGGATTGTACCCACGAAGTGCCATATTCGTGCACTGATCCCTGGTAGTTTATCGTCGTTGTTAGATAATAAAATAGAAATGTATTAACTAAATCATGCCTGACGTATATCCCACAAGGCTCTGTGTTAGGTGCATTATGTGAACATAAATACAAACTCGCTTCAACAAGAAGCGTGTTTATTAAAAACCTGATATTCTCGCCAATTAACCTGCAGTGCTTTGTTAGTATAGAAAATATTAACGTCAAGTTTGACGTAGCAGGCTAGCAGCCCATCCTTTTACCTATTAAACATTTGATGGCAAACCTGCATACTAAACGCATAGGCCATTACGAATAACCTGCAGTAGAAACGCAGAAGGCAATGCATACAGATAAAAGCAAGAAGTAGTGTTAAGTACATGTAAGGGTCCGAGCAAGCAACGAGTAAAGAAAGGCAAATGAACGGTCCGTGCATAGAAAGCTACTAACTAAAGCGAGGAAATAAGTTAACGTCCGATTGTTTCCAGGCCGTGAAGAAGATGTGTGCGCACCTGTTGCGATGTCTTTCACCAAGAACCTCTGAATCTCACCGAAGTACAGGAAAGGTTTGTTCTGGTACTTGCGGTATCTGTCTGGTACCTAAATTCAGAAAACAAACACAGTAATGGCGTTATAGTGCAAGTTCGTTATCACACAATATGCTAATATGGTACATTGTAACTTACCTCGTACCAAGCACTGTCTGAAGGGGGAATTGGCCTGTTGTAGATGCTATCCCACCCCCATCCGGACTTGTTGCGTAGGTACAAATATGACGAGGAGTTTTTCTTCAGATTTTTCCAACGATATTGCAATTGTACCTACGCAACAAGTCCGGATGGGGTGGGATAGCATCTATAACAGGCCAATTCCCCCTTCAGACAGTGCTTGGTACGAGGTAAGTTACAATGTACCATATTAGCATATTGTGTGATAACGAACTTACACTATAACGCCATTATTGTGTTTGTTTTCTGAATTTAGGTACCAGACAGATACCGCAAGTACCGGAACAAACCTTTCCTGTACTTCGGTGAGATTCAGAGGTTCTTGGTGAAAGACATCGCAACAGGTGCGCATGCATCTTCTTCACGGCCTGGAAACAATCGGACGTTAACTTATTTCCTCGCTTTAGTTCGTAGCTTTCTATACACGGACAGTTCATTTGCCTTTCTTTACTCGTTGCTTGCTCGGACCTTTACATGTATTTAACACTACTTCTTACTTTTATCCGTATGCATTGCCTTCTGCGTTTCTACTGCAGGTTATTCGTAATGGCCTATGCGTTTAGTATGTAGGTTTTCCATCAAATGTTTAATAGGTACAGGGATGGGCTGCTACTTCAAACTTGACGTTAATATTTTCTATACTAACATTGCACTGCAAGTTAATTGGCGAGAATATCAGGTTTTTAATAAACATGCTTCTTGTTGAAGCGAGTTTGTATTTATGTTCACATAATGCACCTAACAAAGAGCCTTGTGGGATATACGTCAGGCATGATTTAGTTAATACATTTCTATTGTATTATTTAACAACGACGATAAACTACCAGGGATCAGTGCACGAATATGGCACTTCGTGGGTACAATCCGTTTGGGGAAATTGAGGAGCAAGTCCTCATAGCGTGTGCTGCAGTGGTAGGTACTATTTCTATACAAGAGTGGGACTCACGTATCCGACAAGTACCACGTCCACTACATACACGTCCACTGACAGGTCGTGACTGGAATAGGGAGATGCTAGACGGCCATGACGACAGGGCTTTTCAGAACTTCCGGATGAGGCCCAATATGCTGAGGAGTTTTGTGCGTGTAATAACGGATCATGGCCTGACACAAACAAGATATATGGATGTTGAGGAGCAAGCCTGCATGTTCCTCTACGCATTCACAAATGGCCATTCCAATAGGGTAAT
The DNA here is from genome assembly GCA_037367405.1 of Ottelia alismoides. Classification (NCBI taxonomy): domain Eukaryota; kingdom Viridiplantae; phylum Streptophyta; class Magnoliopsida; order Alismatales; family Hydrocharitaceae; genus Ottelia; species Ottelia alismoides. The sequence continues at coordinate 333,143 of JAZKJV010005335.1, read as the reverse complement.
CCAAGAATCATTCCAGCATAGCGCTGAAACCATTTCCCGCCACATCAGAAATGTACTAGCGAAGATTTTGACGTTGGAGCAGGAGTATATACGATTGGCTCCACCGGTCACTCCGTCTAGGATCACTGGAGATCCTCGATATTATCCGTACTTCAAAGTAAGGTGTCATCTTTTTTCTTATACGTAGTCCAACTTGAGGTCTTGATTTTCCATTCCTGTAACAGGGGGTGATTGGAGCAATAGACGGTACTTACATTCCAGCACATGTAGATCCAGAGTTGCAAGGAGCGTATCGGTGCAGGAAACTATTTCCAGCGCAGAATGTTATGGCTGTTGTAGACTTCAACTTATACTTCACGTACGTCGTAACTGGATGGGAAGATTCTTGTGCCGACATGACTGTGCTCCGTGATTCCGTGGAGCGAGGGTCCCTACTTGTACCACAAGGGTGCAAATACTTAGTCGATTGCGGCTACGCAAATACGGACGCATTCCTCGCTCCGTACCGCGGCTCCCTATATCACCTACCGGCTTGGAGGGCACGTGGATGCGTTTATGACAACCACAAGGACTTATTCAACCACCGCCACGCTAAATTGCGCAATGTAGTGGAGCGCACGTTCGGCGTGTGGAAAAACAGGTTCAACTGCCTTAGACATATGCCCTAGTATCCATTTGAAGTGCAGAGGGACGTAGTTCGAGCGACATGTATCATCCACAACTTCGTACGATTTCATGGCGGCGACGCAGTATCCGACGAGGACGCGGACGAGGAGATTTTGCCAGAGGACGTGGATGAAGATCAACTTCGAGAGGTTGTCATTCTTCGGGATGACATTAGACGTGGTGAGTTCCTACGTGATAGGATAGCCCGTGCTATGTGGAATAATAGGAGGAGGAGGGACGAATAGAGACAGCCAAGGATCTAACCGAGCATAATATTAGCTTTGCAATGTAATTGTCTACGTCAGTAGTACTTGTTTTTTTTTTTAGGCTCAAAAAAAGGGGGACACACTCAGCGGTGCTCGCCCCAATGCATTAAAAAAGTAAAGAGATACTTACAAAGGTTAAAGGAAGAACAGTAAACGGAAGAGAAGGGAGGGGGAAAATCCTAAAGGCATAATCCCCCGCTACAAAAACATCACAAGCATCAAATTACAAAGTGATCCAGTCACGTAGGAAGCCCGAAGCCGAAGAGCGAATGTTCTCCAGATAAAACCGCTGCCTAGCAAAGATTGCTTCGTTCCTTCCCAACCAAAGACTCCACAGCCGCGCGAAAGGATCCAGCAGCGAAAGCCGAGGTCGCCCCCTACCACGGAACAAGCTATCCCAGAACAATGGCAAAGAGGACATGTCAAGCCAGCCCAAGTCGTCCCACAGAGCAGATACACGGCCACAGTGAAGGAATAAGTGAGCAATAGATTCCGACTCCACGCCACATAGTTCACAGATCGGCGATGCATTAGGGAACATCATAGCACAGCGTTCACGAGTTAACAATCTTCCCCGCCGAAGTAACCAAAGGAAAATACCAATGCGCTCAGGGAGCCCGAGCCCCCACAGGAATCTGCAATCCCGCACTAACGTCTCATCATCGCCTGAAAAATTCGGCAAAATGGCCAAGTAAGCCTTGCGAGTAGAGAAGGAACCAAGCTTCCACGCCAAGAAATCACGGCCCTGAGAGGGCAGGGGGGCCTCCGAGAGAGCGGATAAGAGAGACATATAATCAAGCGTCCGCTGCGCCGATAAGGATTCAGAAATTAGAGGGCACAAGTGCTACCATCCCAGCAACCAGCCACCGTGACGTCCTTATTACGCGCCAAGGCGTGTAACCGGGGGTAAAGGTTCCGCAGTGGCCCCCTTCCCGTCCAGTCATCTTCCCAAAATCGGATCAAAGTTCCATCCCCAAGCTTAGTAACAAATAAAGAGCGGTTGCGGTAAAGGGCATCGATCATCCCCCGCCAAAAAGATGAGAAGCACCCCTGAGCATCACCACAAAAAGCGGAGACAAATCCATCCCCAGCCGCCTGCCTCAAACAATTTAACATGAAGTTATCCTCCCTACCCCAAATCCTTGTGGCCCATTTGAGCAAAAGGGCATCATTCACCGACGCCAACCTCCTCACGCCCACCCCCCCCCCCGCCTGCTTAGGCCGCGTGACGTCATCCCATCCCACCAAGTGCACGTCCTTCCCCCCATCCCCCTTCTTCCCCCACAAGAATCCCTGCAAACATTTCTCCAATCGAGCACGAACACCCTTCGGCATCCCGCGCACCGAGAGGAAATAAATAGGGATGGAAGAAAGAACAGATTTGAGAAGCACTAACCGCCCACCACGAGAGAGAATCGCCGCACGCCACCCAGTCAGTAGTACTTGTTTGTAGTTCTCTATTCGTGAAGAATGGAAGTTACTGCCGTGTGTTTGAATCTACGACTTCTGTGTTCATCATAACATCTTTTTTTTGTATGCAGCAGGTAATGGACGGTACTGCGATATTTTTATGTCATTACCCAGTGATCTTGAGCTACGAACCGGGCGAAGATAACCCGACGGGCCGCCTTTTCTATGTCTGCTCCACCAATGAATGCGGGTACCGTCTACCTTGTGCGAATGCTCCAAGGACTAAGGAGAATCAGGCACATGAGTTCGCCTTCATCGCCCAACGTTTGTGGGACGTCGAGCGTGAAAATTCCGTATTACAACAACAGGTTGAAAGTGTTGCAACTACAATAGACGACAAGGAGTGCGAACTTGCATTCGTTTACTCAGAGCTCGATGATGCGGAGGAGACAACAACTTCTCTCCAAGACATGGTGGATACACTACGCATACAACTGCGAGATGCGGGCATTGACAGCGTCGACGACCGTATTGTTGATAAGCATGTCGTATGAGGGTTGCCTTCTCATTTATTGTAGGAAGTTGTGGCAATGTACGTTTGCGTGGCATATGAATCAACGTGGTTGTCGGGCGTTGGGCGGGTTCATCGGGCCCCGGTGATTTGTTAAAATATTTATGACTTCTCATTGTTTTCAAGCAGCTGCTGCTACATGTGGTATTTATAAAATAATCGAAGGGGAAATTATGATACAAGACCTTATTATATAACTACGTACGCATTGGGAGGGCATAAGTGCAAATAGTAAGAAGATTCAGATCACGCATGCAATTTCACCTCAAAATGAGGTACTAAATACAAGGCAGAAATTATGGGGCCGAAGTTATATTATTACACGGACATGCTTTGGGGTCGAAGTTATATTATTACAAAACTTTTTTTCTGGACAAATGACGTACTTAATACAAGGCAAAAATTATAAAATTGTCATGTGGCTGAAATTGCAAATTACCATAACCCACCCCACCAACTAAACACCTATCCCTCTCAGGCCACCCCACCAACCAAACACCTACAATTACAATCAGGATATCCACCTCCCCATCCCTCTCAGGTGAGGGATAACCCAACCCACTCCACACCAGCATCCAAACAGGCCCTAAAGGTGATCCCTCTATTGAAAAATATGAAAGCATGTGATATCCAAACAAATAAAGCTACATTGTTGCATACCAACTTATACATTATTGACTACATCAAAGGAAAGGAATCATCCCTTTAAAATATTCAAATTGATTCCATTTCATCTGTCCACCACCATCCTAATAAGAATCTCAATTGAAAGACCAAGATGTCCAAGAGATTTTGAGTTTCATTTTAAACAACAAACGTACTGCATAAAAGTCTTCAAAAGGCATTTAGCATAATCATAGAAGACAATAAGTTCCATGAGATATCAAGGTATCCACCTCTATTGTGGTGAGTAGAAAAATAATAATCTCAATATAACAAAGGTTCTTCAAGTTATCGATCTTGTACATCCATTCTTGTTTTGCACCTCCTTGGCATTCGCATGCTAACAACTCATGTGAACAACCTACAAAACACTCACAATGACCTTCATAGCACAATGAAAGAAGTTGCATAAGATACCAAGCTCTCCACCTCTCTTGTGGTGAGACTATAGAAAGATAACAATATATTTAGATATCGAAGATTCTTCAAGTTATTGATCCGGTTCTTGTTGTGCACCTCCTTAGCATTCGCATACTAACAACTCATGTGAACAACATACAACACTTACATTGACCTTCATAGCACTTGATACTCTAACAAGTTCATTTCATGTGCCAATTTAATATGTGAAATATGTAGTATTCAATAAATAAAACACCGCATCCCCAAGAATCTCCATTAATACATTTGAAGAACCAAAGACTCCTCATATCCACAGCATGGTCACTGAAGGCGTAACACCAAATCAAAAGATGGAAAGAAACATATAGAATCTGAAAAAGAACATTTCAACCTTTTTCCTTTGTAACCAAGCCTCAAATTAAGATTTAAAGCTACTCAACATAGAAAAGGAATCATCCCTTTCAAATTTTCAAATTGATTCCATTTCAGACTGCCCCCATCTTAATAAGAATCTCAATTGAAAGACCAAGATGTCGAGATTTTGGGCTTCATCTTAGACAACAAACGTACTGCATAAAAGTCTTCAAACTCGACACTAAGCATAATCGTAGAAGACAATAAGTTGCATAAGATATCAAGGTATCAACCTCTCTTGTGGTGAGTAGAAAAATAATATGTCAATATACCAAGGTTCCTCAAGTTATTGATCCTGTACATCCATTCTAGTTGTGCAGCTCCTTAGCATTCGCATGCTAACAACTGATGTGAACAACCTACAAAACACTCACAATGACCTTCATAGCATAATCATAGAAGACAATAAGTTGCATAAGATACCAAGGTCTCTACCGATCTTGTGGTGAGACTATAGAAAGATAAAAATATGTTTAGATACCAAAGATTCTTCAAGTTATAGATCCGGTTCTTTTTGTGTACCTATTTAGTATTCACATGCTAACAACTCATGTGAACCACTTACAACACTTACAATGACCTTCATAGCACTTGATACTCTAATAAGTTCTTTTCATCATACTCTAATAAGTTCTTTTCATGTTCCATTTTAATATTTGAAATCTGTGGTATGCAATAAAAAGAACACTGTGTACCTAAGAATCCCCATTAATACATCTGAAGAACCAGACTCCTCATATCCACAGCATGGTCACTGAAGTCGTAATACCAAATCAAAAGATGGAAAGAAACATATATAATCCGAAAAAGAACATTTCAACCTTTTTCCTTAATAACCATGCCTCGTATCCAGAATTTAAAGCTACTTTATTGCATACCAACTTATACATCATTGACTTCAGCATAGAAAAGGAATCATCCCTTTAAAATGTTCAAACTCAATCCATTTTACCTGGCCACACCCATCCTAATAAGAATCTCAATTGAAAGACCAAGATATCCAAGAGATTTCGAGCTTCATTTTAAACAACAAACGTACTGCATAAAAGTCTTCAAACTAGACACTTAGCATAACCGTAGAAGATAATAAGTTGCATAAGATATCAAGGTATCCACCTCTCTCTTGTGGTGAGTAGAAAAATAATATGTCAATATACCAAAGGTTCTTCATGTTATCGATCACGAATGTCCATTCTAGTTGTGCACCTCCTTAGCATTCACACTCTACAACTCATGTGAATAATGTACAAAACAGTCACAATAACCTTCATAGCATAATCATAGAAGACAATAAGTTGCGTAAGATACCAAGGTCTCCACCTCTCTTGTGGTGAGACTATAGAAAGATAACAATATGCGTAGATACCAAAGATTCTTCAAGTTATCAATCCGGTTCTTGTTGTACACCTCCTTAGCATTTGCATGCTAACAATTCATGTGACCACATACAACACTTACAATGACCTTCATAGCACTTGATACTCTAATAAGTTCTTTTTATGTGCCATTTGTGAAATCTGTAGTATTCAATGAAAAGAACACTACATACCTAAGAATCCCCATTAATACATCTGAAGAACCAAAGACTCCTCATATCCACAGCATGGTAGCATGGTCACTGAAACCGTAACACCAAATCAAAATATGGAAAGAAACATATAGAATCTGAAAAAAAAAACATTTCAACCTTTTTCCTTAGTAACCATGCCTCAAATCCAGAATTTAAAGCTACTCAACATAGAATCAAATTGATTCCATTTCACCTGACCACCCCCATCCTAATAAGAATTTCAATTGAAAGACCAGGATGTCCAAGAGATTTTGAGCTTCATTTTAAACAACAAATGTGCTATATAAAAGTCTTCAAACTAGACAGTTAGCATTCAAGTTATCGATCCAGTACATCCATTCTTGTTGTGCACCTCCTTAGCATTCGCATGCTAACAACTCATGTGAACAACCTACAAAACACTCACAATGACCTTCATAGCATAATCATAGAAGACAATAAGTTGCATAAGATGCCAAGGTCTCCACCTCTCTTGTGGTGAGACTATAGAAAGATAACAATATGTTTAGATACCAAAAACTCTTCAAGTTATCGATCTGGTTCTTGTTGTGCATCTCCTTAGCATTCACATGCTAACAACTCATGTGAACCACCTACAACACTTACAATGACCTTCATAGAACTTGATACTCTAATAAGTTCTTTCCATGTGCCATTTTAATATTTGAAATCTGTAGTATTCAATAAAAACAGCATTGCGTACCTAGGAATCCCCATTAATACATCTGAAGAACCAAAGACTCCTCATATCCACAGCATGATCACTGACGTCGTAACACCAAATCAAAAGATGGAAACAAACATATAGAATCTGAAAAAGAACATTTCAACCTTTTCCTTAATAACTAGGCCACAAATCCAGAATTTAAAGCTACTTTGTTGCATACCAACTTATACCTTATTTACTACATCAGAGAAAAGGAATCATCCCTTTAAAATCTTCAAATTGATTCCATTCCACCTGCCCCCCATCCTAATAAGAATCTCAATTGAAAGACCAAGATGTCCAAGAGGTTTTAAGCTCCATTTTAAACAACAAACGTACAGCATAAAAGTCTTCAAACCAGGCACTTAACATAATCATAGAAAAGGAATCATCCCTTTAAAGTCTTCAAATTGATCCCATTCCACCTGGCCACCACCATCCTAATAAGAATCTCAATTGAAAGACCAAGATGTCCAAGAGATTTTAAGCTTCATTTTAAACAACAAACGTACAGCATAAAAGTCTTCAAACTAGGCACTTAGCATAATCATAGAAGACAATAAGTTCCATAAGCTATCAAGGTATCCACCTCTCTTGTGGTGAGTAGAAAAATAATAATCTCAATATACCAAAGGTTCTTCAAGTTATCGATCTTGTACATCCATTCTTGTTGCGCTCCTCCATAGCATTTGCATGCTAACAACTCGTGTAAACAACATACAAAACACTCACAATGACATTAATAGAAGACAATAAGTTGCACAAGATACCAAGGTCTCCACCTCTCCTGTGGTGAGGCTATAGAAAGATAACAATATATTTAGATACCGAAGATTCTTCAAGTTATCGATCCGGTTCTTGTTGTGCACCTCCTTAGCATTCACATGCTAACAACTCACGTGAACTACCTACAACACTTACAATGACCTTCATAGCACTTGATACTCTAATAAGTTCTTTTCATGTCCCATTTTAATATTTGAAATCTATAGTATTCAATAAAAAGAACACTGTGTACCCAAGAATCCCCATTCATACATATGAAGAACCAAAGACTCCACATATCCACAGCATGGTCACTCAAGTCGTAACACCAAATCAAGAGATGGAAACAAACATATATAATCCGAAAAAGAACATTTAAACCTTTTCCTTAATAACCATGCCTCATATCCAGAATTTAAAGCTACTTTGTTGCATACCAACTTATACCTCATTGACTTCAGCATAGAAAAGGAATCATCCCTTTCAAATTTTCAAATTGATTCCATGTCACCTGACCACCCCCATCCTAATAAGAATCCCAATTGAAAGACCATGATGTCCAAGAGATTTTGAGCTTCATTTTAAACAACAAACGTACTGCATAAAAGTCTTCAAACTAGACACTTAGCATAATCATAAAAGACTATAAGTTGCATGAGATATCAAGGTATCCACTTCTCTTGTGGTGAGTAGAAAAATAATAATGCCAATATACCAAAGGTTATTTAAGTTAACGATCTTATACGTCCAATCTTGTAGTGCACCTTTATGGCATTCACATGTTAAAAACTCATGTGAACAACCTACAAAACACTCACAATGACTTTCATAGCATAATCATAGAAGACAAAAAGTTCCGTAAGATACCAAGGTCTCCACCTCTCTTGTGGTGAGACTATAGAAAGATAGCAATATGCGTAAATACCAAAGATTCTTCAAGTTATCGATCCGGTTCTTGTTGTGCACCTCCTTAGCATTTGCATGCTAACAACTCATGTGAACCGCATACAACACTTACAATGACCTTCATAGCACTTGATACTCTAATAAGTTATTTTTATGTGCCATTTGTGAAATTTGTAGTATTCAATGAAAAAACACTACGTACCTAAGAATCTCCATTAATACATCTAAAGAACCAAAGACTCCTCATATCCATAGCATGGTCACTGAAACCGTAACACCAAATCAAAATATGGAAAGAACCATATAGAATCTGAAAAAAACATTTCAACCTTCTTCCTTAGTAACCATGCCTCAAATCCAGAATTTAAAGCTACTCAACATAGAAAAGGAATCATCCCTTTAAAATCTTCAAATTGATTCCATGTCACCTGGCCACCCCCATCCTAATAAGAATCTCAATTGAAAGACCAGGATGTCCAAGAGATTTTGAGCTTCATTTTAAACAACAAACGTACTGCATAAAAGTCTTCAAACTAGACACTTAGCATAATCATAGAAGACAATAAGTTGCATACAATATCAAGGATCCACCTCACTTGTGGTAAGTAGAAAAATAATAATGGCAATATACCAAAGGTTCCTTCAAGTTATCCATCCTGTACATCCATTCTTGTTGTGCAACTCCTTCGCATTCGCATGCTAACAACTCATGTGAACAACATACAAAACACTCACAATGACCTTCACAGCATAATCATAGAAGACAATAAATTACATAATATATCAAGGTCTCCACCCCTCTTGTGGTGAGACTTTAGAAAGATAATAATATGTTTAGATACCAAAAATTCTTCAAGTTATCGATCAGGTTCTTGTTGTGAATCTCCTTAGCATGCACATGCTAACAACTCATGTGAATCACCTACAACACTTACAATGACCTTCATAACACTTGATAATCTAATAAGTTCATTTCATGTGCCATATAAATTTGTGAAATCAGCAGTATTCAATGGAAAGAACACAGCGTATCTAGGAATCCCCATTAATACACAGCGTACCTAGGAATCCCCATTAATACATCAGAAGAAACCGAAGACTCCTCGTATCCACAGCTTGGTCACTGAAGCCGTAACACCAAATCAAAAGATGGAAAGAAACATATAGAATCTGAAAAAGAACATTTCAACCTTTTCCTTAATAAATAGGCCTCAAATCCAGAATTTAAAGCTACTTCGTTGCATACCAACTTATACCTTATTGACTTCAGCATAGAAAAGGAATCATCCCTTTCAAATTTTCAAATTGATTCCATGTCACCTGGCCATCCCCATCCTAATAAGAATCTCAATTGAAAGACCAAGATGTCCAAAAGATTTTGAGCTTCGTTTTAAACAACATATGTACTGCATAAAAGTCTTCAAACTAGACACTTAGCATAATCATAAAAGACTATAAGTTGCATAAGATATCAAGGTATCCACTTCTCTTGTGGTGAGTAGAAAAATAATAATGCCAATATACCAAAGGTTCTTCAAGTTAACGATCTTGTACGTCCAATCTTGTAGTCCACCTTTATGCCATTCACATGTTAACAACTCATGTGAACAACCTACAAAACACTCACAATGACCTTCATAGCATAATCATAGAAGACAATAAGTTGCACGAGATACCAAGGTCTCCACCTCTCTTGTGGTGAGACTATAGAAAAATAACAATATGCTTAGATACCAAGGAATCTTCAAGTTATTGATCCGGTTCTTGATGTGCACCTCCTTAGCATTCACATGCTAATAACTCATGTGAACCACCTACAACACTTACAATGACCTTCATAGCACTTGATACTCGAATAAGTTCTTTCATGTGCCACTTTAATATGTGAAATCTGTACTATTCAATAAAAAGAACACTGCATAAATAAGAATCCCCATTAACACATGAAAAACCAAAGACTCCTCATATCCACAGCATGGTCACTGAAGCTGTAACACCAAATCAAAAGATAGAAAGAAACATACAGAATCCGAAAAAGAACATTTCAACCATTTTCCTTCGTAACCATGCCTCAAATCAAAAATTTAAAGCTTCTATGTTGCATACCAACTTATACCTTGTTGACTTCAGCATAAAAAAGGAATCATCTCTTTATAATCTTTAAATTGATTCCACTTCACCTGGCCACCCCCATCCTAATAAGAATCTCAATTGAAATACCAAGATGTCCAAGAGATTTTGAGGTTCATTTTAAACAACAAACGTATTGCATAAAAGTCTTCAAACTAGACACTTAGCATAATCATAGAAGACAATAAGTTGCCTAAGATATCAAGGACCAAGGTATCCACCTATCTGGTGGTGAGTAGAAAAATAATAATGTCAGTATACCAAAGGTTCTTCAAGTTATCAATCATGTACGTCCATTCTTGTTGTGTACCTCCTTAGTATTTGCATGCCAACAACTCATGTGAACTACCTGCAAAACACTCACAATGACCTTCATAGCATAATAATAAAAGACAATAAAGTTGCATAAGATACCAAGGTCTCCACCTCTCGTGTTGTGAGACTGTAGAAAGATAACAATATGTTTAGGTATAAAAGATTCTTCAAGTTATCGAGCATGTTCTTGTTGTGCACCTCCTTAGCATTCGCATGCTAAAAACTCATGTGAACCACCTACAACACTTACAATGATCTTTATAGCACTTGATACTATAATAAGTTCTTTTTATGTGCCATTTTAATATGTGAAAATTTGTAGTATTCAATAAAAAGAACACTGCATACCTCAGAATCCCCATTAATACATCTGAAGAACCAAAGACTCCTCATATCCACAATATGGTCACTGAAGTCGTAACACCAAATCAAAAGATGGAAAGAAACATATAGAATATGAAAAAGAACAATTCAACCTTTTTTCTTCGTAACCATGCCTCAAATCCAAAATTTAAAGCTACTCAGCACAGAAAAGGATTTATCCCTTTAAAATCTTCAAGTTAATGCCATTTCACCAGGCCACCCCCATCCTACTAAGAATCTCAATTGAAAGACAAGATGTTCAAGAGATTTTGAGCTTCATTTTAAAAAAACAAACATACTGCATAAAAGTCTTCAAACAATACAGTAGGAATAGTCATGTAAGACAATAAGTTGCATAAGATATCAAGGTATCCACCACTCTTGTGGTGAGTAGAAAAATAATAATATCAATATACCAAAGGTTCTTCAAGTTATAGATCATGTACATCCATTCTTGTTGTGCACCTCCTTAGCATTCGCATACTAACAACTCATGTGAACAACCTACAAAACACTCACAATGACCTTCATAGCATAATCATAGAAGACAATAAGTTGCATAAGATACCAAGGTCTCCACCTCTCTTGTGGTAAGACTATAGAAAGATAAAAATATGTTTAGATGCCAAAGAATCTTCAAGTTATCGATCCGGTTCTTGTTGTGCACCTCCTTAGCATTCACATGCTTACAACTCATGTGAACCACCTACAACACTTACAAGGACCTTCATAGCACTTGATACTCTAATAAGTTCTTTTTATGTGACATTCTAATATTTGAAACCTGTAGTATTCAATAAAAAGAATACTGCATACATAAGAATCCCCACTAATACATCTGAAGAACAAAAGACTCCTCATATCCACAACATGGTCACTGAAGAGCTGTAACACCAAATCAAAATATGGAAAGAACATATAGAATCTGAAAAAGAACATTTCAACCTTTTTCCTTCGTAACCATGCGTCAAATCAAAAGGAATCATCCCTTCAAAATCTTCAAATTAATTCCACTTCACCAGGCCACCCCCATCCTAATAAGAACCTCAATCGAAATACCAAGATGTCTAAGAGAAGACTATAAGTTGCATAAGATATCAAGGTATCCACTTCTCTTGTGGTGAGTAGAAAAATAATAATGTCAATATACCAAAGGTTCTTCAAGTAATGATCTTGTACGTCCAATCTTGCAGTGCACCTCTTTAGCATTCGCATGTTAACAACTCATGTGAAAAACCTACAAAACGCTCACAATGACCTTCATGGCATAATCATAAAAGACAATAAGTTGCATAAGATACCAAGGTCTCCACCTCTCTTGTGGTGAGACTATACAAAGATAAAAATATGTTTAGATACCAAAGATTCTTCAAGTTATCGATCATGTTCTTGTTGTGCACCTCCTCAGCATTCACATGCTAATAACTCATGTGAACCACCTACAACACTTACAAGGACCTTCAAAGCACTTGATACTGTAATAAGTTCTTTTTATGTGCCATTTTAATATTTGAAATATGTAGTATTCAATAAAAAGAACACAGCATACCTAAGAATCCCCATTAATACATCTGAAGAACCGAAGACTCCTCACAGCCACAACATGGTCACTGAAGCAGCAATAACGCCAAATCAAAATATGGAAAGAACATATAGAATCTGAAAAAGAACACTTCAAACTTTTTCCTTCGTAACCATGCCTCAAATCCAGAATTTAAAGCTACTCAACATAGAAAAGGAATCATCCCTTTAAAATCTTCAAATTGATTCCATTTCACCTGACCACCCCCATCCTAATAAGAATCTCAATTGAAAGACCAAGATGTCCAAGAGATTTTAAGCTTTATTTTAAGCAACAAATGTACTACATAAAAGTCTTCAAACTAGACACTTAGCATAATCATAAAAGACAATAAGTTGCATAAGATATCAAGGTATCCACCTATCTAGTGGTGAGTAGAAAAATAATAATATCAATATACCAAAGGTTCTTCAAATTATCAATCATGTACATCCATTCTTGTTGTGCACCTCCTTAGCATTCGCATGCTAACAACTCATGTGAACTACCTACAAAACACTCACAATGACCTTCATAGCATAATAATAAAAGACGATAAGTTGCATAAGATACCAAGGTCTCCATGATGCAGCGTGAAATGGAAATATAGGACTGCATTTATTTAAATTTTATCCGTTAATTTTATTTATGTTTATTTGAGTTGTCGCAATTTTAATTAGATAAACGAGATCGCCTGAGATCTCAATTAATTAGTTAAAGATTTGAATTTCAAATTAGTCGGTTAGTCAATTAGAGTCAAATTAGGATAATTAGTTTCAATTTGAATTCGAGTTTCTATTTTTGTACCCCCACCCCTCCTATATAAAGGGATGAGAGGCTATTGTTTTAGGCAGTTCAGTTGTGATAAAAATTGAGATTTATTCTCTATCTCCCTCTCTCGTCTCTATCTTTCTCCCACGCGATCTACATGTTTCTTCCTCCTCGAATCTCGCGCAACCGACGTGCTCCTCTTCTCAATCCCTCCAACTTCTTCTACAAAATAATTTCCACGATCTAAATATTTTTATCCGTTGCAAATTCTCCATTTGCATCATTTAGTATCAGAGCATGGCCTACAGATCGTCCTCACGATCTGACGATCCGTCCAGACATTCGCGCCGACATGCGACAAAACATTATTATTCGTCGGAGTGGAAACGACAAGCCGAAGAAGCCTACAACAAGGACATGGATGCACGACGTAAGTTCCAAATTTTCCAGTCCGAATGTCGAGATATAGTGGCTGAATTCAAGGCTATGTGCGCCGCCCTATCAAAGTCTTTCACTACCAAAGCCGTTGTCCGGATTGTTGATGAGGAAGAACTCGCCGCCAATGATGGTTTACTCGTTGTCCAGGCCATTTCAGGAGGTAAAAATTATGACCTGCTTGCTACCCAAGCACATTCAGATTCACAAAACCCTCCGGAATCGATCTACACCCCACCCGCTGCACCCGTACACACTATTACGACACCCGCAAGCCCAGTCACAACCCCACCAATGCCGCAAGCCACTGCCGACCCCGTCACCTTTGCGGCACCATCGTCAGCCTCCGTGCCCTTCCCGGCGAGCCCCCCTGCCCCACCACCACCATCGTTTTCCCTCCTTGCCACCAACGCACCCCATGCACCTGCGACCCCAACCCCGTCACCGCCACCCCATACGTCCTCGCCAACTTCCCCGGCCCCCGCCCCAACAACCTCGCCCACCATCCCAAGAACCCCCGCGATATTTTCCCCAACCCCCGTGTCCCCTCCCGCAAACCCAGGTCCCCCTCCCTTCACTCCCAGCAAAACCCCTCCCAACCTCCCCCTCGCGAGCCATCACCCAACCCTAACCCGTGCCGCCGCCCCTTCTTCCCAATTCCCAATACCCATCCTCCCCTGCCACCCCTTTCCCTTCTCCTTCCGCCGCCCGTTTCCATTCTCCAATCCGCGTGCGCCTATACCCCTACTTTCCCCTTCCTCCCAACACCCCGCCCGCCGCCAGTACCCTCTATCACCTTCTTCCCCCCTATCGCCCTGTGTCGCCCCAGCATATCCCGCGCCCCGCCCTCGATCGCGCCGGCCTTCCTACAGGCACCATCGGGCCTTGCAGCCACCTAACGTCCGCCGCTGCCACTGCCAGAGAATGAGAAGCTGAACCCTAACAGGAGGCCCGACATCTACGGGGTTCCAATCCCATGAAACTTGGGAAAAGAAGCTAATTTGGAAATTTTGCAGAAAGACCCCCTTTCCCAAAAGCTTTCATCAAAAGGGTTATATGGAGGATAAAACATGCTTTGGGTTTTATTTAAGTGAACGGGTGCGAAATTTGCATGCCAACCCCCTGAAGCAGAAATATTTTAAAAGAAGTGCTGAAAAGAGGAAATCTGGAAGACCCCCTTATCCAAATAGGACTAGGATCATGGGTTTCACCTATTTAAAGGCCCCATGGCTTCATTCCTTGGACACATCCCCTCCTCTACTCTCCTTGTGCTATTGCTTTGCTATGGACTCTCCAAAGGCCGAGTTTATCGTCATAAAGTTGCCCCATTAGTTCTTCGAGCACCATGTCAACGGGATGAAATCCGGATGGACGTCCGTATGTGTGCCGCACCTGCTCTTCCGTCACAGCGCCAACATCGCCAACAATCACGTCCCGCACGCATGGATCCCGCCATTTGCTCCACACCAGTTCTTCCATGGGAGGACTAAGAATGCGGATTCGAATTTATCAACCTCCAAGCCTGCAGATCCAACAATTTGTCAGGAGACGAATTTTTCAAGCGGAGGAGAGTTGATGCAGCGTGAAATGGAAATATAGGGCTGCATTTATTTAAATTTTATCCGTTAATTTTATTTAAGTTTATTTGAGTTGTCGTAATTTTAATTAGATAAACGAGATCGCCTGAGATCTCAATTAATTAGTTAAAAATTTGAATTTCAAATTAGTCGGTTAGTCAGTTAGAGTCAAATTAGGATAATTAGTTTCAATTTGAATTCGAGTTGCTATTTTTGTAACCTCACTCCTCCTATATAAAGGGATGAGAGGCTATTGTTTTAGGCAGTTCAGTTGTGATAAAAATTGAGATTTATTCTCTATCTCCCTCTCTCGTCTCTCTCTTTCTCCCACACGATCTACGCATTTCTTCCTCCTCGAATCTCGTGCAACCGGCGTGCTTCTCTTCTCAACCCCTCCAACTTCTTCTACCAAATAATTTCCACGATCTAAATATTTTTATCCGTTCCAAATTATCCATTTGCATCACTCCACCTCTCGTGTGGTGTGACTATAGAAAGATAACAATATGTTTAGGTACCAAAGATTCTTCAAGTTATCGATCCGATTCTTGTTGTGCACCTCCTTAGAATTCGCATGCTAACTCATGTGAACCACCTACAACACTTACAATGACCTTCATAGTACTTGATACTCTAATAAGTTCTTTTTATGTGCCATTTTAATATGTGAAATCTATAGTTTTCGATAAAAAGAACACTGTATACAAAGAATCCCCATTAATATATCTGAAAAACCAAAGACTCCTCATAGCCACAGCATGGTCACTAAAGCCGTAACACCAAATCAAAAGATGGAAAGAAACATATAGAATCTGAAAAAGAACATTTCAACCTTTTTCCTTCGTAACCATGCCTCAAATCCAGAATTGAGCCACTCGAAGCAAAATTTGACTAATTCTTCCACCATCTTCAAAACAAATTGGATATACTAGAAATTCATTTCTATACTATTACCATAAATAACCTCTCCCCTCCCTCTGTCGGAGATCACCCAACGTGATCCCTTTTTCTCACATTCAAGTGTCAACCCCTCATTTTCTCCTGAAGAGCAAATGGAGAATATTGAAAATTGTAGAACATTGTTGCCATGATCATAAAAAAATAGAAGTCTTGTATAGCACATCGACATACAATACATTTCTAGTTGCCAAAAGTTGGATGTAGATAAAAATTGTAAAAATGTCCCTCCTTCTCGCACTTGACCTTATAAAACAAGGTTAAATCATATCTCAAGAACCTATGACAAAACTGAACATGGGACAGACTAAGTAAAGCTTCCGCATATCATTAGATATACTTTTTTTCAAAATTTTCATAATGAATCCTATTTTCATAATGAATCCTATATTTAACTTGCTTCCACCATAAAGATAACAATCAACCAAAGAACAAAATGTCAAGGAGATCTTAAGGCTATATCTTGAAGCACTCTAACTGCACCTTTAACTTGAACATACAGTTTGTTTAATAAGATAATATTCTTCAAGTGGACTCTCATTCTTGATGTGACCTTTTCACATTCACCTCCAAACAACAGATAAGGTCATGTGCATCCTTCCCAATTTAAACTTGCCACTCACATCAAAAAAACAAGCCAAACAAATAAACTGACATCGAATAAAAATTTAGGCTTTATAACAAAACATCACTGAAATTACATAAAACTCTTCATACAACACCATCCACTTGAACACTTAAAAACAATAAGTTGGATAAGATGCCAAAGATCCTCAAGTTTATCCCTTTATTGAACGATTTTAGATTCACATCCAAATAATGGATTAATTTATCTACTGGACTAAATATAAATAATGTATTAGATTATATACCAAACTAATCTTATGGGCACTTCATACTCAATTATAAAAAACATACCACATAAAAAAACATACCACATACTACAAAAAAATCCCAAAGAAAAAAAGCAAACATACCACATGAAGGGAAAGATCCAAAATCCCGTGATGATTAGTGGTCCTTCGAAGCTCTCCATAAATAGACTGTGATGTTTCTTCAGCAAATAAGTCCCTATTTCATTCATCTACAATTATAAAAAACATTAAATCAAGAAAAAAACATGTTGCAACCCCTCCGATGAAAGGTATAAAATCTCAAAGTATACTATCAAGTAGAGCTTCTAAAAAAAGGCAACATCAATTTTAATCTTCTTAATACCCAACAAAACCTTCAAGATTTGATCATGATGGAGGAATCATTTGTTTAAATCTTCAATAATGTCACTCACATCCTGAAAAAAGTCAACCAAAAGAACCATTACAATATCCTAGACATCATATTCAACAACAACAGCTAAACCTTTAACTTGCATATTGGAAAGGACATGAAGAACAACACACGCAACAAAGAAAAGGAAGTAGAGGACGATAATCAAAGGAAGCATCGGAAGCCATCAAAGTGATACACCATAGACATTCATCCAAACCTGATTCAAAACACAGAACACAATCAAGTCAATAGATACAACTGAGTAGGCATATATATTCTCACACTTATAAGCATATATTCTATCACAATAAACTACAACATGCCTTGACCTACGCCTGGAATGTGAGCAAATATATTAGGTCAATTGCTCAACCGTACGTTGTCTATCTTATGTAGAGCTGAATTAGGTTCTCGGTGTTCTCGTCAAAACCCGCGGGCATATTCTTCGACCAGAGAAAAAAATACTGCAACATCCAACCATGATGCTACCTCTAAAATTGAAGAATAATCTCATATGCCAACTAGCAGTGTAGAAAGACTTATAATACCAGAACTTATTTTCATCTCACCAAATACCTTTGACTATTCATGGGAGTGTTCCAGCCAGAACTTATATTCATATCACCAGGTAACTTCAACTATTCATGAAAGTGTTGCAGCAATCCTCGACAATATTTGATTAGAGAAAAAGATACTGCAATATCCCACCATGATTTTACCTCCAAAATTAAAGAATAACCTCATATGCCAATTAGCAATGCAGAAAGATTTATCTTCAACAGCACTATTCTTCATATCACCAGGAACATTCAGCTATTCATGGGGGGTGTTCCAACCAGAACTTTCCTCAAACCTGGGATTTATACCATTGATGGGAAAAAACCAGGTATATAAAATGCATATATAAATAAGTATTCTTCGACTAGAGAAAAAAATACGGCAACATCCAACCATGATGCTTCCTCTAAAATTAAAGAATAATCTCATATGCCAACTAGTAGTGTAGAAAGACTTATAATACCAGAACTTATTTTCATCTCACCAAATACCTTTGACTATTCATGGGAGTGTTCCAGCCAGAACTTATATTCATATCACCAGGTACCTTCAACTATTCATGAAAGTGGTTGCAGCTATCCTCGATAATATTTGATTAGAGAAAAAGATACTGCAATATCCCACCATGATTTTACCTCCAAAATTAAAGAATAACCTCATATGCCAATTAGCAATGCAGAAAGATTTATCTTCAACAGCAATATTCTTCATATCACCAGGAACATTCAGCTATTCATGGGGGTGTTCCAGCCAGAACTTTCCTCAAACCTGGATTTCCTACCATTGATGAGAAAAAACCAGGTATATAAAATGCATATATAAATAAGTATTCATATCCATTCATTTTGTTGGTAATGAGAAACTTGTCAAGGACTTGGCTTTTCTTGAGCAAATTAAATTATATTTCACCAATCTAGCACAAGAAAATAATATTAGTCTTACTTCTAATGCAAATACGTAGATCGAACCTAAGAGTTCGGCATTGATGTGAAACCACTAACTAAGTTCGTCTCTTCAGACCATTAAAATCTATTTTACTGTTCTAAAATTTTTTAAACCTCTGCAACCGGGTAAAGGCGTGTTCCTCAACCCATGGGATGGGGTTGCTTTGACATTGGCTTCTCCTGTACATGATGTATGTGGTACATGGAGCAATGGATGCAGACATAGCAGGTATCTTCGTCTATGAAGGGAAAATACTCCACCCTATCCTTATTGCAGATACTCACTTGACCATTGAAGATTGGGGCATTGATGTAGGGCTATTTCTTTAAGATCTCCAAATTGATATCCTTGCTACTCTGATCCAAGTAACAAAAATGATTTCTCATCATACCCAAACAAAACATCCGTTGAACGTTATCAAGTCCATATAAGTAAAAGAACAGATTCTACAATAAATCATAGATGATAAAGCACCAAAATTGTAACACTACAATATCCAACCTCGATTATTAGCTATAAGAGTTGTCACATGTCAGCAACATAGAAAAATTTATCATCTCGCAACATGGAAAAATTCATCATCTCTCCAAAGACTAATAGAATGTAAGTCAAGTATCTCCAATTTCAAGGGAAATTTCCATCCTGCAGTTCTAATCAAACTTGAAATATCCAAATATGAGGAAAATTGCCTTCATATATGAGATGAAATGGAAAAAATGCTTTGCTGCTTTGAAAATCGATACATGGGCATAAATTAGCCTAAGATGTCATGAAATGTAAAACCCCGTAGTATCCTATCAAGTAGAACCTCTACAAAACAATAATATTAGCCTTACTACATGTTTAAATATACTCACTTATACCTTGATGATAATTTCTTCAAAATCTTAAAAATGGCATTATCTTGATAATTATTTATCAGAAATCTTCTGACACCAATTTCAATCAAGGTACTAAGAAGCTATTTGATTATACAGTGTGTTCCTTATAGAAGGCATTGAACGCAATGAAGACCCTAATCTGTTGTCCATAATTTCCATAAAAAAACCCAGATCATAGAGTAACAACATAATATGTTATGGGGTTTCATTGAATCAAATCATCAGTTGACCACACCAAACATCACTGCAATTTGACTTTAAAGCACCAAGTGTGTGTAGAATGACATAAAGGTGGCCCAACAATATTGCAACTATTGCCAACAGCAATCAGATGCATGCCACCTCTCAAATCATACCTCAACAACTTCAACGTCCAATTAAATCTTCTTACTCCATTCGTCATGTATGATCTCCAAGGACATACACTAAATGATAACAGAACGACATGAGAGATCACCATCAAGTCCAAGCTATTGATAGTTCGCATCCAATATGCTGCAAGATCTCAAACCCCAAATCGTAAATCGAGCACTGATAAGAACCCTAAAACAAACCCGCAATTTCACGACTTCGTGGATCATCCCGTAATTCATAACATGATCACCAAGAAAAATGTCAAGCGATCAAAACCAGCAACGACTACATATTGCATTGAGATATCGAATCGGTCGATAATAAATTGGAGAAACCCTGATGTCAAAACCAGCAATTCTTGAAGCGCGGATCAGATAGCGATCATAGCCCATAGAGAAGACCTGCGACCTCGAGGATCTTCGAGAAGAAATTCCAGAAGCATAAGAGATCACTGACGAAATAACGTAAAAACTATTGTATACCAAAGGCAAGAGAGCGAACCTGAAACCCAGAAACCTGTGGATCTGTGGATCGAGAATCGGATATTAAAAACTTCGCACCAGAAACCCAGAGCAGAACCTGTGGATCGATCAAGAAGCCAACCACTATAGTATACCAAATGCAAGAGAGCGATGGGTGGTTCCTTTATAAAAGGGCCGACCGAGGCGGTGGCGTTTCGAACGGTCGTGATCAAGCGGTCTGTATTATTGATATAATCAACGGATCAGATGAGGCTGATCCGTCGGATGGTGCACGAGAAGGACGCCCGAAAGAATATCTCCTCAAACCCAAACGTACGGGTTTTTCTTCCGTTGAGATAAACAGAATAACCAGAAATAGAACTTATCTTTCTAATCTTGCACATATATATGGGAAAAAAATGGTGTAATTGATTAAGAATTTTTTTGACATAGATATAAATTAAATACAACTGTAGATAATTTGTAGTATAATTAATAAATCAAGTGAAATCATATTTTTCAGGGTTTAAAAAATCGGATCGGATCGGTTGGATCGGGAACCGGCCCCGACCCGGTCGGTTCGGCATGTTTTATGTAATTAATTCTTAAAAAGGAAAATAAAAAAATCGGACCCAACTAGTGGTCAGATCGTTATGGTTTGAGTGGTTGGATTTGGTTGACTCGAATTGACTAAGTTGCGATGGTTTAGTATATTTTCAAAAAATAAAGGTTTAAATAATGAAATAATAAGTTTTTTTATCACATGTGTCCATCTTAACTTCTGCAATTTCACTTATGACCCTCTCTTTTTTGGAATATAACTTGTGCCATAACTTTCTTACCGTAATTTTCCAAAAGTAACTATAAATAAATTATTACAATATTATATTCATAAATAACGCTCGAAAATGTGACTATCTTTTGTAGAATTTTATGGACAATCATGTAATTCTATTGAAAGATTTGACATTTTAAATGATTATTTTATTGATAGATAAATACAAATTTACATATATGTATCCGATTTTATTGGTTCAAAAATCCGGCTTGACCTGTCCGACCAGTAAATTAAGCTCGGTTCGGTTTTTTTTGAGTCGTTGGAATGATAACGTCATGCTGACATCATCACCGGTCCGACTGCTTTGGACAGACAGTCAGACCCGATTGGACTAAACAGAAGACTGACCGGTTCAATGTCCAGTCTGATTTTTAAAACCATGGTATTTTTGCCTCGAATATAAAGAAATTTATGATAATTTAAGTTGTTTAAGCACCGATGTATATAATATATTGCCCCTTCTGATATGGAATCATGGGTCTGCTACTGAGAATATATCAGTCCACACCCCTAACACGTGTTTACTGAAAACTTTGATTCTAGTTTAAATCAATTCAATCTCAACGTACATAGTTGTGGGTGTGAAAATTGAATTATTGTATGATCTATAGTCGTTGCAACTTCTTAACTGAGATTAAGCAACCATGTATTTCTAAACAGGGCTATTTGTATGAACATTGAACATTGACAGAGTTCCCAAATAGTATTTTTTTAATAACATAAGGAACATCAAGATACACGGTGTCTAATTATGTTTAGTGTATGATGTAATAGCATGTTAGGGGGGTTCCATTATGCATTCTCTTATTTAATTTGAAGCGCACTCTCTTCTTTCTTCTTGTATAATCTTAATAGAAGAAGAATGCCCTTATTTATAAGGTCTATGACTTTTCTCATTTCTGATACGACTGGATATGAAAGATAAGGTCTTGTTTGGACCTAAGAAAACATACTTGAGCAAGTTCAGGAGTGGTTTCAACTCGACGATATGGTGGTGGCTCAAACAACAGTTTAGGCAATGGCTTTGTTACGCCATAGGTCGAGTTTTAATGGGATAGGTAAGCCAAGCAAAGCTTTGACCCTCTGAGCATCTCATCATTATTCGAAATGCATGCTAGAAGATGTCAATAATCATAAGTTTTGCAAAAGGTGTGAACAATGTTTAGAACTTAATCCATGTGTCAACTCTTGAAAAGAATGGGTGTTATAACTGAAATTAACATAGTTATGCCTACATACATAGAAAATAATTAAATATACGAATTATTTAGATATATATGTAGCTACAATTTGATGTGTCTATGCACAAGGAATAGATTACATTTCGTAAGCGTAGAAGTGTTTAAGTGCTAAAGAATTAAGACTAACAATGTAAGTGTAGGATAAAGTATATAGGTGAATAGTTACCGTCGTATATAGGCGAATAGTGACTTCCATAGTGTACATAGCATGGATTGTTAATTGATAGAATGGGAGTTTGGTTGACATTGGAATGTGGATACCAAATATGAGAAGCAAACTGTGCATGGTTATTTATTGTGGCATTATGTTGTTCCTCCTCAAATTGTAGTGTAAAACAACCCCATATTGTGATTTGAACTTCAAAACATCATACAGAGAAACATAATAGTTAGTTGATGTTACATTTGATGTAAAAGTGTAGCATTTAATTTTTGTTGGTAAAGTCCATCTTTTATGTTGATGGATGCAAGAGGTCTTGCTTGTACAACAATTTCGAATATATCGGTGGACACACAATATTAGTTGTTGTTAGAAATGTTGGAAATGCGAGCCCACGGCGAGCCATTATGCAATAAATGTTATTGCACATATCATTCCCTGATCTGAAATGAAGAATGAATAATTTGTATAATAGGTCCCTTAGTACAATTAGGGTTATGTACCATGGCCATCTTAATAATCATACAACTGTTGATTCAACTATTGAATCATAGAGGCTGGTGCTTGGATGAATATCTAAAGAGTTAGATTGAGGACTCATCAAGCACCGTCAAATGATTATTAAGAGATGATCTCCAGCCTGAGTAGGAGATGGCAATCCTATCTCTGAAGGCTGATATCTGACCGACCTCTTGATGCAGGTCCTCTGCATAGGAATAGAGATTCGGAGGTGTCGGATTAGTTAGGTCAAAGAGTTGACTTAACGAGATCGAGATAACCAAAGTCCTATATCATATGTTGTCATGATATTGGCATGCATCCTCTGACCGGAGACAGATGTGTTACTATATGTCTGAGTGTGTACATTTGGCAGACCAATAGGTTGATGACCTAATCAAGGTCTATACACCGGCGCGCTGGTGTGCATATAAGGGCATATGAGTAATACGATCTCTCAAAGGGATCATACAGGTTCAGTTACTGAACCGGAAGACATGAGCTCACTTATGAGATATTGGGAAGAATCAAATTCCATGCGCATGGTCGTCTCGCTTTGGAAGCTTGACTGAATTTGTAGGTTTGATATATACTTTTAGTATATGATCAAGACCTAGGTATGATATACACTTTTGGAAAGTGTATGATCGATACCAACTCCCAATGATCGAATGAGAAACTTACTGATAAAACCATGAAGTAGACAGTATAAAGTTGATCCGATACTTCGGGTTTAGTCTGAATCTTCCAGTATGCAGGATGTACAGGTATTGGGAATACCTGAGGGTGATTTGATCATAAACGATTGTATAACCATGACGCTTCCATTCCTAGGGAGTGATGAAACGGGTCTGGATTTTAGTGACTCCTAAGTGTTGGACATTGATCTGAATGTGATTCAGATACAATGAGAAGATTAGATTTACGATCTTGATTTAATCAAGCATCTATGAGAGGCCCGCGATCTGGATTTGAGATATGATCTCAATATCCATGTCACTATACGTGGAACAATACAATCGCCCTGTCCTTATCTCCAAGTATCTGCGGAGAGATTGCATTATTCTTGAAGGGTTCAAGAATAATTCCATAAGATCTAAGCAATGAAGAAATAATGATTAAATGTGATTTAATCATCTTGATGTGTGAAGAAATTATCCAATTTAATTAAATGGGATTTAATTAATGTGGATAAGAATAATGTGGATAGAAATATCCAATTATTCATAATATATTATAAATGTGATTTATAATGTATTAGAGAGAGATAATTATAATTTACATGTGTTGATTAATTATTATGTGTATTGGATACACATTGTGTAATTAATTAACAATATGAATTATATGTTGTTTTGGGTTGTGAATATGATTCACAATTTTTTCCATGGCAAGAATGCAATATTCTCAAAGATAATTGTGAATTATTTTTTGAAGAATAAAACCCAATAAATTTGTTGCAAATAAATAAGAGAGATTCCAAGGAGATATGCAATCTCATGGATTTCCATGAGATTGCAATCTCCATGCAATCTCAAGGGGCGGCACAACATTCCTATAAGGAATGTGTGGCCGTCCACTTGGGAGTTACATGGAGATGAAATCTCCATGTATCTTCTCTCCTTATTTGTTGGGTTGATTTAGGAATAAATTATATTTGATTTTGTCAAATATATTTTGACCTAAATTTGTTGCTTTTGACAACAACAATCTTGGCCATTGGATTGACACAAATCAATCTCACCCATTGATTTTATGTGTCCCATGGATTGAGATCCATGGATCCCAAAACCCTATAAATAGAGAGGCATACTATGCTCTCTAATTAACTTGCAATATTGGAGCTCTCTCTCTCCCTCATTTCTTCATACACGCCAGCCCTCTCTCCCTCTCTTGTTGGTGGCCGTCCACCATACCCTAGAGGAGAGAACCGTCGTCGCCTTCGCCACCGCGCCGCCGCTTCGACGTTCTTCGGTTCTCTGTCTTCTTGGAGAGTTCCTCTCACGAAGGAGACGTTTGATCTCGTGCGACGAGATCAGGAGCAACCATGCTTGGATCATCTTCTTTGATTGCGAGGACAACGCGGTTCATCCCTGCGCTCGCAAGCAGTCTCGCCGACGATCGGACTTGAGACAGGAGGTCTCTTCCGTTAGAGACTTGATCAACCACGCTTCAAGAGGTATTGCATTATACTTGTTGTGGTTATAGATGAAACGATCTGAGAATGGTTCTCGGATCATGTGGTTTCATCAAATAAAAAATTTTAAATTCCGCTGCACTGAACAACTAGTGCGACTAGTCGTTCTTCGTCGTATCCGATACGACGATCACGCTTCCGTGATGCGCTTGAGGAAATTTCTATATCCTTCAAGTGGTATCAGAGCCAGGTTGACGGTTTCGAATATGATTCGAAAAACCGAGGACGACTTGGGTTCGTTTAGGTCGCGAAAGTTTTCATCGCATTTGATTTCGCAGATCTGTTTAGTAAATAAATTAGGCACTGTTTAAATTGTTTAAAGACGAATTTAATACTTGGATTTTGTTCCCCATTAAATAAGGAAACCACAGGATCTGATTTTACGTAAATCGGATTTCGTATGCTCTAGATATGGTTGTTTTAATGAACATGTATACACTGTTACGGGAACTGTAGATCTGAACGTGATTAAAATGTTAATTACTGTTTAGAATTGCCTCAAAATGCGTGTAACATCACTTGGATTCTGTCTTAAATCAAATTAGCAATCTACGAAAATTGATTTTGTCTAATTTGGATTTAATATGATTGAGATATGCTAATTTTAGTAAGAAGGGGTCACTGCTGAAATTACAGTACTAATCTAGAACCAAGTGATTATCAATTAGTGAAATTAATTGTTAATTTCGTGAAATAATCATGAAAAATATTTGTGAAATATTTGAAGTTGATTATTTACATAATTGACATGGCCTCAACCAATTAATTGATTAGATTTGATCTAAATCTTAATTGGAAACACAATCATCAAACTTGATGATTGTATAGTGACTGTCATTTAATAAATTAGTGAAATTAAATTGTTTAATTTCCTAGAATAATTGTGCACAAATATTTGTGAAATATTTGATGATAATTATTCCCTTAAATGATATTTCCTTAACCAATAATTGATTAAGATGTGATCTAAATCATAATTGGAAACCACAATCTTTCAAACTTGATGCTTGAATAGGATTTGGGAATTTGTCTAGCAAATTTCCTTATAATAAAAAATGTTTTGATTATTACTATATGGTACAATTTCGGTTGAAGAACCGATGATCATATCAAGTACAAATTAATCAATTTGGCATTATCCTTTCCCGAGGCGGATATGGTGCCTAGTCGGAGAGCATTGGGGTTGCGGGTTGCAACGTATGTGGTCCGTCCCACTCTCGTCGGTACTGGCCATGACAGCGGGTAGGGCCGGGATAATATCCGAGGGATTAAGATGTATTTTTCTAATTATTAAAATTCGAATTAATACGTATTTTGAGATATTACCATATATGTATTCAAGTAAAATAATCAAGTTTGATTGATTGAATTGGATTGATAATTAATTTAATACGATTAAATTGATTATGTCCAATTGAAATACTCTAATATGATTAGAGCTAATAATTCCCTTGGAAGAATTAATTATGTGAATGTGATTCACGATAATTAATTAAAATTTGAATATGATATGGAGGATCACATAAGTGACATCCATGGTCTCCTGTCAAGGCGGAGGGTTCCGTCGCCAGGGATTGCATGTGGGAGACGCCTGTCCAAAGTGACAGCTCCTGTATGCAAGCGCATCTGGATCGGGCTCGTCGCTTCTCGAAAGAGTAAGGACGTATGCGTAGTGACCCCGGTATCGGGTCCTCATATTATTGGGGTGATATTGGATTGCGCATAGCGAGTTATATTCCTGTTGACGGTTGGTTCAATTAATGACGGGTCAACATCGCCTTAGGGGTGGTGGGCCCGGGTGTTAAAGACCGAATTGGGAGATGCAAGTTGGACTTGCAAGGCGGAATGTGTTCCCGCTTCTTTTTATCCGAGTTGTAGGTTCTCATATTATTGGGATGCAACAAAGATAAGGAAGGAGATCCCAGATCTTGCTTGAGATATAATGGTAAGTATATCTCTTACATTGAAAGTGATTAAGGGAATGAACTTTCAATGTTGACATGGCAAGACTACTTTGATATAAAAATTCCTAAATCAAAGTAAAATATGTATATATAAATACATACATCTATGCAAATTTCTTATTTCAGATAATCCTTCATTAAAACCCACTCAATGATATACTCAATAATAACCAGTGAAATATCTTGGATTGGACTCATGATCCAGATATTGTACTTGCAAATGGACACATAATGTATGTGGTTGCAATGTGCAAGTTTCCTCATAATATTGAGGAATGACAATTAAATAGATAATAGGACTACAACCCTAGGGTTTGTATGTCTCTATAGTCTAGGTATCATCAAATGTACTTTGGAAGTGACATGTTGATGATGATCATAATTGTCATATAATCCTTATAAAATCAATGAAGATTTTCTGGCATACATATGTGCTCTTGACATTTAATCATGGATGGCATGGTTCTCTGCATCATGTAAAATGGTAGCTCTATAAAGAGATGATGTATTCAAATTGTTTGAGTACCTACCTGAACCTATGTTTTAAGAGTTTAGATGATATAGATGATGAATGTCATTATTCTACTATCTATACTCTAGTCATTCATGAAGCTTCATAATATTCATATTATATGAATTTAATGAAGTATGTATAAATGTTGAAAAACTCTTACTTTGAATTCTTTTGAATTTAAAATAAGAGATCCTCTGTCTTGAGCAATGGTTGCTTATAGATAAAGGGAGCGCAATGGAAGCATGGGTTGGACCCAAGAAAGAAGGAAAGTCAAAGAGTTGACTGGACTTCTGTGACTTCCATATGACATCCAAAGAGTTGGATGAATGCCAATACTATAATAAGTTGATGTGTTGATAGTATGACTATCAAGTCTGTCTAGAATCCTTAGAAAAGGACTCGGATGGAGCATCAGAATAATCTACATAAATCATTGATATTGACTTACTTATTGAATAAGATAAAGTCAAATAATTATATCTCAATCTTCTGATGACATTTGCAATGGGTTGCATATGTTTTAGAAGATTGGAAAATTTGGTCTTAAAGGTTTATAGTTGTCCACATGAATATTGATGCAATTGTTGCAACGATCTCTATTGGATTAATAGACTTGTTAATTTCAGTGGGAGAGCCCTTAGTCGTAGAGAATGTCTCTATGACCTAGATATAAGAATACACTCATTGTTTGTTTCTAAATGTTGGAAATAAACATGAATTCTGAGATAGAACTATCATAAAGAGTTATGATGAAGATATTTCAGATAGTAATCTAAAATCTAGTGGACTCCACATAAATTAGAAAAATTAATGAATGGTTCATTAACATTTCTGAATACTGAAATTAAAGCATAAGATCAATAGGAGGATGAAGATCATTTGACAATGATCTAGCATCAAGCCTTGGACATTTGTCTATTGATTTGATCAATAGAATAATAAGAGATGAAACTTTAGAATGTCTAAAATTTCAAAAGTTACATACTTATGAATATTGTATTCAAAGTAAAAATGTCCAATACACCCTTCTTCGGGAATGGTGTAAGATGCCAATGTATTCAGGATCTCATACATATTGATGTATGCGGATCATCTATATCATAGTAAACATTGTGGATATGTGATATCTATTGATGATTATGTATGATATGAGATTTCTTCTCTTCACCTAAAGAAACCTTTGAAATGTTCAAAGATTTCATAATTTTGGTTTGGAACCAAAGCCTGAAGGAAGATTAAAATGAATTTGGTCTAATCTAGGTAATCAATACCTATTAGATGAATTCATAATATACCTTATGGAGAAAGGAATATCATTCCTATCTCACTCCTCCTAATGAACCTAAACTCAATAGAGTTGAAGGGAGATACAATTGAATCATGTGTAACATGATTTGATCAATGATGAATTTTTAGCATAATTTCCTCTTAGTTTCCAGGTATATGTGTAGTAGAGACTACATTATATATCCTTAATAAGATTCCATGCAAGTAAGCTGGAATTGAGCACTAAAGAGTGCTGCTTCATTAGGAAAATAAAGAATGGTATTGGATACCTACTTTATGACCTTGAGATTCTTAAAATATCTCATCTCTGAGAATGTGATTCTTAGAGGTTGAGACTCTTGAGAATCAATATGAAAATGAAGTATAGGAACTCATTCAATCTTGAGAAGATAATGAGGCTCCTGAAATTAGAAACTAAAAGGACAATTAAAGATGAAACACTAATACCTCTTCAAATGAGTTTGACGAAGGATTCCATGTGTTAGAGAAATCTGACAATGATCGAACTTCATGTGATGAAGCTTCTGAAGATCATAGCATGGATAGATGGATAGCAATAAAGTCTAATGTAGACTTCATATACAAGTGTTGTATATGGACCCTCGAGGATCCACCTATATGGGTAAGACCTGTAAAGGTGTAAATAGATCTTCAAGAGACAGGGAACCTGATGGGAAGGTAGAAATCTTCAAAGCACGGTTCGTAGCCATAAGCTACACATTGGAAGAGAAGACATTGCTTGCAATGAGACTTGCTCTTCGGTAACCATGCTTAAAACCGTCTGAATATTGCTAACCTTAGCTACACAACTTGACTATTGCATCTTCAAGATGTAAGTCAATATTGCATTCCTCTACGAATACCTCTTTGAGGATATTCACATGAAGTAGCCCCAAGGCTTCATGGTTGAGGAAAGCAAGGTGTGCAAACTAAGGAATCCATCTATGGACTCAAATAAGCTTCATGCAGTTGGACCATAAGATTTAATGGAATTATAATTGTTATGATTTCAGATAGAATCTTGATGAGCAATGTGAAGCTTAGTGGAAGTGCCATTGTGTTCATCGTGCTAAATGTTGATAATATCCTAATCATTTAGAATGATATAAGGATGATAATAAGTGTTTTATAGACTGGCTATTCCATATCTCGAAATATGATTTCAAAGATACCTCTTAGATCTTAGTTCTGAAGTTGTTCAGAAGCAAAGAGAAGAGGATAATGGGACTGTCACATTTGTAGTACACCTTGGACATATTCTATTCATAGAAATTCCAAGAAAGGCTTCCATCCCTTAAGATATGGTACTGACCTATCTAAAGGGATAGCACCTCAAAGAGTTGAGGAAGTGAATGCTAGAACTACTTGCCCTTGGGCATCAGTTCTGTGAAGCTGGGTATGTACTAGATGTGTACAAAAGCCAGATGGCTGCCATGCAGTGGGAGTAGTAAACTGTTACTAATCCTATTATGGAAATAAAAACACTTGGTTTCAGTAATAACAAAATCTTCATAGATGACAAGTTTTTTTTGAGATAGTGATCTCAAAGTCTTATCTTCAAAAGTTTAAGACTTTATAGATAGTGATCTAAAAGGTCTTAACTATAGATACCTTAGGAGATAGAGATCTCCAGGAATAAGGATACTCTTATAAGGATTATGGAAATACTGGTTATGATAATTGTTAAGCTGTAGTGTCAAGGACACTATAACTAACAAGATTGAGTATTAGTTGCAAAAGATGCAACATTCGCATTGAATGCGAGCACTGTTACTGGGGATATGCAAGTGCCGTAAAAGGACTTGGCGTAGTCTCGTGGGAACATAGTGACTGATCAGCTTACCTAGCTATTTTCTAAATAGCCTATGATTGTCACATGAGTGTGAGTTTAAATGATTAGCCCATTAATGGCTCTTTGGGCTAGTGGGATATTGTTGGAAATGCGAGCCCACGGCGAGCCATTATGCAATAAATGTTATTGCACATATCATTCCCTGATCTGAAATGAAGAATGAATAATTTGTATAGTAGGTCCCTTAGTACAATTAGGGTTATGTACCATGGCCATCTTAATAATCATACAGCTCTTGATTCAACTATTGAATCATAGAGGCTGGTGCTTGGATGAATATCTAAAGAGTTAGATTGAGGACTCATCAAGCACCATCAAATGATTATTAAGAGATGATCTCCAGCCTGAGTAGGAGATGGCAATCCTATCTCTGAAGGCTGATATCTGACCGACCTCTTGATGCAGGTCCTCTGCATAGGAATAGAGATTCGGAGGTGTCAGATTAGTTAGGTCAAAGAGTTGACTTAACGAGATCGAGATAACCAAAGTCCTATATCATATGCTGTCATGATATTGGCACGCAT
Organism: Ottelia alismoides; assembly: GCA_037367405.1. Taxonomy (NCBI): domain Eukaryota; kingdom Viridiplantae; phylum Streptophyta; class Magnoliopsida; order Alismatales; family Hydrocharitaceae; genus Ottelia; species Ottelia alismoides. The sequence goes on along the minus strand of JAZKJV010005335.1, from coordinate 301,152 downwards.
CCTCTGACCGGAGACAGATGTGTTACTATATGTCTGAGTGTGTACATTTGGCAGACCAATAGGTTGATGACCTAATCAAGGTCTATACACTGGCGCGCTGGTGTGCATATAAGGGCATATGAGTAATACGATCTCTCAAAGGGATCATACAGGTTCAGTTACTGAACCGGAAGACATGAGCTCACTTATGAGATATTGGGAAGAATCAAATTCCATGCGCATGGTCGTCTCGCTTTGGAAGCTTGACTGAATTTGTAGGTTTGATATATACTTTTAGTATATGATCAAGACCTAGGTATGATATACACTTTTGGGAAGTGTATGATCGATACGAACTCCCAATGATCGAATGAGAAACTTACTGATAAAACCATGAAGTAGACAGTATAAAGTTGATCTGATACTTCGGATTTAGTCTGAGTCTTCCAGTATGCAGTATGTACAGGTATTGGGAATACCTGAGGGTGATTTGATCATAAACGATTGTATAACCATGACGCTTCCATTCCTAGGGAGTGATGAAACGGGTCTGGATTTTAGTGACTCCTCTCATTAGAGAAGTGATCTGATCTTGGTCCAAGTGTTGGACATTGATCTGAATGTGATTCAGATACAATGAGAAGATTAGATTTACGGTCTTGATTTAATCAAGCATCTATGAGAGGCCCGCGATCTGGATTTGAGATATGATCTCAATATCCATGTCACTATACGTGGAACAATACAATCGCCCTGTCCTTATCTCCAAGTATCTGCGGAGAGATTGCATTATTCTTGAAGGGTTCAAGAATAATTCCATAAGATCTAAGCAATGAAGAAATAATGATTAAATGTGATTTAATCATCTTGATGTGTGAAGAAATTATCCAATTTAAATGGGATTTAATTAATGTGGATAAGAATAATGTGGATAGAAATATCCAATTATTCATAATATATTATAAATGTGATTTATAATGTATTAGAGAGAGATAATTATAATTTATATGTGTTGATTAATTATTATGTGTATTGGATGCACATTGTGTAATTAATTAACAATATGAATTATATGTTGTTTTGGGTTGTGAATATGATTCACAATTTTTCCATGGCAAGAATGCAATATTCTCAAAGATAATTGTGAATTATTTTTTGAAGAATAAAACCCAATAAATTTGTTGCAAATAAATAAGAGAGATTCCAAGGAGATATGCAATCTCATGGATTTCCATGAGATTGCAATCTCCATGCAATCTCAAGGGGCGGCACAACATTCCTATAAGGAATGTGTGGCCGTCCACTTGGAAGGTACATGGAGATGAAATCTCCATGTATCTTCTCTCCTTATTTGTTGGGTTGATTTAGGAATAAATTATATTTGATTTTGTCAAATATATTTTGACCTAAATTTGTTGCTTTTGACAACAACAATCTTGGCCATTGGATTGACACAAATCAATCTCACCCATTGATTTTATGTGTCCCATGGATTGAGATCCATGGATCCCAAAACCCTATAAATAGAGAGGCATACTATGCTCTCTAATTAACTTGCAATATTGGAGCTCTCTCTCTCTCCCTCATTTCTTCATACACGCCAGCCCTCTCTCCCTCTCTTGTTAGTGGCCGTCCACCATACCCTAGAGGAGAGAACCGTCGTCGCCTTCGCCACCGCGCCGCCGCTTCGACGTTCTTCGGTTCTCTGTCTTCTTGGAGAGTTCCTCTCACGAAGGAGACGTTTGATCTCGTACGACGAGATCAGGAGCAACCATGCTTGGATCATCTTCTTGGATTGCGAGGACAACGCGGTTCATCCCCGCGCTCGCAAGCAGTCTCGCCGACGATCGGACTTGAGACAGGAGGTCTCTTCCTTTAGAGACTTGATCAACCACGCTTCAAGAGGTATTGCATTATACTTGTTGTGGTTATAGATGAAACGATATGAGAATGGTTCTCGGATCATGTGGTTTCATCGAATAAAAAATTTTAAATTCCGCTGCACCGAACAACTAGTGCGACTAGTCGTTCTTCGTCGTATCCGATACGACGATCACGCTTCCGTGATGCGCTTGAGGATAATTTCTATATCCTTCAAGAAATACATATAAGAGTAATAGTACAACATAAGTTGGTAGTAGAAGCCACATGATTTTTAACAAATTATATGAATTTCTTAACAAAAGTAAAATAATTGTATAAGCAGTTATTGAATAAACAAAACAATGATATTGTTAAATATGAGGAATTGACAATGTGTATGAACCTATAAGTGAGACATTGTTCAACTCTATTGTATGTATATTTTCAAACATAACAAAACGATGAGTTATACATGGGAAAGAAAGATCATCATCAAGCATATATGAATCATCGATCTACTTTTCAGCACCATCTGATAATGACGGTTGATAATTCTATTTTTCTTCTTTGCATCGTAAATATCCACATTTGTAAACAAACATATTTTACCAACTTGTAATTGTGATTTCCATTTTTTCTAAGTTAGCATCTGAAACAAAATTCCGCATCTCTATACCATGTGATGGAAGCAAGATAGTATATTGCATCAATATGAAAGATAAAAATCAAATAATGCATGACTATGAATGGAGTACCTACCTGTAAAAGACCAAGAAAGCAATTAAATTGTCATTGTTTGTTTCGAAAAAGCTGACCATAGAACAATCTCTTGATGACATTGTAGAAACTCGGACGTGCTACATTGAATATTATTATTGTCTAACTATATGGAAATAGTTGTTTGTTTGATCTTGTTGATGTATGCTCCCTGTGTCGTTCCTTTCTTTTGGTTGTATTTTTTCTTGAAAAATGGTCTTTTGAAGTTGTGTTTGCATGAGATCTATAGGAAATGGTTACACTATCAGATGGAAAGTTTATATGCAATTTTAAAGATTGGAGATAAATAAAATTTATCTTATCACGAATCATATATTTTTTCGGAAAATAGTTCTTCTTCTTTTTCTTGGCATTGTTGTTTTGGACGTACATTAGGATTTTCATGCAATTTGCTTTTGTGATAAAGATGATAAACCAAGTAAAATATATGACATTTGTATGGTGTAAATCGAAGTTCAGAAAGAGAATTTATTTGAAGAAGCAATATGGTGTATTCTATCTGGGTGTGCGAGAATGAAATCGTTCTTACTTTGATTCTTTTAAAAGGAAGAGAGATATTGTAAGCCAAATTGAATTGGAACTTTATGGATATGTGGAATTACTTTTATAATAGTCAAGACAATGTTTATATTTTGGATTTGGGATTCCCATCTCGATAATAGTGGTTAAGACTATAGTTGAATGCATCATGAAGAATATTTATGTTTATCAGAAGGATGAGGTTTAATTTTGTTAAGTACTTCCTTGTACACGACATTCCTAGTGCAATTTGGTGCACATTATCCATCTATTGGCAAAAGGGTCTTTATACCGCTTCAAAAAATAACTCTCGATAAAGCTACATGAAGATTACCATGACTAAAAATAGGTGTTTATAAGTATATGCATACATTTGTTAATGTTTATTCTTAATTATTGTTAGTAGGCATAACAAAAGCTAACTTTATCGAAAATTCTCGTTGTTTCAGTGAGAAGTTACTTGTAGTATTGGAAGTAAGTAGGTCAGTTCGTGGAGTATAAACACGATGTCCAGCATAATCTCTTAACAATATCTCATCATCTATGACTTTCATTTGAATGATTCTAATAACAAGGCATGTACCATTGCAAAGACCAACTGGTTGATTAATGTTTCGTAATAAATCCACAAGAACTCCAATATTCAAAAGTAAAATGCCAGGTTGTAATTCTGGAAGATTGATAGAATTTAAGTATTCAAAAAAATATTCAAGGTCAATATATGTTCAACATTCATCTGACAGTATTGCTTTGTCAAACTTGTACATAATAATCTCCTCACCAGGAAGCTTATTAAGTAGGAATTCGTTGATATCAACATTGATGTTTCAAGTAGCCAAAATAGTTATCTCTTTAAAATATAAAAAGTTTAAGTGATTGGAAAACAAATCCGAGTAAATAGCCTCAATCAAGCCATCTAAACCTAGTTTTGGATTAGGTAGAATATCTCAAGGACTATCAGTCAGGGAGTTATCAAGTAAAACATTTTATGTTCATATTGCCGATTTCATCACCCCCGACATCAAGAAGCCATTTTTACAAACTGAAGAAGGCTGCATAATTTCCATAACTAGACGTTAGATGCATGTTTCTTGTAAGGCACAAGACTTGATAATGTTTCCAAGGTAATCTTCTTAGTAGAACTGCGCTAATAGTACCAACACAAGTTCCCTTTGAAGTGACAGGGAGTATTGATAAAAAATCCCCACCGAGTACAATAGTTATTCCATCAAAGATATATTATTTTGCATTATCTCCAGTGTCGTATAACAAATGTCGAATAGTGTTATTAACTACTTCAAATGTGCGCCTCTTCATCATTAGAGCTTCATCCCAAATAATTAACTTTATTTTCGAAAGTAGTTTTCCAAGCGTAGATTATTCTGTTATATGGCTTTTTGAGGATTCACTTAAATTAATAGGAATCTTAAACCTGTAATGAGCGGTACATCCACAAGGAAGCATCAAGGAAGCAATCCTAGAAGAAGCAACATGAAGGGCAACATGTTGCTAGGAATGAAGATGCACAATCAATGTTTTCCCAACTTCATCACTTCCATGTATAGAAAAATAACCAACTTCATGAGTCCAAAATTCAATTATTTTTCATAGATTTCTTTCTAATCATGTTCAGTGAAATGAAAAGGCGCATGAATTCAATTTCTTCTACTTGGACGTCATAATGTAATTATTTTGCAAACAATCTGTTGTCGTCTTTAATTGAAAGGTCAATAGTTGGGTTATGTGTGATGGAAGGGTTTGAGTTATGTGTGATGGAGTGGTCTTTGAGAGACATTCCATTTTGATGCTCATCTAAATATGTGATAATTATTTTTCTTGTAATTCATGATCATGTATAATTGAAAATTTCTGAATGTTGTCATTTGCACATTTTCAGTTAAGATCATTCATATTTATTCTATAACGCATTTACATCCACTACATTTTCTTTTGTTAAAACAAAAGTAGGGAGGTATAGTAACTTTCATCCATTTGCCCATATCAATGTCTTTTCTAGAGCATGTTCCCATTCACTGTCATCCTCAAGAAATTCATATCTCTCACAAGTCATATTACATGTATCACATATTGTCCCATTTGTTGTGTGAAGATTAATATATTCATGCTATCCTGGTATCCGAAGAAGTAGCATTCACAAGTAGTGCAATTCAGCAGATGTTAATTCTGCACTTAGAAAATAACCGATACATTTTACTCTAATATGATAGCTCCATCTTTTGCTATGTGAATCCCAACTAATAATTGAGGAAATCCTATGTAAGTTAGCCATATGGATTTAGGATTGCATCTATTGTAATAAACCATTCTGATAGCATGTTTGACCATTAAATGGTTTGTTTATTATATTATCTAATATTGTCTTCGTCACGAAAGAATAAACTTTGTTGATCAGAAAATGATAATTTAACAATTGAACATTATGACTCATGTAATGTAATTCGAAGTTAAATATTCTCCTAGAACCGTCAATTGCATATATATATATATATATCTTGCGTTTAGATATTGATTGACTTCATCTAAGTCGCCAACATCCTTTTGCATTATGAAAGTCATTTTATCGAAATCCTTATAAAAATAAGATATTTGATGGCATCAAGTTGGTTACAAATCTCATGAACGATATGTGCATCATATTGTCACTAAATTCACATTATGTTGTATTATCCATCTACTGAGTTGTATCTTTAATAAGAAATGTTCTTCCATCATCATGTCTTCTATAATCCACATAGCCATTGTCATCATAGATAATTTCTTTGATAAATATTTTAGGATAGAGTTTTAAGTATTTGTTGTCAGCCATATGCATTGCGGTGTTTAAATGAGAATACCGCATGGCCCATGAACTAAGTGGTGCATAATATTTTCATACGTGTACTTATTAGTGATTGAATCTGGGATTTTTGTAGAAACTTTTCATTGAAGTACGCAGGAGTAAAGATTTTATCATATTCATATAAGGTTATAAGCATATGCATGTGAGGAAGGTCACGCTTTCGAAACTTTATAATTGACAAATCTATTATAAAGTTTGGAACAAGTATTAATGGGAGGAATTCTATTTAAAAATTTTGAGTATGTGCAAATTAAGGTGAAAGCAGACATGATTTGATTTTTTTTCAAACACGTGCATTTTGATGATATCATCTCAAAATTCTTCTAGTTTTTCGTTGGACCAATGTGATTACATTAAAATGATCTTTTGGTAAGTCTCAATCACTAAACTCAAGCATGTAACGAATTTCTACCCAATTAGGCTTGTAAGTGAAGGTTAAGATAATGTCAGGTATTCTAGACAAGCATATAGAGTCATTGCATCAAAACACTGATGCAGTAAATATCATAGGACCTCGAATGGAAGAGGAATGTAAATTGATGTGTTTTCCAATTTTCTCACCAAAGTGTTTCCCTAAGGAAACTACACCATACACATTTGTAAAAGTTACACTTCGTATTTTATACGGATTTTGTCGAAACTAATTTAACCGACACCATTCTATAGATGCAAATGCATCCGACGATAAATTATCGTAATAATATACCACCTCTTAGTAGTGAAGCTCCAGACTAGAGAGGCTACATCTGAAGTCGATAGGCTTAGAAGTCCATCATAAAAATCAACACTTTGGCTCATCTTCCTCCTGATTCATCGTCTTCCTCAAGGCCATCGCTGCAACACGATACAGCAATGTCTTGACACACATGGGGTGCCTCTCATTCAAGCAATGTGTCTTTCGCACACGCCAAATGCCCCGGTTCGGTTTAGACTTCGAAGGCTTCGTATCGTCATCATCTTTGCCTATTAAAGAAAGGGAGATCCGTAAGAAAGGAAGATTGGTGGGCACTGCAACCTCGCTTCGATAATTATAGTCAGTCCCTCATCCAGGTAGAGAATAATCAATCGACTTCGAGCTCCAGACCGACCTCCGCTCTCGCCCCGCAAGCCCATCACGTCAGCCTCCAAGCCACCGCCTCCTATGACTTCCTTCAACCTCCTCCCACCAGGAAGCCTTGCTACTTGTGCGCACTGCATGCCCACGAGCCCTCCCCGCCAGCCTCGCAATGGTCTCGGACCTCTGTGACATCATATGACACCACTGCACTCCATCCACTAGGGCTCTACGCCCATCTGGAGAAGAAACAACCCCTCCTCTCTATTTGTTTAATTTCTTTTTACTCCTTTCACTTATTTTTATTAATAATGGACAAGAATGCAACTTTATGGATCAATGATCAACAGTTACAATTAGTTTCTTAGGTATTCCTTGCATAATTCCACTTTATTTTATTTTATCTAAATTACTAAAAGATCTTCCAGTTAGTCAGGAATCAGAAAGTCGTTTAAAAAATGTAGTGTGCATTCCACCATTTATATCAATTCGGTATTATTTATCATTCTTTATTCAACTCCCATGCTTTCAATTTTCATCGATTAGGATTGAAAATATTTTTAGTCTAATCACTACAACAAAATTGGTTATCATGACATTTTTTCAAAATCCATCACCAAAACAGTCGTTGCTAAATATATAACAATGATATTAATCATTACGAAGTAATGTTTTATACCTGAAATTATCAACAAATATCATGTATGTCGTTGTATCATTAGCGACACTCCATATAGCAGCATTTACTCGTTATTATTTTTCAAAATTTTAAATAATCATCGCTAATTTTTAGTTCAAATTTTAGTAACAACAAATTAAAATTTTGAAAAATAGCAACGGAAAAAGCATCACTATTTAGATCATCGCTAATGATACAGTGACGAAAAATATATTCGTAGCTAATTTCAAGTCTAAAAAATCATTTTGCAATGAATAATATCGTCGTTATATATATCTAATAATGACTGATTTAGTAACGGAATTTGAAAAAAATATAGTCCAAATTTGTTGTGGTGAATCTGTTTACAAACAAGCTCCTAAATTTACATATAATTGCATAAGTCCTTGATTTTGTTTTGAGCATAAAAAAATATCAAACCAAGTTCAAAAGTTTCTTAAATTTTCTTAAAAATGTTTCAAGTAGTACGACATAGATAGCTTTGCGTTTAAATATCTACAACCCAAGAATAATAGTATATGCTATTTGGTCTCTTTAAGTTAAAATCAGAGTCTAAATACACCTAAAGATTGTGTGAATTTGCCATGTCCCTGGGATTCAAGCATCTACTTGCTCGCTACAATTTATGTACTTCATTTAAGCTCATACATGTAATCTTTTATTTTAATTAATCGATTCTTGTGCGTACACAACAATAGTGATAAAAACATTGTTTTAAATAGTGCAAAATCATTGTTTCAAAATAAAACTAAAGCAATTGGAGTACCTACGATTGTATTTTCGGAAACGAGATGAGCATGTATGATCTTCACTTAATAGGGAATCTAATGGTTGTAAACTTGCAAGTCTGTCTGAGCAGTATAATTTGAAGCTTAGTCTTGCCATACTCGATCGTTTCTTTTCCATCTACGCCACATAGTTACACCATATTTAGCACAACTAGAATTTGACCGACCAGAATACCATCTCTAGATGAATTTTCCTAGAAATTATTAAAGAGATTTAATAAGAAGATCTGCCAAACCGATGGTAGAATAAGTGGAGTTAACAGAGTACTGAGATGTACTTTTTTTTGTGATATAGATAGTTCATCTTCTATAGAAGTGATGAATCCTCATTCATCACTTTTTATTCTTTTATTTTAGCTAAAAATCTTTGCAAAACACCATGTAGATACTTGTAAATACAATAAATTACCAAATGGCGCTTTATGTAAATACCAATAATTAGCATGTTTTTGTGCAAAAATAAAAGAAATAAAGAAAAAGATGGAAATATTTAAAATAAATATTGAGTGACCGAGTTCCAAGGAAGGGCCAAGCATTGGCCTGACCGCAAAATAAAACAGGTAGAGAGAGATAGGGCCATTCATCATTGTACACATTTTCTTCTTGGTGTATATAAGCTATTTTCATAATATATATATATGGGTTTCTCACAATTTGTATATATTTTTAAAAATAAAATAAAAATGAGAAAAATAAAATAAAAATAAAATCATTTCTCTCTCCTGCCCTTGTACATACCATGTATATATCAATAATTCACTTATTTATTTTACCCTTGTAAATAAACAATAAAAATAAAATAACAATTATTTTATATCCCAAATTTTATGCTGTAAATAAATAAAATATAAAATCGAGATAATTGTATAAAAATAAACTAATAAAAATAAAAAATGAAAATACATATGTATTTATACCTATATATAACATAATATTATTTATATACATTAATTATTTTTCAAAAAAATAAATAAAAATCACTAAAAAATAATTTGAAAAATAATAAACATTTTTCATGTTGTAAATATTTTTAAATAAAATCTTTTTCTATTTTATTTTGAATTTACAAATAATTTCCAATCCCTGAATTCTGATTGGTCCACGGGGGAACGTTGACCCCCGGTCAACTGCCCCCCCTGGACCACTTCTCTCACGGATCCATGCGCTGACCCGACTTCGCCGATTTTTCACGTCGCGATCCGATCACCATTTCCTCAAACCCAGGGCTCTGATCGATTCACACCCGATCCCCTTTTTAGGTATCCATGCCTCGATCTGCGCGCCCGACTCCAATCTTCTCGGACCCCTGCTTGTATAAAGCACGACCTTCAGCCGCCATTTCACTCATCTCCGGCCATTGCCTTTGGCTCCCAGGACCTCCATTCCCTTGCATTGAGTGACATCAAATGTGAGGGACTGTTGCAGCGAGGAACGAGGCGCTCTAGCCCCAGATCCGACGACCCACATCGCCGTGCTCCGCCACCGGCGAGCTCGAGCCTCTGGAGACGTCGCTCCATCTAGGCGAAGATCCCAGGAGGACCAGGACCTCCATCCTAGACGTTTTCCTCCATCAGGTAGATTCGATAACCTCTAGTTTCACCTAATATCCAAATCTTCGATTTCCGACCGTCGACCTTCATCGACTATTTCCATACGCTCCGATCACCCATTTGCCCATCCGACTACCCTATCACCTCCGTGAACTCCTCTCCACGTTCTCCACCCAGTCACTCCCCCTAGTTCGCCCAGGAATATGGACTTAGGTTCTCCTCCGTCGCCGCTCACCTGAGAACCATGCTCTGCCATCCCCGATCACCCATTTCGCTTGTAACCGGGTCGAGGCAGTTTGCCCTCGACCCATCTTTCTTTCTGTGCAGGAACGAAGGAGAACGGACCTCATATGGAGGTCTGGCCATTGAAGCACAGAGCTCTAGGTCCCTTGAAGTCGCCGGGGTCCTCCAGGACCTCTCGACCTCATCAGAGCCTTCAGCAGTTGCGTCCCATCACCGGTTACCTTTTCCCTAACGTAGCAGCCTCGGAGGACGCCCCCACCGCGTGTATCGGCCAGACGAAGTTCGTCAGCGACCAGTTCTTCCAGGGAGCTTCTCCGCCGTCCGATCGACCCCTCGTGCCAGTTCTGATCTCCATCGTCTATCATCTGAGGGTCTTGACCATCCGATTCATCTGAGGATCGGATCTGGAGCATCGATCATCGAAGGGGTATCAACCGCTCTCCACCGTTGGATCTCAAGCGAAGCCCCCTTCAGCCATTGGATCTTAATAATAAGGGTAAATTTCACTTAGGCCCTTCTTAGTTTTGCATTTCCTTATGAGTCCTGTAAATATTTTACGTAGTTGTTTTTAATTTGGATAAATTGCACTTTGTACCTCGGACTTTTAGTATTTATATTTTAGTCCCTCTATTTGTGGAGCACGTACTTCGTCACGTGATTTTTCTAGGCTATTTACATGTATGGGCTCGGGTGTAATGAATGTTATGGTTTGAAAGTTTAGTTTCAATATTTGCATTTATGCCCCAGTGCATGCTGGATTTGAACGTGCCGAATTTAATGTGGAAATTGCATTAAGCCCCCTATACTCTTCACATGTGTTACATTTAAGCCCTTCAAACTTATTTTCTTTACACTTAGGTCTCTGTGTGCTGTGCCTCTTCTATTGGTTGAATAAAATAGCAAATTAATTCCAAATCTCTTGAAATTTCGAAACGTGGCCCCTAGCACTATGTAAAAATTTCAATGATTTTTTGGGACAATTTTGTTTTGATTTTCTATTTTTAAAAAAATCAAAAACCCTCATTTTTGCTATTGTTTCAATTTAAAAATCAACTAAGGTTTTCTTGTTTTTGTTTGTTCTTGTTTCTATCCAAATTTTGTTTGATTTGGACTTAGAAAAACCTTAAAAATTAAAAAACCCTAAAAAACTCATAATTATCATTAAAAATTCTAAAAAATCAAAAAGATACAATTTCTTGTTCTGTAGTTAGGATTTTATTTGTAGTTTTTCATAAAATTATCTTCTGATTTTTAGAGGCTATTTTTAAATTTTTAAATAGCATTTCAAATCTGGCTGCACAGTAGTTTCAGTTTTTAGCTTTATTTCATTTTTTTTAAAATCACCTAGAAATTATAAAAATCTGATAAAATTAAAAAAAAACACTTAAAAAATTATAAAATCCAAAAATATTTTTATTTCAATTTTCTTATTTTAATTATGTTGTTAAATAGTTGGTTGATTGTGACCTTTTAGCCTTGTTCTATTTTCTTCATAATTAAAAATCATAGAAAAATTTAAAAACCCATAAAATCCACCAAAATTATTTTCTTCTCTTATTTTTGATGTTATGACTACTTCATAGGCTTTTTAAGCCAATCTGTGCTCCTTGAGTTCGACCTTGGTCGCTATACCATGTTAAATAAAATAGCGAGACCGCTATTCAACTTTATTGATTGATTATTTTATTTGGAGGTCTTGATTTTTCTTGTTGATTGAGCTCTAGGTTTGGGTTACAAAAAACCTTTACCCGGATCACGAAAGTCTCTGTCATCACGAAGTTCGCTTACATAAAGCTATAAATTCAAAGTTGATATAAACTCTTATGGTTAAGCACATCCATAAGACCTAACCAAATGCGTGGAACTAAAAGTCAATAAAGATGTAGTTTGCACATCTGCTTCATATAGCAAGTGGAAGTTAAAGACTTAAAAATGTATAAGATGTTTCTATTTGACAAAACAAAACCAAAACCTTTTTCCATGCTTAAGTAGGGTCGGATACATAGATTTTTTGTGGCTGGCGATAGACTAGGGCATGCTTTCTACCCTACTCTGATCTATTTTAGGTCATTATCGAGCTTAAAATCCAAAAAAAGTAATATCCCTTCAGATAATCTCATTCTAAATTTCCAACACTTCTTGGACCTTCCTCGCCCTCTCTTAACTGGCTCAACATCCCAAATCTTGCATTTTCTAACTAGTGCATCAACCAACCTCCTTTGCAAATGGTAAAATCATCTTAAGCGATTTTCTCTCATATTAGATACATACATTTAGATATGGATCTGGAGTAATTTTACAATTTACTGTACATCTCAATATGATTGGAATGAGCATTGGATATTTTCTTGGTTTTGTCATATAAGTTAAGCATGTATATGAAACATTGATTATATTGCACATGCATCAATGAAAGTATTAGTTATATGAGTTAGTTGTTATTAATACACGTCTTTTTGCCTAAAATTGATGAAGTAATCTACTCCAAGTACGAAGCACAGAAAAGCAACCTTATGGAGAATTTAACAAGGACGATAAGGTCATACTCAATGGACAAGCTGAAAGTTCTGGACAAAAAAAGCAAGAAGACTTTTGTAGTAGGCATTTATAAAAAGTCTTATATATATGCATGTGTATCATGTAGACATAAAAGGTCCAAACCATCTTGATCAATCAACCTTTCAGATCTGATCGATCAACCGTTCCGAGATCATCCTCTTTAAATGTGTCTATTTGTTGTAATCGGGGAATAAGGATCGATCAAAATTTAACCACACGAATCGAATAATCAACAAATTAATTAATGTACACTTTTATGTATTTTTAACTTGGGCAAGCCACAAGATCGACTCAAGGAGGCAAAGAAACAATGTCGGATCAAGTTAGACGATAAAGCTCATGGTTTTCCAAGCGGAATTTTTTTGGCAATTTTTTATGTGGTAAAAATGCAAATGCACAAATGCGATTGAAGTAGGTTACAAAGAAAATAAGCAACTTAGCCCAATTTAAATTTAATATGAAATTAATCCAAATTAGACAAGTTATATTTTTCCTGGAAACCTAATCCAACGATAAATGCAAAATGTATTTTTTTTGGAATTTTTGGGATCAAAATGCAACAATGAAAATGCAAACTTTTTAGAGATTTTTATGCAATTTTTTGTGAAAACTGAATGCAAAAATTATGAAAATTTTATTGGAAGTGAAATATGATGAAATGAAGCTACTTTATTATTTTTGAAATTTTCTGACAAATAATGATTTTTTTATAAATTTTCTAATTGAAACAGAATAAGTGTGAGTATTCCATTTCTAATAAATCCATAAAATCAAATTATCTAGAAGAAAATTATCTTAAATAGATATTTTAATGAGAAATCTAGGAGACTTGAAATTTCACAAAAATGACACTCATGGATTTAACTAAAAATCAATTATAGAAATCACTCAACTATTGATTTTATGAACAAGACGACTCTAATTTCGATGAAATTAGGATAATAATTAAAAAGCACATAGATGCATCATATCTAATTTTTGCACAATGTTTTGAGAAATATTCATTTAAATATGAATTACATACCATAAAATGGGTAAAATATCCACTTGTTCACCAAAACAATTTTGATTAATTACTTACTGCTCACAAAATTACCAATAAATATCCAAGAGATAAAGAATTAAATGCTCTATAAAAATGCTATCTTCCATTAAAATAAATGATGCAATATTAAAATACAAATTAAAGCATAAACACAAAGGTGTCCTCGTAATACAGAAATGGAAAGGTAGAGGTGGTGATGCGCGCGGGTGGTTGGTGGCCGCGTGAGGTCTAGAAGAGGCTGGCGGCCAGGCTGGCGGACAACGAAGGCAGTCGCAGGCTGAAGGCGGCGCACAATCGTGCGGAGTGGCTGCAGCAAGGGTGGGCGCAGGGGCTGCCACGGAGGAGATGGTCATGCACTGGAGGTCGCAGGCGGCTGGAGCTCGTGCGAGGGACGCGCGAGGGACGACCGCTAGTGACGCGGGGACGCGCAACAGGCGGAGCAGAAGGGCTCTGCGGGTGGGTGGCTGGCCGACAGTGGCGGAGGGAACAATTGGTCGTGTGCGGGCTGCACGTTGATCAATATATGATTCTCACTCTTTATTCTTTTATTTTAGTCTTCTTCTTGGCAAAATACCCTATAAATACTTGCAAATATATAATTTAGCTTTCTGCAAGCTCTTGTAATATAGCATAATTAAAATGATTTTGGCTAAATAAAAGAATAAAGGAAAAAGAAAAAGAGTGTTGGTTTGGGGTACGGTCAGTTCACCGGGAGGATCGCCCTCCCAATTCGCAGTTTTTTCCTGGAAGTTTCCACCCCCCTTTCATGACTATGGCAGGGCGGCTCATGTATAAATACAGAGTGATCCAAAACTCAAGAGAAGGTCAAGCCTTGACCTAATTGCAAAATAAAACAAGTAGAGAGAGATAGGGTCAACTATGTAATGTATATATCACATATACTTGTACATATGGATTATTTATTTATTTTAGATAAAATTAAAATTATTTTAATCCTGGTATATAACTCTAATAATATTATAAAATTAAATAAAAATCAGAAAAATAAAATAAAAATAAAAAAAATCATCAAACTATTGTATAAAATACACATGTACATATTGCATTCTCTATTTATTATATACCCTTAAATAATCTATAAAAATAAAATAAAAATTATTTTATGCTCCTAAAATTATGTTGTAAGTAAATAAAATATAAAATAAAGGTGTTTTTTGTAAAAATAATAAAATAAAAATACTTGTAAATAATACATAGGTATAATATACATGTATATAATACTATATACTGCATATACATTATTTAATTTTTCATAAAAATAATTAAAAATCATAGAAAATATTTTATAAAATAACAATCATTTTTTATTTTATACACTTTTAATTTAAATTCGTTTACTATTTTTATTCAATTTCTTATTATTTTCTACATCCTGACTTTCTCATTGGTCCATGTCAGACCGTTGACTGAGGTCAACGGTCTCTTCTAGTCGGGTCAGGTTGTCATTCCTCTCGCTGGAGCTTCTTCTCCGGTTTTTCTCTCCCGACTCCGATCTCCTCCTGCCTTGATATTTGGAATCGAGAATCCTCGTACATCCAAGATTCTCACGGTTCCCTAGGATCACCCCTCTTAGAGTTGTGCGTCTCCTATCGATCTTTCCAAACCCCTTGAGAATCCCTATAAAATCTCTCTTGAGCTTCACCGGCCCTTCAACTCATTCCTCGCCACCTTTTTGACCCATAGACACCTCTAGCTGATTGGAGCGACCTTTGAGCTCGAATTGGTGCTAAATCGACGTAGCTCAAGCTATGTAGCCAGACCTCCTTGGACAGTCACATACCAGTTGAGGCTGCTACCTCGACACTCGCCTTCTCCTGAAGCTCAGGAGCTCCTCTGAACCTTCAGGTACCGCTTGCACCCATCGTAGTTCTATCTTCGATCTGACTTTTCCACTCTGTCGCCGTTCGTTGGCTCCAATCACTCGGTCTGGAGATCCTCATCCACATCCCTCTGTTCAGATCGACCCGCCAGATCACCCTCCATCTTCTCACGCAATCTGTTCCCCCTAAGGCTCAACCATTAGTTCGAGATTAGAAAGGGTCTTCTCCTTCCCCCGTGTTCGATGGAGACCCAAACCCCATCCCCCGTCGCCTCTTTCCTTTTCAGCCGCAATAACCAGGACCAGAGCATAGCCTTGAGTCCCCGCTACTCTCTATAGGACATCACGCGTGCATGGAGACCACTTAGAGCCTCTGGCTGCTCCGGTGGTGCTGCTCCAGGTCCCCCCTTCACCGCCACTTCCATCTAAGCACCCCACCTGATGCGGAACACTCCACGACGCAGCCAGACCTCTCCGATCTTTCATCAGACCACCAGAGCCCATCTTATGCTCAATCAAAGTTCACCCATGTCTTGTTCTTGATTACCCTTCGCCCATCATCGGATGAGCCCTCTCCTACCAGATTGCATCTGAGCTTCCATATAGGGCAGCTTTTTGGTTGTTGGATCAGAGCCCTGACATATCTGCTCGTACATCCGCGACATCCTCTATAGCCATTAGACCTGCAGCAGGCATCGATTAGCACCGTACGATAGAGACAACCTCCACGTTCGTCACGTGTCCCCCATGCTCCGCACACACCTGTAAGGGTATATTTCCCTTTTGCCCCGCATGTTTTCCCTTTCAAGTTTAGTCCATTAAATCAATGTGTAGTTAAGAACCTTTACAATTTCGACCTCGTAGTTTATGTTATTTGCATTTTAGTCCCTCTGAATCTGAAGCACATGCAATCCCACGTGAGTTTTGGGCTATTTGCGAAGATCTGTTATGAACTTTTGTGTTGTTAGTTAATATATATTACGTTTTCAGAAATTACATATATACCCCTGTGCATTCAGTATTGAGCACGTGCATGATTTGTTTGGGATTTTTTCAGATAAGGCCCAAAGTTTTTAAAAGGTGTTATTGTTTGGCCCTAAAACTTGAAATATTTTAAAAAAGTTCCCTATGAACCGTGCTTAATTTCACATTAAATTTTGGACTTAATGAGTAGCAAATTAATCCGAAAAATTACCTAAAAATTACCATTAACTCCTGTTGGTGTGTAATATTTATTGTGATTTTGTTGAATTGATTTATTTGCATTTTCTTTATTTAAAAAATAAAAAACCCTTAAAAATGTCCTTTTTTGGCTTATGAAATGATAAAAATTCAAAAAATGTTTTAAAAATTCTATAAAAATTCTAATATGCGCCTATTCATGTGTTTTGCTTCCGATATTAATTTTGTTTAAAAATTCACTTTAAAATCCTAAAAATTACAAAACAATCAAAACTATATAAAAATCATATAAAACCACAGAAAATACCAAAAAAATTCATTTTCAGTTCCTGTTTGTAGCTCTTTATATCTATTTTATCATAAAATTGTCATCCAGGACCTTCGGGCACATAACGTATTTTTAAGTTGCAATGTATTCTTGGTTGTGCACTGTTTGGCATTTTGAGCATATTTTGATTTTTATAAAATCACAAAAAACATTAGAAAAACTTATAAAAATTAACGAAAATATTTCAAAAATATAAAATCTAAAAATATTTTCTATGTAAATTTCTGAGTATTTTTAACTATTTTAAAAATATAAAAGGAGTGTTGTGTTTGTATTTTATCTTGTGTACTTGCTTGCCTTTATCAAAAAATTAAAAAATTGCAAAATTAAAAACCACTAAAAATTGTCTTATTTTGAGAAATTGACTACTTAGTACCTTTCTCGTGCTCCTTGTGTTCGACCATGGTAGCTATACCAGGTAAATAAAATAGCGAACCGCTTACATGTGTTGATTGCTTGTTTTTTATCTGAGTGATTTTATTCTTCTCGACTGAGACTGATTGATTGATCGGGGTCGCAACAACCTTGGATATACTTAACCCTTATTGATTGGTTGCTTATCACACGCGTGTAGGACATGGGCTGTAATTTTTTTATTTTAATTTTTTTTATTTTTTCTTGGTTTTCTTAACATGAAACAAAAATATGAGAAGATGAGGTGGTGAATGGGGATGGTGATGATGGTGATGGTGTTATTATGAAGTAGTGTGGAAGATGAATGTATAACGAAAAAAATGAGCATTAGATAAAATAAAAAATGAGGAAATGGTGATGGAAAGCTTACCATATTGACTTGATCGTCCATCATTGATCAACCAACCTACTTGACATGATCAATCATACTTGATTGATCGAACATTTTTTTATGATTGATCAATTTTTGAATTCAACCCACCAATGTCTCTTCTAAGATCGATCAATTAGAGAATCATCAATCACCATTCTTACCTAATCGATCATATATATCAAATCTTGGTGATTTCTTGTCAGATTTAATTCCAACAACTATATTTTTAAATGCATCCCATAACACTATAAATAAACTCTCAGACTTTTGTTGTAGATACACATCTTGACACATTCTCTCTAGCATCTCTCAAAGCTCTCTACCTTTACATTATTATTGTACAACAACATTTGATATTTATTCCAAGGTGCATAAAGAACTTGATATATGATCCAAGTTGCTGGAAAGCCTTTGATGTGTGATCCAAAGCACATGTAAGTGGTTGAGCTATCTGTGAGAAAATAACTCGAAATAATGGAATAGGTGATTGACCCAGTCAATCGAAATTACTAAATCGGAGAGCTCAGTTACTTCTCTCTTATAGTTGTTTCTTATTCATGATTGACTGTTTTTATTTGTGGTGATTGTCTTCTACGATAATTATATATTTATTATAATAATTTATTTAGCGATCTAGAGAAACTCACAATTGTATGTATACATCCCCTTCAGTTATATATTGACCATTTTAGTGTACACCATCTTTTATTACAGAGAGAGGCATGTCATTGACAATCAACCACTAATGGATCACAATCGTAATGTCTAAGATCACACTTTTCACATTAATTTCCATCTGACCACTATCAAATTGTTATGTTTTACTGCTTCGATTTGTACTCTATCATTTTCTTAATGTGCAACCAACATAAAACGCTTTTGCAAGTTAACGCCAATACTTATTTTTCTCATATCAAGAAACATTATGTTGGTAATTAACCAATATTTCTATATTTCATTCTCTATATATTTAAATTAATAAACATTTATGAAATCTTCTACAATAATTACAAATTTAACTTTCATTTCATGTCGATATCGTAAGAATGAGATCTTGATCTCAAGTTACAAATTAATCTGATTGTTTGAGACAATAAATGCTCAGGCAAAAGAAAAGTGGAAGTGGACATTAAGAAAATTGAAGAAGATGAATCAGGATCAACGTGCAAGGAAAGATGGGAACTTAAAAACTTATTGTCATTAGAAACTTTATACTTGCATAGAAAACCTCAACAAATACAAGAAAATGATTGACAACGTTTGGAAGAAGAGAAGAGGGGATTACAATACTTGGAATTTGGTCGACAAACATGTGGTTCTAACATGCATATTTTGCTATATTTTTTCTTGTGTTGTTTCCCAATGATGACACCCTTGCACCCTTGGAACTATTTATAAGCACCTAAGTTGTTGGAGATACTTTGAAGAGTATTCTAGAATTTATTCTCATTTTCATCTACTAATATATTTGTTTTTTGTTTAGATAAATAAATATCTAGATATTTTTTATCTCTTACCATTTCAAAATCTTCTCTTGAAGTGGATACTTTCCTTGATATATCCATGTGTATGTAACATTCCAACGACAAAGTACTAAAACCTATCTATTGCATGTCTAATTAAATAAATTCTAATTAAAAGATGGCTTTGCTTAAGGAGATGCTTGGATAGATGTACGTGAAGGTGCATGAGAAAATCTTATTCAATTTTCTCCAAAAGACCTGCGATAAGTGTGCAGTGGCATCAGAGCTTTTGATCGAGTATGTATAAAGTGTCTAACACAGGGAACAAGCAGGATAGATCAAGGTAATGAGTGCAAAAAAGTGAATGTGATGTATTTGTCTATAAATGCTATTTTTTGTGAGTTTTCGATTTATATTTTATATTTTTTATTTTTATATTTTTATATTTTTGATTTTGTATTTTCTTTTTATATTTTTATCTTTTTATATTTTCTTCTGAAAAGGATATAAAGCTATATATGAGATATATGTATACAATATAGATAAGAGAGAGATAAAATAGGTAAAGATAGTCAAAATACAGGAAATAAATTATTTTTGGGTTTTTTTTATATTTTTTACTATTTTTGTGATTTTTAGATAATTTTGCTAATTTTGATAGAATTTTAAAGTCAATATTACCCAAAATTAGCGTTAAAATAAATATCTGAAATTAAATTGGAGATAAAAATATCAAGCATACTCAAAAATTCTCCAAATTAATTTTAATATATAGATAATAATATAGAGAAAATTCAGAGAAGAAGTTTTTTTTGGATTTTTAAGAATTTTATATATTTTATAAAGGTTTTAGAGTTTTTCTATTTTTAGCGCTTTTTTATATTTTTTAGTTATTTTTTATTTGAAGTTGTAAAATACTTAAATAAATATTTTTTTTAGAATTTTCCAAAAAGGTAATTTTTATGTATTTTTTGCAAACAAGGATAAAAATGACACTTTCTGATTTTTTGTATATAATTGCTTCAAAATTGCAAATTAAAAATATGGCGTGAAAGAGCATTGCAACAGGAAGTTATGTCTTTTTTGGGATTTTTTCGAGTTATATAGATGCATGAAATAAATAGACAACAAAGAGAAACTATATTCCTAGCATGGGTATTTTTGTAAATATCATAAGTGCATAGGTCAAAGTACAAATTTCTTAGAAATATATAATGCAATAAACAAATTACAGGACTACTCAGAAATATCCAAAGCCCCGAGGGCCTCCGTAATAAATGTGCAGCTCACGTGTATCTATACGTGATCCACGCGCGGGCGTCAAAATGAAAATATCAAATCTTCAGGGGCCTTAATACAAATGTTACAAAAACAATACAACTTCATTAAATAATTCCTGGATCAAATAGATATATACCCAAAAATATAAGCAAAATGCCACCCCTTACGCACGCTAGTCACGTGAGGTGATGTGGCCAAGGACCTATTCATATTAAAGCGAAGTCTAGGGAGGTTTTTGCAAAAATTACATAAATAAATATGCTACAGATAAATGTTTTAGCAGTAAAAAATAAACTACAAGAATTGCAGGGTTAAAATGCAAAATACCCCAGCACTTAGCGAGAATGGATGGATGATAATCGTCACTTATGCCATGTGTCGTGTCCTCACGCGCCGATGACGGTTCATAGTGGATGGCTAGGATTATATCCCAATGAGTGATCGGTTGGCTGATATGAATCGCATCTGACGGTTGTTGTGTGCCTGGGCAGCCGTTCTTGATCCTACGACAGAGAGAGGCGATGGAAGAACGGGGAAGGAGGCCGACAAAGACGACTTTCCCGACCCTGATCAACCTCCTCCGTGATCCTTTGAAGCTCCAAAAGGTTGATCAACCTCCTCCGTGATCCTTTGAAGCTCCAAAAGGTTGATCAACCTCCTCCGTGATCCTTTGAAGCTCCAAAGGGTCGAGATGCTTCCTGCAAGGTCCCTTAGGTGATGGAGGTGTCAAAACTCACCGAGGTTCACCGGTGTGCTCGCACGGGGCCGGCGGAGCGGTGAACCTCCAATGGGCTCCGATGAAGACCAAAAATGCTCCAGGTTATTGTTATGCTCCTCATACCTGCAAGAAAGGTTAAAAGGGTCGCAGGCAAACTGCCGCGACGCTCAGGCAGTGAAAAATAAGACGGGAGTGTTAGTGGAGGCTCACAGGAGCTCAGCTCCAGCGAACTTCGAATGGAGGTGATTAAGGGATCAAAAATGTGATGAAAACTTAATCTAAGACTGTCAATCAATTGCAAGATTTAAAACTAAGTTAAAATGTTAGAAAAGAGACCTCGACTCGATCGGGATCAAGGAGATGGACCTCGCGGCGGAGATGTTCGCCGGAGATGATGAAAGCACGCCAAAGACGCGTCTGACGTCGCCTGAATCGGCTGGAGGTCGTGCTGTCACCACCACCAGTCCCGAGCATAAGAAAGTAGGAGCCAAACGGTCAGAAGGGTGTTCAAAATTAGAATGGAAGAGAGAACTTATTGTACAAGGTGACCGACGGGGCTTAAAGAACGAGGCAAATCTTACGAATCGCTGCTCCAATCCTCGATTTTAAGCATGGGCATGTAAGCTCGATTGACGAGGAAAAAAGTCCTTAAGGCATCGACATGAAATCGTGAAAGGTGAAGCCTCAAAAAATCGAGAAAATTGGCAAAAATGAGGTTTTGACACTGGTAGGAGGTGGGTTAGAGAGTTGACCCGCGGTCAACTCTCGGACCCTCAAAAAGCTTGGAAAAAAGATTTCGGAATTCATTTAAAAATAATAAATGATTTTATTAATTTTAGATTATAAAATAAAAATAATTTATTATTTTATGAATTTTATTTATTTTTTGAGGTATGTAATTACAAGTTAATTTTTAAGGGCTATATATAGGTATATTTGTCTATGTATTTTAATATTGTATTTTTAATTTGTATTTTTTATTTTATTAATTAAATTTATTATTTTATATCTTTAAAAATTATCGTTATACACTTAAATATATTTTTTATTTCATTTTTCTGATGTAAAATATAATATATATATATTATCTATATAGGTATAGATATATGTATTTCATCTATATGTTTTCTTTACATATTTTATTTTTGCATTTTATTTAGTGTTTTATTCCTGTTTTAGTATGTACATATATTATAAATAATATTGACAAAATTATAAAACTATAAAATAATAAAATAATGAATAATGAATAAAATGAATATTTTAATCGATATAGATATACAATGAGAGTCCAAAAGCTAACTTTTACTCTGTAACTCCAAGAAATTGAAACCACCTCCATGAAATGGCTTACTAAAAATTATATACAATTAAAGGTTATTTCAATATATTTTGAATTTTTATTTAAGAGATATGGGTCTGAGAAGTTGGGATTTTGGAATCTTATTTAGAGTGTAACCTTTTATCTGTATACTATTTTTGTATGAAATGGATTTTGTATTTTTCTATTTTTAATTATCTACAACTTTCATGTTCAAAGTTTATTTATTTGAGGTATACAAGTGGAACTAAAAATAAGTCTAAAAAATGAATAAAAATGAATTAATAGAAGGGAATTTTATTGATTTTTGGCCCTTATCTCCTCTTACTTTATTCCTTGTCGACCTAGTCATCGAGATGCCTAGGTCATGAGGTTTCAGATCATAAAATATTTTCAATATTTTATTCTTTTTCTTTTCTTTCTTTTATTCTATAATTTTGGCTTTAAAAACCATATTTTATACACTATTTACACAATGATGCATGAATGGTAAAATGCATGAATTAAGCCTATTTACACGCATTTACTAGGGATTTTAAGGCCAAAATGATAGAATAAAGATGATGAAATGGAGATTCATCACACATCTTAATTCGATTTATAATCTTTATTTACATTTGCATGATATTATTGTATAACGTTACTTTTTTTTGTCTGATACTCATCTCACCAGGACAACTCTGATCGGTGGAACATTTTTGCTACTCTTGCTATAACTGATATAGGCATATTCCTTCACCCGAGGCAAACTCTAATGGGTGAGGCTAAACCACCACGAGACCTGTAAGAACCATTGCAGAACCGTCCAAATCCACTACCTATCTGTGAAGGTTCACGACGATGTGGCCCTCAAGTTAGGGCACTAGGTCATACATGTTGATCCAATTATTCAAACAATCCCAAGTAGACATGAGAACCTATCAACGTTTTTCTCCGGATATGAGTAATCGATATCAGTCTTAATAATAATTAATTCATTCCACACTCGGGTCATCATATGCCTTGTATTATTTTAGTGCAAGTCCTTTCCGTTATCATGTACTTATCCATATTATCTAATCATAGTTCCTTACTCGAAAGCACCATTTATCAGGGTTTGACACAATCCATTCAGCTGGTCATTTAGGATTCTGACACTTATCCTCTCATGGTAGGTCCACTTAGTTATCAAACATTTGCATCATGGATAATCTACAGTCTTGATGTTTTTTTGGTTCTTACGATGTGACTTCAAGGTACTTGGTACCTTAGGGTTGGGGTATTTGTATGCCTGTGTTGAGGTACGTGCATTGTAACTAAGTTGCAAATACATTAGTGTTTCATTTGTCTTTTTAAAGTTGTGGTAAATTTGCAGTCTTAACTCATATCAGTCTTACATTATGACTCTAAAGTATTTAGTACTTTAGGGTTAGGGTACCACCGCATGCATGCATTTGAAGTATGTATATCCTATCCAAGTCCCAACTCTCTCACGTGCATTTATAATCCCTATACATATTTATTCATAATATATCTTAGTGCTTGTACTTCTAAGCTCCTCAAATGCTTCATATGCATACTTACCTTCCACTCAATATCCCCTAAATCGCATTTAGGTCCATTTCCCTCTTTGGAAAATCTAATGCTCGTGAAATCATCACTCTCAACTAGGTTATAATTCTATTATATGGTTTATTTTATTCACTATCATCCATGATTATTAGGCTAACTCTAGAAGGAACATAGTCCACATCACCACATCTCCTCAGTGTGTTAACTTGTCTCAAATCTATTCATGTGTCACCTAAGGACAGACACTTTGATATCATTTGATGATCTAACATAGGAATAACTTGTTCAATGATCTTTGAGTGTCTATAATAATAAATTGGATTGATATGGGATCTATCCCACTTAATGGTCTAGTGGTAGTACAATGTGTCTACACACAAAAGACTAGGGGTTCAAATCCCACTCTTGCAGGGGTTGCGTTAGGTAGTCGACGACCAACGTAAAAAATAGTCAAATCTTTCAACATGTATTTGAGCAAGAATCCATGTAGTCGACCCTACTTATAGTGGGAGAAGGTTTAGTACATTCATATGGTCTCTATTCCAACTATCCATAATACATTAGAGAATCACATTAACATCACAACATCAAGATATGATTTGGATTCTATTGACAATAATAAGTTTGGATATCCGTTGATCATAAGGATATTTATATAATCGAGGATTCTCATTCAAGATGTAGCTTAAAGATTTGGAGTCATCTATGTTCAATATATTTAGAATTTATCATGGATGAAATACACTTCTGGTAATTTACAGATATTGAAAGATCCTATCCATTTTTATCAAGAAACGCATTAGTTTTGTTCCACATGTCAGTATTGATCGTCACAACACTATGTTGATTGATCAATACTAGTAGATATCTAAACTTAGCTGACTGATCAGTCAATCTCCATGATTGACCATCATTTATTTTTCCGTTTTTCACCATACTTATCCAATTATTCCAGGTTTCGGATTGAACAATTCAGAAATGGTCGATCAATGAATTTGATTGATCGATCAGCTTGATCAATCAGTCAATTAGTTGATTGATCATCGAAATTTGGATGAACGATCGTTTATGGTGCTTTCCAAAAAAGTTCTAGATTTTTGAAAATAATGATGTCTTTTGTTCTCCTTCTCACGCTTGTTATAACGATATAAAAGTTGTATTTTTGGATAAGCGGAGCTCTTGGAAATATCAGAAAATTGACATGATACGATTTTGAAACTCGACTTGCATGCGCTTAAAAAGATCAGATCTGAACACAAAATGACGAGCATAAGATGTATGGTGATCATTGGACCCAACAAAAAGATGAAAAAAAATCAAAATTAATACCTTTGTGTTTGTTTCCCCAGATTCTTCCTCCTGCTCGAAAATCTCATTTTCGGGGTGCTTTGCATAAAAAACTCTCCTCCAAGGTGATGTCCTAGGGTTTCTAGGTGTCTATGTTGTTTTGTCTGTATTATTTTACCCTTATCCTCCTACTTTATTCCTTGTCGACCAAGTCAATATTGGCTTGGTCATGGGGGGTTTAGGGTAAGTTAGTCTTTCAAATACTTTATCTTTATCTTTTCTTTTCTTTATTCATTTATTTTATGTTTATATACATGCATTTATGTATTAATTACAAACAATAGTTAGTGTGTTAATTTGTACAAGTTAGATATATTTGCATCTATTTATCTAAGGAGTTAAAGATAAAATAAAAGAATAAAGGTCAATGAATGGGTATTCATCAAGCTGTCATTGTTCTCTCTTGGCCATGCACATGCTTGATGATATTAGTATGAACCAATTTGTTAAAAATACAAATATCAACGATAAAGATGAGGTAGTTACCTTAAAAATTATATTAACTTTATCCTTAAACATAGAGCTGTATTTGATGTTTGTCTAGGGCAAGAAACTAGCTTCAATGTAAGGAAAGTAAACTCTTTTATCTAATATAATTGCGATGATAGAAGCCAAATGATCCCAGTAGCCGTCTGCGGAAGAGATCAAATACAACGAAGTGCAGGACTTTCAACAGTAGGATGATTCTGAGAAAGTGAAATACGATCAAGCTTGCGAGATGATCAATGATAAGGCTCATCACAAAAATCTGGTCACTCGATTTAGTTAGTCTTGTCCAATCGAATTCAATTATTCATGACTCATTAGTCTCGTCTATTTTCAAGTACAACCATTCCATGTGAGGTCATACATGAATTGAGATCTAACGAAAAGCTTGGGCTTTCCAAAATTCCTTCCCAACTCGTCACTCAAAGCCTGCTACCTACTCGACCTCCGGCGGATAGTACCATTTTCTTCCCGTGCTCAGAACGGGACAAAATTTATTGCTAATTTAGCATGAATTCCTTCTGACTCCAGTATAGATAATGATCGATGGCTTAATTGGGCCTTGTTGTCTTCTAATTCTTCATAGAATACCCCCATTAGTTCTTGTTAGGTAAGATCAGTGTATTCATTCTATTCTGATGTGGTCTTATCTCACATTTATTTTCTTAATAGGCTTAGGGTTTAGGATTGCTATTTAAACTTGTGGAAATGATACAAAATCAATATTTCATAAAAATGTGGAATCACACCCAAGTGCATGATTGTGGATGCTAGAAGTGAAACAACTTATCAACCATTTGTTAGGAGATTGCAACTTGCAAGTGATAGGATCAAGTAGTCGAGAAGGTGCATTTGCGGATCATCGAAAATGATCTAGTGTATATAATATACATTCTATAAAATCACGAAAATTCTTTTCATTTTTTTTCATAATCATACATACTTCTCTTAATAAGGTTTAGATTATGTAAACAAACATCTTCCTATTTTTTGTTCAGGAATTCCTAGAATTAATCGAAAGTATTACATTTCATTCTTTGAAAAGAGAAAAACACGTTCCATACTTGTCATGTCATCTCAAGAGACATTCGAGTTGAGCATTGTTGGATATCCTAATTCGAAGATGATAGCGGTAGCTGCATGAGGATTGATTGGATGGTGACATAAACTCGAATATTTTGTTAACCATTTACACATTTTTTAGATTTATTTTTAGTTCCACTTTTTATACCTCAAATAAATAAACTTTGAACATGAAAGTTGTAGATAATTAAAAATAGAAAAATACAAAATCCATTTCATACAAAAAATAATATACAGATAAAAGGTTACACTCTAAATAAGATTCCAAAATCCCAACTTCTCAGACCCATATCTCTTAAATAAAATCTCAAAATATATTAAAATCACCTTTAATTGTATATAATTTTTAATAAGCTATTTCATGGAGGTGGTTTCAATTTCTTGGAGTTATAGAGGTAAAGTTAGCTTTTGGACTCTTATTGTATATCAATATCGATTAAAATGTTCATTTTATTCATTATTCATTATTTTATTATGTTAGATTTTTATAATTTTGTAAATATTATTAATAATATATGTACATACTAAAACAGGAATAAAACACTAAATAAAATCCAAAAATAAAATATGTAAAGAAAACATATAGATGAAATACCTATATCTATACCTATATAGATAATATATCTATTATATTGTACATCAGAAAAATTAAATAAAAATATATTTGAGTGTATAAATATAAGTTTTAAATATATAAAATAATAAATTTAATTAATAAAATAAACAAAATACAAATTAAAAAATAAAATATTAAAATACATAGATAAATATACCTATATATATAGCCCTTAAAAATTAACTTGTAATTACATACCTCAAAAAAATAAAATTCATAAAATAATAATTTTTTTATTTTATAAATCTAAAATTAATAAAATCATTTATTATTTTTAAATGAATCGAAATCTTTTTTCCAAGCTTTTTGAGGGTTCGAGAGTTGATCGCAGGTCAACTCTCTGACCCGCCTCCTGCCAGTGTAAAAACCTCATTTTTGCCAATTTTCTCGATTTTTTGAGGCTTCACCTTTCACGATTTCATGTTGATGCCTTAACGACTTTTTCTCCTCGCCAATCGAGCTTACACGCCCATGCTTAAAATCGAGGATTGGAGCAACGATTCGTAAGATTTGCCTCGTTCTTTGAGCCCTGTTGGTCACCTTGTACAATAAGTTCTCTCTTCCATTCTAATTTTGAACACCCTTCTGACCGCTTGGCTCCTCCTTTCTTTTGCTCGGGACTGGTGGTGGTGACAACACGACCTCCAGCCGATTCAGGCGACATCAGACGCGTCTTTGGCGTGCTTCCATCATCTCCAGCGAACATCTCCGCCGCGAGGTCCATCTCCTTGGGCCCGATCGAGTCGAGGTCTCTTTTCTAGCATTTTAACTTAGTTTTAAATCCTGCAGTTGATTGACAGTCTTAGATTAAGTTTTCATCACATTTTTGATCCCTTAATCTCCTCCAATCGAAGTTCGCTGGAGCTGAGCTCCGGTGAACCTCCACTGCCACTCCCGCCTTATTTTTCACCGCTTGAGGGTCGCGGCAGTTTGCCTGCGACCCTTTTAACCTTTTCTTGCAGGTCTGAGGAGCAGAACAATAACCTGGAGCATTTTTTTGTCTTCATCAGAGCCCCTTGGAGCTTCACCGCTCCGTCGGCCTCGTGCGAGCACACCGGTGAACCTCGGTGAGTTTTGACACCTCAATCACCTAAGGGGACCTTGCAGGAAGCGTCTCGACCCTTTTGGAGCTTCAAAGGATCACGGAGGATGTTGATCGGGGTCAGGGAAAGTCGTCTTTGTCGACCTTCTTTCCGTTCTCCATCGCCTCTCTACATCGTAAGATCAAGAACGACTGCCTAGGCACACAACAACCATCAGATGCGATTCATATCAGCCACCCGATCACTCGTTGGGATATAATCCTAGCCATCCACTATGAACCGTCATCCGCGCGTGAGGACACGACACGTGGCATAACTGACGATTATCAGCCATCCATTCTCGCTAAGTGCTAGGGTAATTTTGCATTTTAACCCTGCAGTTCTTGTAGTTTATTTTTTACTACTAAAACATTCATCTGCAGCATATTTATTTATGTAATTTTGCAAAAACCTCCCTAGACTTCGCTTTAATATGAATAGGTCCTTGGCCACATCACCTCACGTGACTAGCATGCGTAAGGGGTGGCATTTTGCTGCGGGACCCTCGTGTTTTTTGGGTATATATCTATTTGGTCCAGGAATTATTTAATGAAGTTGTAATGTTTTTGTAACATTTGTATTAATGCCCCTGAAGATTGATGCCCATGCGTGGATCAGGTGTAGATACACGTGTGCTGCACATTTATTACGGAGGCCCTCGGGGCTTTGGATATTTCTGAGTAGTCCTGTAATTTGTTTATTGCATTATATATTTCTAAGAAATTTGTACTTTGACCCCTACACTTTATGATATTTACAAAAATACCCATGCTAGGAGTATAGTTTCTCTTTGTTGTCTATTTATTTCATGCATCTATATAACTCGAAAAAATCCCCAAAAAATAGACATAACTTCTTGTTGCAATGCTCTTTCACGCCATATTTTTAATTTGCAATTTTGAAGCAATTATATATAAAAAAAATCAAAAATGTCATTTTTATCCCTGTTTGCAAAAAAATACATAAAAATTATAAAACCTTTTTGGAAAATTAAAAAAAATTATATTTATTTAAGTATTTTACAACTTCAAATCAAAAATAACTAAAAAATACAAAAAAGCGCTAAAATAGAAAAACTCTAAAACCTTTATAAAATATATAAAATTCTTAAAAAATCCAAAAAAATAGCTTCTTCTCTAAATTTTCTCTATATTATTATCATATATTAAAATTAATTTGGAGAAATTTTTGAGTCTGCTTGATATTTTTATCTCCAATTAATTTCAGATATTTATTTTAACCCTAATTTTGGGTAATATTGACTTTAAAAAATCGATCAAAATTAGCAAAATTATCTAAAAATCACAAAAAATAGTAAAAAATATATAAAAACCCAAAAATATTTTATTTCCTGTATTTTGACTATCTTTACCTATTTTATCTCTCTCTTATCTATATTGTATATATATTATCATATATAGCTTGATATCCTTTTCAAAAGAAATATAAAAAGGTAAAAATATAAAATGAAAATACAATAACAAAAAAATAAAAATACAAAAATCAAAATATAAAATATAAATTGAAAAGTTATAAAAAATAGCATTTATAGACATCACATTCACTTTTTACACTCATTACCTTGATCAATCCTGCTTGTTCCTGTGTTAGACACTTTATACATACTTGCACCTATACACATTTTTTGTAGAGTTATAATAAATTTTAACTCCACATTTATTTTCATTACTTGATCATCATTATGGGGTTAATTGTTGTTTGAAGTAGGGTTTCATGTGAGGTCAACTCAATGATTATTGATTCGCCTTATGAATTAACACGACCTCCGCAAAACTTGCTTCAATAAAAGGCGTCGTTGTCAGGGAGCAACAACGTATAGATTGGCATTCATTCTTGATTGTGATTATTTATCTATTTTTGCATCTTTATTTATTTTCTCCTTTATTTGATATAATTGTTTGACTTATCTAATCACTTTCTCTTGTTGACTTTGTACGAGGTTCCGCAGATTGAGGGAGGCGCTCTACCCAAGGCATTTGCGCACCCACGTGAAGGCGGCAGGAGATTTCTAACCTAGCATCAAAGGACGTTTGGAGGACTTGAGAAGACAGCCGTATTTTTAGCATTTTTGTAGCATTTATTTGTGTAATTTAAGTGAGAGAGAGACCTTTATTTATTGTAATAATACATGTACCCAGGACTCAAGACATTCGGGCCCAATTTCCACGTGATTGTTCACTTGGGGCTCACCACAGTTCTACCGCTTTTTCATCGCATTTTTCATTTGTTTCTCGATTTTGTTTTATTTATTTTGTGTGATGGAACCGTTACTTTAGGAGTTGCTTGATGATAGAGTAGGTCCAAACACCTAATTATATTTGCCTGTGACTATAGTGACGTTTGGATCTAGTCAAATATCAAATTGCATCTTACTTAGTCTCGGAACCCCGCACCACGAGAGTTCTTCATACATCGCCTGCAGGACCCATTGTTGTGGGCATCGAGGAGACTCTAAGACCGGACACTTAGGTTCCATTCTTATTCATTAGCATTGGTTCTTCATATTAATAGCAATTTCTGAACTTAGAGCGATTTCATCGACTTGCATTTGCATATGAAGTAAGTTTCAATTTTGCTAAGCATCTTTGCATGTAGAGTGTTGGAGGTAAGGTGAGCATTTACGCTTTAGCAAACATCATTGATTTGCCGCTTGCATTGCTTTTCCGACTCTCCCTCTGATTTTCACTATCTAGGTGCTTAAAGGAATTGATTCCTCGATAGGTGCGTGCATTTCCTACTAAAAATCCAAAAAAGTGATAACAATAAAATTGAGATTGTTAATACTACTTGACCCTAAAAAAGACCAAAAAGAAAAATCTTGTCTTGTGACGAGTAACCCCCTCATTGTCTTCACATTTTATTTGCTCGTGCACACCCTAAGGACTAGTACCAAAAATCCTATTCAACCTCCTAAGTGTTTGCGCAACATTTTGACTTCTCACCCAACTCTAAAACAGACAAGATAAAAAGACCGTTCTTTCACGGTCCTACCAAGTTGAGTAGGTGAATTGAGGGTTTTGTATTGCATGTGTCTGTAGATTGTTTTTTGTGCATTATAGATCTCTTCTGCGCATTCGCATCTTTTCTTTCACACTTCTCTTGACTTGACCATCGTGCTCTCCCGATCATTTTCTCTTGCTTCAAAGATGACTGACTGGAGTGCTTTTTATTCGGACTTTGTCAATCTCTCGTTCACTCTGGCCGGTCCACCTCTCTTTTTTCTAGAGGACTTAGTTCCTGATTTTTGTACATATCCGATCAACCCATTATTTCAGGACTCGGAATATGACCTTAACGAGTCATTTCCACCACCATCTCCTTCACATTTCGACAACCCGCTCTTCCTTGAGTATCCCAACCCGGAATGTGATTTTCGTCCACACCCACCCCCACATTCGACTCGCCCAATCCTGAGATTTTGGAGTTACCTCTGATGATTTCCACACTTGAGAGTTTGAATCAGATAATGGAGCATATAACTTGAGGGTGAATGATTTTGGTTAGTATAAATAAGATCCAGAATGTCACTCCATTATTTGAGGATGATCATGAGAGCTTGCAATCACCCAAAATATAAAAGAATGAGAAAATTTTAAAAACACAAAGAATTCGGAGAACCATGGTTGACTCAGATGAGAGAGTGCCCATCTGCCAAATCCTTACCCACACTTGCACTCACATCTTGTCCCACCTTTGGCCCGGAGGATGCTGTTGTACAGACTGCTCTTGGAATTCCTCGTGTAGATGATGATTCCGAGCTCCTTTGTATCGAGGAGGTCCAAAAATTTTTTAAAATTATTGACCGAACCTGGAAGTGGTGGCCACCATTCATGAGATCATCCCGCCCCATTTCAACAGGTCATGATCGATTTATCTGCTCTTCCCAAGAAGAGAAAGCGGAGGAGCATATCTGAGTGTCATATATTGACCATGGCCACTACCCACGCCTTCACACCGTCCTCTTCCTAGAAAAAGAACATGACCACACCTTTCCTTAGATGCACCCCATCTCTGACCATACATGAGATCACACTCTCCTCGACGACGATGCTTCGATTAACATATTACCCTTCTCGTTGGTACCGTCTCTTCACTTAAAGCCTCTAAAGAAGACCAGGATGATAGTACAGTTGTTGATGGATCTATCAAGAGGCCGAAGGGTATCCTTGAAAATACCGTCATTTCAATTCAGGGCACGAGGTACAATGTTGATTTTGTCGTATTCCCCATGGAGATCTCCACAGGGGAGCACTCTCTAATCATACTGGGATGACCATTTCTCACCTCTACGAGGGTTGTTATTGATTATGGATAAAGAGAGATTTGCTTCCTTCTTGTTGACAATAGCGAGGTGGTCATCACTACACCCACTACCGATCAGAGACCTACACCTGATGTGACTACACATATTCTGAATGACCTCGAGGACCATGACCTTGATGAGACCATTAGAGAATTTTGCTGCTTATTGGAATCCACTGAGACCCAAGAATTCCTCTCTAAGGAGGAAGACATGGAAAGCATGGATCTCAGAAGTTCCTTCTTTTAGGACTTGTCGATGTATTGATGACATCCGCGGGATTTACATGATCGACACCATTGAGCGAAGGGCAAGTATTGATGAAACTAAGGCCGAATTTGATATTGTTGCTTTTATTCAGGTTTCGGGCCTTTTGATGAACATGATGACCCAATTGAAACTGTAGAGGACAAACATGATTCGACTACTTCAACTGATGAGTTCATTCCTTTTGGTTTAACCAAGATGAGAGCTCGTAGGACGATACTCACTACACTTCTTCTGATGATGAGTTCGTCCCTTCTCACAATGACATTAGCGAGACACCCATGGCCGGAACGAGCCGCACTACTTCAACTCTTCCACTCACCCGTCTATGCCTCTTCACTTTAGGATCATTGAGGACCTTCACCGTATCTACCCTGATCGGTTAGTATCATCTGAGGACCCCGATGTCGACTTGCACCTTATCAGATCTATCCCTCAGCAATCCCACAAGAAGGTTTGCTTTCAACCTTCTTGACCTTTTGTATATCCACTCTGTTGTGTATCTGCTTTTGTTTACCTCCGTCTATCTTCTGTATTGCTCATCCACCACATTCTCTTGTGTGTGCCCTTGCTCAAGACGTACTTTGTCCTAAGTATAGGAGGGGTGGATGTGCCAAGTGTTCATTCGTCGTCCTGTTTCATCATTCCTGTTGTTGCCTATACTTAGGACCTCTTTTACCCTAAGTATAGGGGGAGAGTTGTGTGCATCCTTTCTCCATCTTCTTCCATCTTCAGATCTCTTTTCTTCTTTTCATCTTTTCCTTTTCTATTTTTTTCTACCGAAAAGGTGTCGCCCTTTCTGTCCAGTCTTCTATACTTAAGATGTACTTTATCCTAAGTATAGGGAGTGTGCACCCCGAGTTCTTCTATTCTTTGATCCTCTCCATTGTCTCCTCTTCTTGTCTATACTTAGGGATATCTTCCCCTAAGTATAGGGGAAGACAGTCTGAGTACAATCTGTTCATTCCCACCGTCCCTGCTTTGTGTACAGTCTGCTATACTTAGGATTATTTGACCCTAAGTATGGAGGGGGCAATCAACTTCTTATTCGTTCATTCATTTCTTCATTCGTTCTTTATTCTTTAGACTTTTCTATACTCAGTACAACTTTGATTTTGTGAAGACAAGTTTGATGATTAAATTTAATCCATCCTTCTTTTTCTTTTTCTTTGTTCTTTTTCTGCACTTTTTGCATAAGTATTTGCTAGGGACTAGCAAAGGCAAGTATATGGGGATGATTAATCTCCATTTCATCATCTTTATTCTATCATTTTGACCTTAAAAATCCTAATAAATGAGTATAAATAGGCTTAATTCATGCATTTTACCATTCATGCATCATTGTGTAAATAGTGTATGAAAAATACAGTTTTTAAAGCCAAAATTATAGAATAAAGGAAAGAAAAGAAAAAGAATAAAATATTGAAATAATTTATGATCCGAAATCCCGTGACCTAGGCATCTGGATGACTATGTCTACAAGGAATAGAGTAAAGGAAGATAAGGGCCAAAAATCAATAAAATTCCATTCTATTTAATTAATTTTTATTCATTTTGGGACCTATTTTTAGTTTCACATTTTATACCTCAAATAAATAAACATTGAACGTGAAATTTGTAGATAATTAAATATAAAAAAATACAAAATTTATTCCATACAAAAATAATATACAGATAAAAGGTTACACTCTAAATAAGATTCCAAAAACCCAACTTCCCAAACCCACATCTCTCAAATAAAAACTTAAAATATATTAAACTCACCTTCAAGGTTCAGGAAACGGTATGTGTCTGCGTTCGGACTGGTCACCGAATACTGATTAAGCGATATGCGGGGGCATATGCGAGGTATATGCGGTTCTAAGCAGTTTTCTAATTTTTAATTTAAAAATAAAAAAATATCTATGAATAACATTACCATTGAAGTTATGTATCTAAGTGGAGTTAAAGAAGTTCTAAGAAAAACGGTTAATGTTAGATGGGTGCGCATATATACTTTTAATTACCTCATATTTAATCACAAAAAAACATTTACCATAAAAACTTTACATTATATGATTTGTAATAACAAAACTTCAATACATATACATGCATCTACATGTGCAAAACCTCAATCAGCATATATAAAAAATATTCGACGATACAATTCATATACTCATGAAAATAATACATGAGAAAAACATAAAACATTGCATATACATAATGGTATAATGCGTTGCAATTGTATAGAAATGCATGTCCTATTCTAACAATTTAATGAAGAGGCAGAGTTACAAAATTAAGGACCTAAATGAGAAGATTGAAAAGTTGGAGCTGCTGGAACAGTATGCGGGGCATATGCGGGATATGCGGGACATATGCAGGCCACATATGCAGCGAGGGCGCATAATGCACTGATTCAAAGGGCATTTTTATGAACTAACCATAGGGATTCACAACTCAGGGCAAGGAAGACCGTGTATGCAAATCGAAATAATCCTTATATGGGCTTAAGTAGTCTCCCATGCAGTGGTACAAGAAGTTTGACAGCTTCATGATTGACCACGAGTTCAATAGGAGCCCATACAACAATTACCATAACAAGGTCGAGGATGACTCCTTTATCTATATACTATTGTACGTCGACAACATGATGATTGTTGAGCAACCCATCGAAGGAGCATTGGTAGGTTGTCAAGCAGATTTTCTGCTATCTGAGAGGAACATCTAACACTGGCTTCATCGACATAAGTGATTTGAAGTGTTTGGTAGTAGGATATTCAGATTCAGATTACATTGTAGGTGCCGATGTGAGGAGATCAATGACAGGCTACGTCTTCAATTTAGAGAATTCAGTCATTAGTTGGAAAATATCCTTAAAACCATCAATTACTGTATCTATCATAGAGGCAAAATACATGGATTTGATAGAGGTTTCAAAAGGAAGACATTGAACTTAGTTGAAGATCTCGATCCATAATAGGATCAGGCTATAGTATATTGTGACGGTTTCAGTGTGATATGCTTAGCCAAGAATCAAGCGCATCATGAGAGGACCAAACACATAGATGTCAAGTATCACTTCATTTGTTCTAAAAAGATGATCAAGGTGAAGAAGGTCGACACAACAGATAATCCAATCAATATGTTCATAAAGGCAACTCATGCAAGTTCAAACACTACTTGAACTTGCTCAATGTCAACAGTTGAAAGTAACCCTAAAGACGACGACACAATGAAGCTTAGCGAATCTTCTCAGAAATTCAATTCAAGGTGGAAATTATTAATATACCTTGAACCCTAACAATTAGACCCATGTTGAAAAACCCCATATGCACCCCTTCTTGCGTACCATACCCCAACAAATGGTTCTATTTGTATTCAAGCATACAGATCATTTTGTTTCAAGAATATGTCTATACGAAAGTACTATATAAACTCCCTAGGGATAGGGTTCTCATAATACTTTGTACTCTATCTTCTTTCTCAAAATAGTGAAATCCTATCGTTGCACCCAAGGATGTAGCCCAATTATGGGTGAAACTTGTAAATTTATGTCTCCTTGCTTGATTGATCTTGTTTGTTCGTGCTTCCACGATTCGCAACACCTAAACTCTAGCCGACTTTATTGTATTGTACTCCATTTCAATATCCCACCAAACCCAATATCGTAAATAAGTGTTAATTATATAAGTGTTAATTATATAATTGCAATAAGTCTCTTTATTCTTTAATTTTAGATAAAATAATTGTTAATTATATAATATTAATATTTGTGATTAGAATGATAATTAGTTGAAATTAATGATTATTTACATGCATTTTACCAAGGATTTTAATCAAAATGAAAGAATAAAAGCGATGAATCACGGATTCATCATAAACTTGTAAATTAGTGTCTTTGTGCTTGCTTGATTGATCCCGTTTGTGCGTGCTTCCACGTTTCACAACACCTAAACTCTAGCCAGCTTTTCTTTTAGCATTGTATTGTACTCACCATTTCAATATTTAAAAATCAACCATAAATATCAAGGAGTATAAACATAGTAAAGCAATAACTTAATTGCAAGATAGAAAACTCTTAAATCCTTGCAAAGTAAAGCATCAGCAAGACAGTAATATACACTAGGCAATGCATTTTGATAGTGACCCCTATATTTGACTTGCCACTTGTCAACCAAAGAACAATATGTCCAACAAATCTGAAATCTACGTCTAAAAGCATCACTAAAATTGCCCTAAAACTATGTAACATGGAAAAAGTTTTAAGCAGTCTCTCGTCGTTGATGTAACACAGTAGCATGCACTACTCAATTATGGTTCTTCTATTGTCATCCCGATAACATTTAATTGTTAAAACAATTGCATATCTAAAACCATCATTAAGTATAAACAGATTGATGATGACATTGATAGAGTTTGTGCCAACAACACAAACTCTATCTTCTATTGTAAAGGTTTAGATTATTCCTCGAGAGCAAAGATAAAAGACCATCAATAAAGCATATGCAGACCACGAAGCCCACTAACATATAGGGATAAAAACTATTCATTTAAAACTAAAATAGAACCTCCTGTGAAAACTCCAACGACACCCTCAAAAATATTCATCTATTTATCTAAAGAGAAATAAATACATCTATCCAAATGGAAAATCAATCTCCAGACTTAAGCCATGCTAGTTCTGACACACTCCCATCTTCATTCGCAAAACCAACGAACTGGTTTAACAGGAACACGCATTTAAGAATTGAAAGAGAATTTATTGCATGGTTGTTTATACCTTAGCATAGAAGAGGGTCATCTCTTTCACCAGACCATTCCCATCCTAATAAGAATATCAACTGGGAAAAACTAGATGTCCTGGAGACTTTCAACTTCATATTAAACAACAAAGATATCACAAATAAGCTCTCAAACTAGACACTTGATTATCCAAGGACATTAAGTAGCACAATATACTAAGGGCTATATAAGTTACCCATCTAGCAATCCCTCTCTTGAGGCAAGATTATAAAAAGTGAAAATCTTGCTTTAGATGCCCAAGGTTCTTATGGTTATCAATCTGATACATGCTTTCATGTGTGCAACTCATTGCATTTTCTCGCAATCTGATACCAAGCTCAAGCATGTAACGAATTTCTACCCAATTAAGCTTGTAGGTGAAGTTTAAGATAATGTCAGGTGTTCTAGACAAGCTTGTAGGTGAACTGATGTGAACACATAACACTGACAATGACCTTCATAGCATTTGATACTCCAATTTCTTTTTATGTTCAGTAACTGAAATCTGAATCCATAAAAAAAGAACAAAGCATACTGATGAGAAGCCACCATGGGCTACATAGCTAGGTTATCGTTATTGTGTTATGCAACCCATCGTTACTGCGTTGCGTTTAGTGGATGCTGATGAGAAGCCACCCATGGGTTACATTGCTAGGGCACTTGACACTGCAAAAGAAATGATTATTGAAAACTTTGACAGGAGTGAAACAGTCCTTCTGAAACCACTTAGGAAGAACCATCGAAGAAACCGTTGACAAAGATGAAAAGAATGGAATCATAACTATTGGTCTCTGCAACCTTCTTACTGACTATGCAGCAATTCTCGGAGCATTGGATTGTATTTTCACAGTTAATATTTAAAAAAACAACTATAAATATCAATAGAGTAGAAACCTATAGCAATCCCTCAGCTGCCAGATAGAAATCCTCAAAAAATCCTAGTGAAGTAAGCTTCAGAAATACAAATCCACTTGCATATACATTTTCATAGTTATCTCATGCATTCAACTTCCCACTTCCGCTATTAAAGCAACTCTCAAATAAAGAACAATATTAAGTCCAAGTGCTTTTGAGGTTATATCTTAAAGAAATTGCATAACACTATGAAGAATGCACTTCCAACCATAACCAGTGGCGGGTTCAATAGCATACCCTTCACCAGAACCAATGGCAAATTTAATAAGATAACAAGGATTCTTTAAGAGGTCTCTCATTCTTTTCGTAACCATTTAGCATTTGCCTCCAAATGCTAGATATGTTCATTTTCGTTGTTCCCAATTTAAACATGATGTAAAATGTACACTTCACAATATAACATCTGCAAAATTGCATAAAACTCTCCAATACCTTTAACTTGGTCACTGAAAAACAGTATGTTAGATAAGATACCAACAATTCTTCAGATTGTCTCCCTTTCCTGATGGATTTTAGCATTCACATCCGAGCAATGGATTAGATCATCTATCAGAATAAATCTTATGGGTACTTCATACTCTGCTATGCAAAAAACAAGCACATATCTTCTAGATGCAACAAGGGAAAAGGCAGAGCCCCTTCCCTTTGTAAATGCAATCACAACCATATCCAAAATCTAAGGCATTAGAAATCCCCAGCCATTACTCAATTTCGATTCTTCTTGTCATCTTGGCAACACTTAATTGTTTAATAATTCTGAAGCAACACACTGTCATAAAAAATGACAGTATATAATGTCTCAAAATAATTTGAGCTCATAACAAGGTTCCATATAAACAACTTAATGCAAAAAGGAAGTAACATGTGATAAAAAAAACTTGCAATAAAGTATATGTACACCACCAAGCCTACAAATATACAGGAATGCAAATAAATATCTTTTAAATTAAAATAGTAGTTGCTTAGATTCATATCTCTGCTAGTGAGGATGAACTCCAATAATCCCCAATAGTAGCAACCCCTCCGATGCAACGTATATCATGATGGTGGAATCATTTGTTTAAATCTTCGATACTTTCACCATGTCACCCCCATCCTAAAACAAGATCCTTAGACATCATTTTCAATAACAATGAAAATGCATAACAAAACACAACCTGCAAACTACACCTAACTTGCATTTTGAAAAGGACACGAAGAACAGCACACTCAACAAAGAAAAAAGGAAGTAGAGGGCGACGATCAAATGAAGCATCGAAAGCCATCAAAGGTATACATCATAAATATCCAAACCAGATTCAAAGCACAAAACACAATCAAGCCAATAGATACCATTGAATAGGCATATTATCTTCTCGCACTTATAAGCATATCCAGCATGCCTTGACCTACGCCTGGAATGTGAGCAAATATATCATGTCAATTGCTCAATCGTACTTTGACTATCTTATGTAGATCTGAATTAGGTTCTCGGTATTATCAACGGAACACGCGGGCATATTCTTCGACTAGAGAAAAAAATACTGCACATCCATCCATTGTGCTACCTCTAAAATTAAAGAATAACCTCATATGCCAACTAGCAATGTAGGACTTATCTTCATAACACCACAACTTATCTTCATATCACCAGGTACCTTCAACTATTCATGGGAGTGTTCCAGCTAGAACTTAACTTCATATTACCATGTACCTAAAACTATTCGTGAAAGTGTTTGCAGCAGTCCTGGATAATCTTCAAATACAGAAAAAGATACTGCAATATCCCACCATGATCATACCTCCAGAATTAAAGAATACCTCATATGCCAACTAGCAATGCATAAAGATTTATCTTCATACAACCAGAACTAATCTTCATATCACCAAGAAACCTTCAACTATTCAAGGGTGTGTTCCAGCCAGAACTTTCCCCAAACCTGAGATTTTCACCATTGATTGGAAAAAAAACCCAGGATATTAAAATGCGGACATAAATATAGAATTCACATCCCTTCATTCTTGTTGGTAATGAGAAACTTGCCATAAATAGACTTATTCTTGAGCAAATTAAATCTATTTTTTTAATAATAGGATTTGAACCCGGGTCCTTTAAGGTGGGTCCTTTAAGGTGGAGGCACACTGCTCTACCACCAAACCACTCATTGGGTTAATTAAATTCTACTTCACTGGTCTATTACAAGTAAATAATTTGTCTAATTCTAAAGCAAATACATTAATCGAACCTAAGAGTTTGGCATAGATGTGAAACCACTAAATTAAGTTTCATCTCTTCAGACCATTAAATTCTTTTTTACTGTTTAAAAATATTAAAGCCTCCATAGATATTAAGAATACTTCATCCTATTCTTGTTGCAAATACACACTTGAACCTTGAAGATTGAGCACTGATGTAGGACTAATATTTAAGATCTTCAAATTGATAACCTTGACACAGATCCAAGTAACAAAAATGATTCCTCGTCGCACCCATACAAGGCATCCATTGAACGATATCAAGTCCAAATAAGTAAAAGAAATTATACTACAATAAACCATAGATGCTAAAGCACCAA
Source organism: Ottelia alismoides (assembly GCA_037367405.1). Lineage (NCBI taxonomy): Eukaryota > Viridiplantae > Streptophyta > Magnoliopsida > Alismatales > Hydrocharitaceae > Ottelia > Ottelia alismoides. The sequence goes on along the minus strand of JAZKJV010005335.1, from coordinate 259,329 downwards.
AATTGTGCACATTTTGACCATCTCCAACAAACCTCTATCGATAATCTTCAAATAGAGGGCACAACGATACCCAACCTCAATTAGTAGCAATGAGAGTTGTCACATGTCAGCAACAAGGAAAAATTTATTATCACGCAACATGGAAGAATATATCATCTTTACCAAGACTAATAGAATGTGAGTCAAGTATCTTCAATTTCAAGGGAAATTTCCATCCTGCAGTTCTACTCAAACTTTAAATATCCAAATACCGAGGAAAATTGCCATCATATATGAGATGAAATGGAAAATTCAAAAATGCATTGCTTCTTTGAAAATTGATACCTAAGCATAAGTTAGCCTAAGATGTCGTGAAATGTAAAACCTCGTGGTATCCTATCAGGTAGAAAATCTAAATAACAATAATATTAGCCTTACTGCATGTTTAAATATACTCATACCTTGGAGATAATTTCTTCAAATGACATTATCTTGATGATTATTTAACTGAAATCTTCTGACAATAATCTAAATAAAGAAACTAGGGAGCTATTTGATTATCCATGTGTTCCTTGTAGATGGCATTGAACACAATGAGGACCCTAATCTGTTGTCCATAATTCCCAAAGAAATATCCCAGATCATAGAGTAACAGTATAATATGTTTTGGGGTCTCGTCACATCAAACCATCAATTGCCCGCGGCGAACAATCGCTGCAATTTGACTTTAAAGCACCAATCATGCCTGCCGAATGACTTCATGGCAGCCCAAATTGCAACATTGCAACTATTGACAGCAGCGATCAGATGCATGCCGCCACTCAAATCATACCACAACTACTTCAGCGTCCAATTAAATCTCCAAGCCACATTCATCAAGTATGATCTCCAAGGAAATATACTGAATGACAACAAAATGACATGAGAAATTACCATTAAGTCCAAACAGCTGAAAGTTCGCATCAAATCTGTTAAACAATTTTTCAAAAATACCCCACTGCAGGATCCCAAACCCCACACGTAAATCAGGCACTGATAAGAACCCTAAAACAAAACCACAAAACCACTGTTTATACAGATTTCATACTTGAAATATTAGAAATTTGGGGGTAAATAGTACATAATCAAGTCTGATTTCAAACCATTAATTAGCTATAGGTTCGTGCTTGTTAAAGGTTTAAATTGGGAGTATTGACATGCAAAAGATCATAAATCAGGCCAATTAAAAAGCTTCGGAATTCATGTTTTAGGAGGAAAGTTAGGGATTTAAGCATACAATTGTGCCTAATTCAGATCAATAATAGGCTCAAAAATTGATGTTTTTTTCAAGTAGAAATCTTAGGGTTTATGCATACATTGTGTAAAATTTCAAATCAAATCATTAACTTCTGATTTCACAATTTTAATGAATGAATATTTAGGACTTTGTATGAAATTGATCTTCCAAATCAATTTCACAATTTATAATTCTTCCACCTCATCAAAGCAGAAAGGATAAATAAAAATACAAACCTATACTGTTACCAAAAAAACACTATACTCCCTCTATTCTAGCTCGCCCAGGGTAAACCCTTGCTCACATTCAATCTCTCACATTCGAGTGTTTGTTCCTCCGGTGGAGCTGGAGCTGATCGGATATCTTAAACTAAAATCATATCTTAGACTAAATGTCAGATAAAAAACATGTCAAAACTCGTTCAAATATAAACAAATTTGTTTAATACAATTAGATGCACATTATCTTCTAGGAGTGAACTCTCACCGTACCAACGATAGGAACTAAAACAAATCTTCTGAAACTAACAACCCCCGTTGATGATGAACTCCAACCAAGTTTCAATAATCTTCAACTGGAAGAAAAGGAGACTACAAATCCCACCACCCGCCAACCGATCGATTGTTGCATATTAGACTTGCTACATCCATATAATCAATATTATTTAGTAAAGCACCTAAAACAGGCCAATAACATGTGAGTTGAGTATCTTCTGTTACACATTCAGCAGTTCCAGCCATAAAACCACCCGAACCTGAAATAACAATTTTCTTAATACTACTTGCAAAGAACCATCAAAGAAATGCTGACAAATAATGCAAGAATGGAAGCACACAAATGCCTCTGCAACCACTAGTCACTGCAACCTTCTTAAAAACTAGATAGCTTCTCTCGGAGCATAAGATTGTATATATTAATATAAAAAAACCACCACAAATATCAAAGGAGTATCGGACGTGAACCTTACCAATGAATGCCCTTTTCCTTAAAAGATCAAGTATAAAACTTGTAGCAATCCCTCGGTTGCAAGATAGAAAACCTCATAAAAACCTACAAACTGAAGCTTCAGCAAGACAATGGTAGTCAAGCAAATAGAAATAGCCTATACCATTTCGTAGCTAACAACTAAATTCAACTTGCCACTTCCACCATCAAGACAACTGTCCACCAAAGAACATACGTCCAACATTTTGAGGTTGCATTTATAACGTCAATAAAATTGCAGTAAGCCTACACCTTCAACAAGAATCAATGACGAGTTCAATAAGATACCTAAAAACCACAACTGATGGAAAGTTTAATAGTATACCAAGGATTCTTTAAACAGTCTCTCATGCTTTATGTAGCCATTTAGCATTCACCTACAACTATCAGATAAGATCATCTGCATCCTTCCCAATTTAAACACGACAAAATGTAGGTTTCACAATAAAACATCAGTGAAATTATGTAAAACTCTTCAATCTATACCATTAATTTGGTCACTGAAAAACAATGAGTTGGATAAGATACCAACAATTCGTTAGATGGTCTCCCTTTCTTGATGGATTTTAGCATTCACATCCAAACAATGGATTATGTCATCTAGTGGACTGGGCCTTCACCTCATCATTACTCTTTTACGCAAGCAACAAGAACATATCTTCTTCTAGAGGATCCAAGGGAACATTTTGAGTCCCTTTCCTTCATAGACGGAGTCAAATTATGACTACAAAGACTTCCATATTCAATTATGGAGACATTGTGAATTCCCTGCCATGATTGAATTCAGATTCTTCCATTGTCATCCTGGTAACACTTAACTAGAATGGCGATATACAATACAAGTCTCCGAAAACATTAAGACCATTAACTAGGTGCCGACTATAGACAAATTAGTGACAACATTGATCCCAGCCCACAATTCAGATGTAAAGGTTTCAGTCACCTCTTTAAGTAAGTGAACTCTCGCAGACATGCAATAAAAGACCTGCAATAAAGCTTGCAATAAAGCATATGCAGGCCACCAGGCCTAGAAAAATATATGACTGCAAACAAATCTTTTAAAACTAAAATGGAACCTGTTTAGAGGAGACAAGTATCCTCTCTTGTGAAAGAACGTCAATAACCCATCGATACTATTCATCTATTTGTCTGAAGAGCAAAAAAATACTGCAATTCAGACATGAACTCAAACTCCTAACCTTGCAAAACACCAGATCTGGATAAAAAGGAACGACTATTCTAGAAAAGAAACAGGAGATTTAACACGTATCCTACAGCAATAAACTCTAATTCATCAATAATCTTAACCATCAGCAACAATATCCAATATGTTTCAATCTCCAATCGTAAGGGTAATCCCTCTACTGGAAGATATCAAATAGAAAACCTCAAAAAATCCTAGTGAAGTAAGCTTCAGAAATACAAATCCACTTGCATATACATTTTCATAGTTATCTCATGCATTCAACTTCCCACTTCCGCTATTAAAGCAACGGTCAAATAAAGAACAATAAGTCCAAGTGCTTTTGAGGTTATATCTTAAAGAAACTGCATAACACTATGAAGAATGCACTTCCAAGTTCCAACCAGAACCAGTGGCGGGTTCAATAGCATACCCTTCACCAGAACCAATGGCAAATTTAATAAGATAACAAGGATTCTTTAAGAGGTCTCGTTCTTTTTGTAACCATTTAGCATTCGCCTCCAAATGCGGGATATGTTCATTTACGTTGTTCCCAATTTAAACATGATGTAAAATGTACACTTCACAATATAACATCGGCGAAATTACATAAAACTCTTTAATACCTTTAACTTGGTCACTGAAAAACAGTACGTTAGATAAGATACCAACAATTCTTCAGATAGTCTCCCTTTCCTGATGGATTTTAGCATTCACATACAAGCAATGGATTATATCATCTATCAGAATAAATCTTATGGGCAATTCATACTCTGTTACGCAAGCAACAAGCACGTCTTCTGGATGCAACAAGGGAAAAGGCTGAGCCCCTTCCCTTCGTAAATGCAATCACAACCATATCCAAATCTAAGGCATTAGGAATACCCAACCATTATTCAATTTCGATTCTTCTTGTCATCTTGGCAACACTTAATTGTTAATAATTCTAAAGCAACACTATGTCTTAAAGGAGCGAGCTAATATAGAAAGCAAAAAGGAAGTAACATGTAAAAAACTTGCAATAAAGTATATGTACACCACCAAGCCTACAAACATACAGAAATGCAAATAAATCTTTTAAACTAAAATAGTAGTTGATTCGATCATATCTCTCCTAGTGAGGATGAACTCCAATAATCCCCAATAGTATTCTTATATCTATCTAAAGAGCAAAACATACAACAATCTAAACATGAATACAAACTCCTAAACTTGCAAAACCCCAGCAATGGATAAACCAGAACAGGCACTGAACTAATATATGACCATGAATCATATAACATAGACAGAAGATTTAACTCATGAATCATCAAGTAATGAACTCTTAAGTCCTTGATAACCTTCAACCAGCTACTACAATATATGACCATGCTTCGACCTGCAATTGTAAAGGCAGTCCCTCTATTGAAAAATATGAAAGCACATAATATCCTAACAAATAAACTAACATCCAATAAAATTCAATAAAATTCAGGCTTCATGATAAAACATAACTGAAATTACATAAAACTCTCCATACAACACCATCCACTTGAACACTTGAAAACAATAAGTTGGATAAGATGCCAAGGATCCACAGGCTTCTCCTTTATTGAAGGATTTTAGCATTTACGTCCAAATAAAAGATCAGTTTATCTACCGGACTAAATCCAAATAATTGATTAGATTATCTACCAAACTAACCTTCTGGGCACTTCATACTCTGCTATGAAAATGTTCTTCTATTATCAATATTTTAAATAGGAGAACACTTCACCTATCAATCCCTCATTATAGATGTGGAGAACTGAAAGCATAGACTGAGTTATATCAAATCCACAAGTACATGCAACTATAAGACTACAAACTAACATTTAGAGCCCCTTCTCCAATTTAGATGCACCCAAAAATAATGCCCTGAAGCTTTCCAAATCAAAGAACAAGGCATTATAGCTTCCCAGTCATGATTCAATTATTTCATCCATTGTCATCCTGGTAGCACTTGATTGTTAGAAACTGTGAAGCCACAGTACATTACCAAAAATGGAGATATAGAATACAAGTCTATAAAAACATTGAGATCGTTAATTAAGTGCAAGCAACTACAAAAAAAAATAATAAAAACATTTATACCAACTCACTGGCAAGCACACAAAGGTGTATAGCTTGTCTCTTTAAGGGAAATGAAATGATATAGAAAGCAAGAGGAAGTGGACTCCCACAGACCTGCAATGAAGTATGAGAGCACCAAACCCACAAAATAAATAAGAATTCAAACAACCCCTCTAGACATGATTAGATCATGCCTCCTCTCATCGAGACAAGACATTAAATATCAATTTCAATCACCTAATCAGCAACCCGTTGAAACAAAATTTCAGCTGAAATTCAATCAAGATTTTGACCATTTCCGTCACCATCGTTTCTAGGCTGAAATTTTGACCATCTTAGTCAAATTTCAGTCACATGTCAAAACCGAAATTCAACTGAGCTTCAACAAATTTTAATGCCATGCATATGGAATAACTCAAATAACCCCTCGATAATATTCATTTGCTCATACAAAAGGTTAAAAAATATTGCAATCCAACGCAATTCACACAGGCACTCAACCTCCAAACCCACTCATACTAGTTGTCATCGTGACTTGTCAACTTGCAACATAGACTTATCAATATATCAACCCATGCAAAACATGTACAATCAACTATTCAAGAAAATGTTCCAGCTACTACCAAATCCCGGACCATGAACTACTACCAAAAAAATCCCAAAGACAAGAAATGCAAACATACCACATGACGGGAAAGATCCATATTCCTTTGATGATTAGCGGTCCTTCAAAGCTCACCATAAATAGACTTCGATGTCTCTTCAACAAATAAATCCCTATTTCACTCATCTACAATTATAAAAAAAACAAGAAAAAAAGCATGTAGCAACCCCTCCGATGCAAGGTATATCATGATGTTGGAATCATTTGTTTAAATCTTCGATACTTTCACCATGTCACCCCCCATCCTAAAAACAAGATCCTAGACATCATTTTCAACATCAATGAAAATGCATAACAACCTGCGAACTACACCTAACTTGCATTTTGGAAAGGACACGAAGAACAACACACACAATAAAGAAAAAGGAAGTAGAGGACGACGATCAAAGGAAGCATCGAAAACCATCAAAGGTATACATCATAAACAGACATCCAAACCAGATCCAATGCACAGAACACAATCAAGCCAATAGATACAATTGAGTAGGCATATACCTTCTCACACTCATAAGCATATCCAGCATGTCTTGACCTACGCCTGGAATGTGAGCAAATATATTATGTCAATTGCTCAATCATACTTTGGATATATTGTGTAGAGCTGAATTAGGTACTCAGTGTTCTCATCGGAACATGCGGGCATATTATTCGACTAGAAAAAAATGCTGCGACATCCATCCATGGCGCTACCTCTAAAATTAAAGAATAACCTCATATGCCAACTAGCAATGTAGGACTTATCTTCGTAACACAAAAACTTATCTTCATATCACCAGGAATTAAAGAGTAACTTCATATGCCAACTAGCACATGCAGAAAGATTTATCTTCATAACACCAGAACTAATTTTCATATCACCAAGAACTTTCAACTATTCAAGGGGGTATTCCAGCCAGAACTTTCCTCAAGCCAGAGATTTCTGACCATTGATGGAAAAAAACCCAGGATATAAAATGCAGACATAAATAAGTATTCACATCCCTTCATTTTGTAGGTAATGAGAAACTTGCCATAATAGACCTAGTTTTTCTTGATCAAATTGAATTCATCTCACCAGTCTATTACAAGAAAATAATTTTAGTCTTAATTCTAAAGCAAATACATGAATGGAACCTAAGAGTTTGGCATAGACGTGAAACCACTAATTAAGTTCTTCAGACCATTAAATTCTATCTTACTGTTTTTAAATTTTTAAAACCTCCATAGATATTAAGGAAAATACACCATCCTACTCTTATTGCAAATACTCACTTGAACCTTGAAGATAGAGGCATTGATGTAGGACTATTTCTTCAAGATCTTCAAATTGATAACCTTGCCATTGATCCACGTAACAAAAATGATTTCTCGTCGCACCCATACAAGGCATCCATTGAACATTATCAAGTCCAGTAATAAAAGAAATGATACTACAATAAACCATAGATGATAAAGCACCAAAATTGTGCACATTTAGACCATCTCCAACAAACCTCTATCAATAATCTTCAAACAGAGGACACAACAATACCCAACCGTATTATTAGCAATGAGAGTTGTCATAAGTCAGTAACATGGAAAAATTTTCATCACGGAACATGGAAGAATATATCATCTCTACCAAGACTAATAGAATGTAAGTCAAGTATCTTCAATTTCAATGGAAATTTCCATCCCGTTGTTCTACTCAAACTTGAAATATCAAATACCGAGGAAAATTGCCATCATATATGAGATGAAATGAAAATTCAAAAATGCATTGGTGCTTTGAAAATTGATACCTAAGCATAAGTTAGCATAAGATGTCGTGAAATGTAAAACCTCGTAGTATCCTATCAGGTAGAACCTCTACAAAACAATAATATTAGTTCTACCTTGGAGATAATTTCTTCAAAATCTTCAAATGACATTATCTTGATGATTATTTATATGAAATATTCTGACACTAATTTCAATAAAGATACTAGGGAGCTATTTATTATGCATGTGTTCCTTGTAGATGGCATTGAACACAATGAGGATCCTAATCTGTTGTCCATAATTCCAAAGAAAAATCCCAGGTCATAGAGTAACAACATAATATATTGTGGGGTCTCCGCATCAAACCATCAATTGCCCACATCGAACAACCGCTGCAATAAAGCTATACTGTTACCAAAAACACTATACTCCCTCTATTCGAGCTCGCCCAGGTAAACCCTTGCTCTCACATTCAATCTCTCACGTTCGAGTGTTTGTTCCTCCGGTGGAGCTGGAGCTGATCGGATGTCTTAGACTAAATGTCAGGTAAAAAAACATGTCAAAACTCATTCAAATATAAACAAATTTGTTTAATACAATTAGATGCACATTATCTTCTAGGAGTGAACTCTCACCATACCAACGATAGGAACTAAAACAAATCTTCTGAAACTAACAACCTCCATTGATGATGAACTCCAACGAAGTTTCAATAATCGTCAACTGGAAGAAAAGGAGACTACAAATCCCACCACCCGCCAACCGATCGATTGTTGCATATTAGACTTGCTAACATGCGAGTAAAAAATAGCGTAAAAAAAGGACAGGCTATAATATACAAATTTGTGCATTATACCTCTTTTGCCAACCTCTCTCCCATTACATCAACACCATCAAAAGTCAATGTATGATAGTTGCATCAGCTGCCTGAAAAGGTTTACCCTGGATGTATAAGGTGTCTTCAAAATCAAAATGAAAAATAAAAATCCGTAAATAGGGCATAGCATGCAAGCAACAAACTAGAGATGAGAGACATCTCTCCAGCCAGACTAACGATTAAGGCATCATTGATCCTCCAATGTATCCGTGACATGGGCAACAATTCACGAGGGTCAAGTTTTATAAAATCCAGTGAAAGCGGCATAAATCCACAATAGGCTCTAGTAAACTTGGTTGAATTGATCTATGGGTGGAAACGAGTCCAGGCTTTTATTTGAAGTGAATTAGTGCAGCTATCTCTATTACATCTGACTTTTGTTTTCTTGTGAAATTTGCAGAAATGAAGGTAGAAATTATATAGATTATGGAATCAGTAGATCTAGATGTGGATGCGACGAAATATCACTGATATTTTGACGTAAAAACTGTGCGCATAGAATGAAGAATTTCATATATAATGACGCAACACATCCATAGATTTGTTAGGAAGAATTTCGTATTATGACGCAATACTAGGATCCATAGATTTGCATACAGCATCATTCATGCAATGTAAAGTTTATAGTAATTTGCCTTGATTTCACTGCATTCTAAACATCATGTTACATGTGTAGATAAATGCTCTAGCGGTACATCAAACTGTGCCTGGGGTACAGAGTGCTTGACTTGAGGTGCATGCTGAAACTATATGAAATGTGGGGCATGCACTAGTTCTGGCTGCCCATGGAAGTATTTCCGGTAAACTTTCATTTCCTTCAGTGGAGCATTTCCGCCAACCGATCAATATTATTAAGTAAAGCACCGAAAACAGGCCAATAACATGTGAGTTGAGTACCTTCTGTTACACATTCAGAAGTTCCAGCCATAAAACCACCCGAACCTCAAATAACAATTTTCCTAAAACCACTTGGGAAGAACCATCAAAGAAATGCTGACAAATATTGCAAGAATGGAAGTACACAAATGCCTCTGCAACCACTAGTCACTGCAACCTTCTTAAAAACTAGATAGCTTCTCTCGGAGCATAAGATTGTATATATTAATATAAAAAACAACCACAAATATCAAAGGAGTATCGGACATGAACCTTACCAATGAATGCCCTTTTCCTTAAAAAAAATCAAGTATAAAACTTGCAGCAATCCCTCAGTTGCAAGATAGAAAACCTCATAAAAACCTACAAACTGAAGCTTCAGCAAGACAATGATAAGACTACCGTCATGCAAATAGAAATACACTTGTCTATACCTTTTGATAGCTAACCCCTAAATTCAACTTGCCACTTCGACCATCAAGACAACTGTCCACCAAAGAACATACATCCAACATTTTTAGGTTGCATCTTATAACGTCAATAAAATTGCATAAAACTTTGAAGACAACACCTTCAACAAGAATCAATGGCAAGTTTAATGAGATGCCTTGAACCACAACTGACGGCAAGTTCAATAGTATACCAAGGATTCTTTAAGCAGCCTCCCATTCCTTATGTTGACATTTAGCATTCACCTACAATTATCAGATAAGATCATCTACATCCTTCTTGATTTAAACATGACGTAAAATGTAGGCTTCGCAATAAAACATCAGTGAAATTATGTAAAACTCTTCAATATATACTGTTAATTTGGTCACTGAAAAACAATGAGTTGGATAAGATACGAACAATTCATCAGATGGTCTCCCTTTCTTGATGGATTTTAGCATTCGCATCCAAACAATGGATTATGTCATCTAGTGGACTGGACCCTTCACCTCATCATTACTCTTTTATGCAAGCAACAAGAACATATCTTCTTCTAGAGGATCCAAGGGAACATTTTGAGTCCCTTTCCTTCATAGACGGAGTCACGGAGTCAAATTATGACTCCAAAGACTTCCATATTCAATTATGGAGACATTGTGAATTCCCAGCCATGATTGAATTCGGATTCTTCCATTGTCATCCCGGAAACACTTAATTGTAAAAAATTCCAGACCAACACTCCACCAAAAATGGTGATATACAATACAAGTCTCCGAAAACATTAAGACCATTAACTAGGTGCCAACTATAGACAAATTAGTTACAACATTGATCCCATCCCACAATACAAACTTTACCTTCAGATGTAAAGAAGGTTTCGGTCACCTCTTTAAGGAAGTGAACTCTCACAGACATGCAATAAAAGACCTGCAATAAAGCTTGCAATAAAGCATATGCAGGCCACCAGGCCTACAAAAATATATGAATACAAACAAATCTTTTAAAACATATCTTCTTCTAGATATGTCATCTAGTGCTCGTCATCACTCGTTTATGCAAGCAACAAGAACATATCTTCTTCTAGATTCAAGGGAACATTTTGAGCCCCTTTCCTTCATAGGCGGAGTCGTAAATTATGCCCCCAAAGAATCCATATTCGATTATGGAGACATTGTGAATTCCCAGCCATGATTGAATTCGGATTCTTCCATTGTCATCCTGGTATAATTGTAAAAAAATCCAGAGCAACGCCCCACCAAAAATGGCAATATACAATACAAGTCTCCGAAAACATTAAGACCATTAACTAGGTGCCAACTATAGACAAATTAGTGACAACATTGATCCCAGCCCACAACACAAACTATACCTTCAGATGTAAAGATGGTTTTGGTCACCTCTTTAAGGAAGTGAACTCTCGCAGACACGCAATAAGACCTGCAATAAAGGCTGCAATAAAGCATATGCAGGCCACCAGGCCTACAAAAATATATGAATACAAACAAATCTTTTAAAACTAAAATGGAACCTGTTTAGAGGAGACAAGTATCCTCTCTTGTGAAAAAACTTCAATAACCCATCGATACTATTCATCTATTTATCTAAAGAGCAAAAAAATACTGCAATTCAGACATGAACTCAAACACCTAACCTTGCAAAACCCCAGATCTGAATAAAAAGGAACGAGTATTCTAGAAAAGAAACAGAAGATTTAACAAGTATCCTACGGCAATAAACTCTAATTCGTCAATAACCTTAACCAGCAGCTACAATATCCAATTTGTTTCAATCTCCAATCATAAGGGCAATCTCTCTATTGGAAGATATGATACATGCATTCATTTGTGCAACTCAATGCATTTTCACGCGAACAACTGATGTCAACACATAACACTGACAATGACCTTCATAGCACTTGATACTCCAATTTCTTTTTATGTTCAATGAGTGAAATCTGAATCGTTGAAATATCATGATCTCTGACGCAATATCACCAAATAAAAAGAAATAAAACAGCTGAAAAAGAATATTTCTATCATTTCCCCTTGTTGGATGTATTAATCCATGTCTATATTGTTATCAGAAATCACCCCAGGTGATCCCTTACGCCCACATTCATTTGCACCTCTTTTATTCTGGTGGAGCTGATGGAATATACTAAAAATGACGACATTACAAGTGACAATAAAGAAATAGAAGTCTACAGAGCACGTTAACATCCATTTCTAGTTTCCAAAAGTATATAAATTAGCCTAATACCCATTTTTAGTTTCCAAAAGTAGACAGATTAGCCTAAATCTCAGACAAAAAAACATGGGTTAGACTAAATCTCAGACAAAAAAACAACCCAAACATTTTTCAAATATATTACGCAGAAATAAAATTTAAAAAGATGTGTTCAAAGTGATTAGAAACATATTATATGAAATATCTTCTAGGAACGCTTACCATAATCACGATAAACATCTTATGAACAACGCCAAGCCTACAATAATAGAAGATCCAGAACATGCCTTCTGAAAGTAAGGAACTAACAATCTCTGATGGCTATGAACTCCAATTACCCTCTAAATTGTCTTCAACTAGAAAACAGAAGATACTACAAATCCAACCACCCACCAACCGATCTGCTGTCACATATCAGGCTTGCTACATAGAAGATAATAGAGTACACGCAGACCACCAAGCTCACAAACAAATGAAATACAAACTAATCTTCTAAAACTAAGATAAGCATGTTTAGATCAGGTCTCTCCTGAGAAAGAACTCCAATAACTGCTCGATAATATTCATCTATTTATCTAAAGAGAAAATATTGCAAATCAAATGGAACTTCAAACTCCAAACTTAGTCAAGCTGCTACTTACTGTCCCTCATGTCTTCATTTGCAAAACCCCATATTTGAATAAACATGAGCAAGCATTCAAGAATTGAAAGAGAAATTTAGCCCATATATTCCATGAAATGATCCCTAATCCCCGAGACCCTCCACAAGAGAACAAAACATATTGCAACATCTTACCATGTTTCAACCTCCAACTACAAAGGGAATCATCTAACAATCCACACACCTGACCCCTATCAAATTATAATGTAGAAACACTGCATGAAAAGGGATCATCTCGATAATCTACAAATTGACCAGAGTTCATCGTGCCACATTCCTATTTTTCACAGATTGTATAACTTTTGCACAGTATATAACATAAGTACTAATCTTATTGCATACTTGCTTATATTCTGAGGACTTCAGCATAGAAGAGGGGTCAGCTTTTAGAATCTTCACATCAACCGAAGTTCTCCTTGCCACTCCATCCTGATAAAAAAATTAATAGAAAATAAAACAAGATGTCCAGGACATTTCGATTTTCAACTTAAACAGCAAAAAAATGCATAAAAGCCTCCTCCAAACTAGTCATTCAGTTTAATCATTGCAAGACAAGTTGCATGATATAGCAAGATTATCTAAGTTATTCATCAATTAATCCCACTTGTGCAGCGAAACTATAATCAATAACTTGCATAAGATGCCCATGATTCTTCAAGTTATCAATCTAGCATTTGCAAGCGCGCAACTGATGTGCAACTCCATAGCATCCACATGTGTAAAACCGATGTGAAGATGATCTACAACACCGACACTGAACTTCATAGCACTTGATACTCCAATAAGTTCTTTGTATGTTTCATATTTTATAGGTGAAATCTATAGTAATAAAAAGCAGTCCATACATAACAACTCCCATTAGTACATCCGAAGACCAAGGACTCATGTTCACATCATGGTCTTGAAGCACTAGCACCAAATCAAACGTATTGGAGCTAAGAAATAACTAGAAGCTGAAAAAGAACATTTCTACCCCTTTGATGTGTAATTATGCCTAGTTGAAATATAAACAACAAGCAAAATAGATAATCAAGATCAAAAAACGTAAAAATATAAAGTTGAATGCTCAGGTTTTACATGGTACCTTACACCGTGAGAAGCAGGATGAAACCATGGGAGAAGACCTCAAAGGGACAGATCTTCTATTGCAATCTCCCAATCCTGTGGTGTGAGGCTCCTTATATAGCTCCACAGACAGACCAGAGTCCCATCGTTCATCCATGTGGAACTAAACAAGAAGTTGAAAGGGGGGGGGGGGGGGGGTTAGAAGCATGAGAAGATGTGTCAACAGCTTTTTGGAGAGCGGAGGCGTTCGAAGATCGGTCACATCAAGAGGAAGGACTTCGTGGAGTACCGAAGGCGACTGTCGGTGGGGTGCCTCTCACTTCTGGGAAACGCATGGAGAGCTCGACAAGTGTGGTGGACGATGGGCGCCCGCTTCGGCTAGACGTTAAAGGCAAGGAGGTGTACCGGGGGAGTGGTGGCGACGACGTGCAGCTGTTGGATGATCAAGAGGGGAGTGGAGACTGGGTATGTGTTTCTCACAAGAAGCCGGGAAGCGGTGTTTTAAATGTGGCGACCGTGGTCATATTGCACCGGCATGCGGGCTACTTGCAAGATGCTACAGTTGTGGAAGAGTTGGGCGCAAAAAAGCTTCCTGTAGGTTCGGATTTGCCCAGGCAGATTCTTCTGCTCACATGGAGTTTCCCTCGGCCGGAGGGGGGGGAGGTGTGCATGCTGCTTCTTTGGTCTTGGCTCCTGTGGTGGGGAAGGGTTTGAGGTCTTTTGCGCAGGTTGTCCAAGGTTCCAGGACACCTCTTCGTTCGAAGGTTGTTGGTGGAGTTTCGTCAATTCCTGATGTTGATGCCGCGAAGTTTGAGATGAACGGGGGGGGGGGGGGACACTCGGTGGAAGCTTCTCTTCAGGAGAGGGGGAGGGGGAGGTCTGACGAACGTGCTCTGCATAGGCGGGTGTTGAAGGGGGGTGGATGTGGCGGAGCTGCTGTGGGGTTCGCCTTACGTAAAGGAGTTGATTGGAGCAATGTTGCCTTGCGGTTGCATGGCTTCTTGGGACCCCTGTTCGATGGAGACGTGGTTGTTTTGGACAACTCCAGGTGTTGTGTTCGTGGCCTCTATGTAGAGCAACGTCAAAGCCTGTTTGTGAGTGATGCATTTGAGGACATCTTCTGGAGACCTTTGCGTTATGACGATGGAGCTTGCGCAGGTGTTGAAGTCTGTGTTGTGGAGGTGCGAGGGGTTCCGTTCCTCTCTCGAAGGGTGCGTGGCTTGGGGGAGCTTCTTCGGCACTGGGGGAAGGTGCTTGCGATTGTGGGTGATGGTTGCGAGTCAGGCTTCGATTGGAGGGCCACTCGGATCCTGATGGAGTGTTCCAAGAGCTTGTTGGACGACGTTTTGGGCAAGGTGTTCTTTGAGACACTCTCGGTTGGTCGCTTCCGCTTCCCGGTGGAGGTCTCTTTCTTGGAGCCTCTGGCGACGTCGCAGGTGGTGGCTGGGCCAGTCGCCTCCTCGATAGAGACGATGGCCCCTTCGTTTGGTGATGCCGCCTCGTCTCCTGTTGGACAGCTGGCGCCGCGTGGGGGCTCTCACGAAGCGTCGCCTCGTTGGGTTGATTGCCCGCACCCCTTCAGCGGCGTTTCTCGGTTCTCGTGTGAATTCTCCCTAAGTGGTGAGTTGCCTGGGGGGGCGCCCGAGATTGATTCTATTCTCGGCTCTCGTCGTTGGAAGGTGGACTGTGCGCTGCACGTTTGCTATTCGGGCCCGTGGCCGGATCTGCCAACTGTGGACTTTTACGATTCGGGGAACTTCGGATCATGGGCCGGCGTGGAAACTTCTTTCTCCTCTACGGATTCGGATCCGGATCCCATCCTGAGACTCAAAGGGCCCTTCATCGGGGCGGGTCATATAGCGGATGTGCTTCAAGATCCTAATACCGATCCAACCGTGGCTGGGTCGCTCTTTTTTTCGGATGGTGTCATGGGCAATGTGGTGGGATCGAACTCAGGATCCATTCTGGGGCCTTTTTCTAAAGTTGATGAGGGCTCGCCTCTCCTCGCCTTGTCGAGCTCTGTGATGGGTGCTATGGATGCGGACGTTGACTGCGACTTGGTGAGGTGCTCTGATAAGAGATCGGGGAAAAGATACCGTAGGAGGAGCAGATCCCGATCGGAATTCTCGCCCCTTCATTCTTTTGCTTCGTTGAGAGATGTTGTGGTGGAGGCGGCTGGCCTTTCACAAACTTAAGGGCGTCGCCATCTTGCTTAATGAAGGTTGTATCTTGGAATGTGGGGTTGCTATATTTCCCTAATCCAGGAATCAAAATTGAGGGGGATTGATGATGCTCTGTGGCGTTCCTTTGGTGCGGGTGCGATGGATGGTTTTAGGGCCCCGGATGCGATTAGTGCGGCAGGGGGCTTATTCATTGCGTGGAGGTCGGCGGCTTTTTCGTTCAATTCTTCTCTTCTTGGGAGACATATGCTGTCAGTGGTGCTCGTGAGGGGGGGCGACGATCGCTCCAATCGCTTTTTTTGTGCATTTATGGGCCATGCTGTCATATTAAAAGAAACGATCTTTGGGAGGACTTCCATGCGGCGGGCATTGCTTTTGAGGGGCTCCCTTGGATCATCGGGGGAGATTTCAATGTGACTCTTCGCTCCTCGGATCGCCCCCGGATGAGGGGGAGCCGGGACCCGGGGTCCTCTGGTTTTGCTGAGCTTGTGGACTCCTTGGCATTGGAGAATTTGGTGGCTTCTGATATCACTTACACATGGAGGAGCGGCAGTTCTCGATCTCGGATCGATCGATTTTTGGCCTCCGGAAGTCTGATGGAGATATTTCCCTCTTGCTTGGTTACTTCTAGACCCAGGGCTTTCTCAGATCATTCGCCAATTATGTGGGACTCTGATGAGACCCATTTACTGAGGGGCCTCTTTAGATACGAACGTTGCTGGATCCTGGAGCCTCGGTTCAGGGACGTTGTGGTCGAGCTTTGGGCTTCCTCCTCCTTTGGGGGTCTGCGGCTTTAAGATTGGGTCGGAAGCTCGACTCTTTGCGGAAAAGATTAGCGCTTTTTAAGAGGGAGTCGCGGGAGTCGAGGGTGGCAGTAAGATCAGAGGCTGAGGAGGTTATTAGGAGGCTCGATTTTGTTGAAAATGAGAGGGATCTGAATGCGGAAGAGTTGTGTGTGCGCGCATGTGCGCAGAAGAGGGTGGCTGAGGAGGACAAGAAGAGGGCTATCGAGTGGCGTCAGCGTTCCAGGTTGAAGTGGCTCAAAGATGGAGATGCAAACACGGCATTCTTTCACCGGGTGGCTAGTGGGAGGAAGCGTAACAATTCACTGCGCTCAATTTCTATTGATGGGGAGAGGTTTGTGGGGGATCGCGTGATGGGGCGTACTATTGTGGAGCACTTCAGGGGCATCATGTCGAGGCGCTCCCCGAGATCTTGGAGGTGGCTAGGGCTGGGGGTGCCCAAGGTCTCAGAGGAGGACTGCGCTATGCTTATTAGGCCGATCTCGTTGGTGGAGACTAAGGAGGCTGTGTGGGAGCTTAATCATGACGGATCTCTGGGGCATGATGGCTTCTCAGTGGCTTTCTTTCGTGACTTCTGGGATCTGGTGGGCGAAGAAGTTTTTGAGGATGTTGTGGAGTTTTGCGCGGGGAATGCGGGATTCGATAGGCTTAACAGGGCCTTGTTGCTGCTGATCCCCAAGAAGACTGCGGCGGAGGATATTGGGGACTTCCGCCCCATCTCGATTTCAAACGCCATCTACTTGATTGTGGCAAAGGTGCTAGCTCGATGGCTTGCTAGAGTTCTTGACTCGCTTGTTTCCCCCCATTCAGGCTGCTTTTATTCGATGGAGACAAAGCTCTGATTGTATTGTGGTAGCTTCGGAATTGGTGTCTGATTGGAGCTCGTCGGGTAGGCAGGGGTGCTTTGGAAAATTGATTTTGCCAAAGCCTATGATAGCAATGATTGGAGCTTCCTTTGGTCGGTCCTCAGAAGGCGGGGGTTTCCGGAGCTGTGGGTTTCTTGGATGCAGCGTTGTGTGACTACTGTATCCTTCTCGGTGTTGGTTGATGGTGGTTTGGAGGGGGGTTAGTCCAACCGAGACGGGGCCTGCGACAGGGCTGCCCGCTGGCCCCCCTCCTCTTTGTGTTAGCTTCGAATGTCTTGGCTCGTATGGTTGATCGGGTTGTTGCTGTTGGACTCTCGAAGGGCTTCTCCAAGGGTGGCGTCTCGGTGCCCCTCTTACAATTTGCGGATGACACATTGCGCTTCATTGAAGGTGGTGCTGATGAGGTCGTTGTCATGTCAATGACTCTTGAGCTCTTTAGCGAGATGTCGTTGCTGCTCATTAATGGTGCCAAGTCAAAGGTTATTCCTTTTGGCTTGACGGTGGATTTGACGCTTGAATATGGGAGGATTTTGGGGTCTATTCTGGGGGTGTTGCCGATTGACTACCTTGGTCTCCCGTCGGTGGTTGGGAGGCCCAGACTTAGGGACTGGAGTTTGATCGTTGAGAAGGTGGAGGCGAGATTGGCGAGCTGGCGCGCGGCGCTCCTGTCGAAGGGAGGGAGGCTGGTCCTACTTCGGTCGGTTCTTGTTGCTATTCCGGTGCATTTTTTGTCTACTCGTCGGTTGCCAGCTGGGGTCTGTCGGAGACTTGAGTCTTGTTTAAAAAGGTTTCTGTGGGGGAAGTCGGGCGCGTCGGGGAGGCGGTTTCACCTTGTCGCTTGGGGGAGGTGGCAAGGGGGAAGCAGGAGGGGGGGTTGGGTGTTAGGCGCCTCAAGTTGGTCAATGACGCCTTCTTTCTTAAGTGGGTGAGCAGGGTTTGGGGAAGGGGTGGAAATTTCTTTGTTGGTGTTCTGAGGGAGCTTCATGGGGCGGAATGGCCAGGGGAGGACAGCTTGGGGGTGGTGCGTGCTCGATCTCCTTTCTGGCGTGGTGTTCAGGAGGTCTTCTTGAGGAATCGGGCGAGCTTTAAACCTGTTCTGGGAAACGGTCGTACGTTCTTATTTTGGAAGGACAGTTGGTTGGGGGGGTCCATTTTATGTCCGTTTCCCGTGACTCTTTGCGTTAGTGGAGGACAAGGATGCCTCGGTTGCTTATTACTGGGAGAATTATTCTTGGTGCCCTCGTTTTGGGGCGAATTTCTCGAATCAGAGGATGGCTGACTTTCTTGCCCTTCTGGACGTCCTTGGTAATGCGAATACGCCTTCCGAGGGTATGGATCATTGGGTCTGGAGGGACGGTGGCTTTTTGATTCGGAAGGCATATGATGTGTTACTTGAGGATGCGCCTGCTCGCTCTGACTCCTTGGTGAGAGACTGTTGTTTCTTCTAGAGGATGAGTCTGCCCTTGTGCATTGTTTTCTTCTTATGGCTGGTCCGCAGAAAGAGGCTTCTGACGAGAGACCGCTGCTTCAGGATGTTGCATTCTGTCTCAAATATCTGTGTGATGTGCAAGGTTTGAAAAAACAAAAGGCGGAACGAGGCGTTTTCCCTGGAAGCGAGGCGAGGCGTAGCCTCGAGGCGGTCGAGGCGTAAGCCTCAGTTTGTATAGAAAAATAATTATAAAATATACAATAAATATATTTATTGATGAAATAATATAATCTGACAAACATATAGTATATAACAATGTAATATATGATGATATTATTAAGATAAGAACACTAAAAAAGGATATGTTAATGCCATAAACCTTTCTACTACTACACAATCAAAAGGAAATCATTGGTTATAACTATCATTAACTTTTTTATCAAAAAGGGATTGGCTATAGTTACCACTAAAGATATCCAAGTTGTTGATATGAATCATACGATTTGAATCCTAATCGTATGTTCTACTGAACCAGATGAAGAACAGTATGATGTTCCCCCTGTGCCACCATACCCTACCAGTACGGCGGGGTTGCAGGGGGCAGCGCCCCCGTCCAAATTTTTTTCTTATATGTGTATTCGAATTCGTATGCGCTTTCTTATATGTTTAAAGGTGTAATAGTAAGAGTTTATTGAAATAATTGGACATGTTAATGTTAAATATGAATATGAAAGAGGTCAAATTTAAGCATTCATCTTGCATAAATATATACTCAACAACAAAACCTTTATAAACATATGAAAATAGGAATAGGACAATTTTTCTTTAAAAAAATACTTGAAAAATCCCCCGACGCCTCACCTTGCGCCTCGCCCCGCCTCAGCGCCTCGCCTCGCCTCGACCGCCTCAGGCATCTGAGGCGCACGCCTCTGCCAGGGGTCTGAGGCGGTCGCCTCAGGGCGATTTCTCAACGCCCCATTTCGCCTCGAGCGCCTTTGCGCCTCGAGGCGCGTTTTTTTAAACCATGGTGATGTGTGACTCGGATGTGGAATCCCTTGATCATGTTCTCTTTGAATGCCCTATGGTTCGTGGGCCTTGGGAAGACCCGCTTGTGGCTTGGGTGCGAGCTAGTGATGTGGTGGCCTTCTGTGATTCGCTTTTCGTGAGTAGGCTTACGGATAGAAGGCGCCTCTTGACACCGGTGGCTAGATTATGGTCAATTTGGCTTAGTCGAAACGAGGCCATTTTCTCAGCGCAACGTTTCTACAAGGAGAACGTGCTCATTCGCGCGACTGGGTTGGTAGACGACTGGAGTGGTAGCTGATTCTCTTTTTTGTTTTTCTTTGCCCCGACTGGAGGCTATATCGCCTCTCTTTGTGGGCTTCTCGTTTTTTGTGACTTAGACCCTCTTTCTTATCTAATATATTGGGGTGAACACCACTGAGTGTATCTCCCTTTTTCTTGGCTTCAAAAATAAGAATTGGGGGGAGGGGGGTGTACCACATACTTCAACATGCCCCATAATCCATAATCGAACCCCTCAAACTCCAAGATGGTATCTAATTCTTCTATAATAACCTCTCTCCTCCCTCTATTGGAAGCCATCCAAGGTGATCCCTTGCTCTCACATTATATTACAAATTTCATATCAACACCATTGGCGGGGGTTGATACGATATGATAAAAATGTCATATCAACACCACTGCCATAAATAAAGCATAAGAACATGTAGATCACACAAACTTCTAGTTGCTAAAGTACGTTGCACTTGAAATTAATGAAAATGCCCAACTGCATTCAAATACCACTTTACCTTGTAAAACAAGTATAAAATCATATCTTCGAGTAAATGTCAGATACAAACCAACAACCCAAATATCATTCAAATATACCACGTAGAAGCAAAAAAAGATGTTCAAAGCAATTAGATATACACAATATCTTCTAGGAAGTGAACTTTTACCATGCCCACAATAGAAGACCTAGAACTTTTTTTCAACCAACAATCTCTAACGGCAAAGAACTCCAATCATGTCTTAATAACCTTGAACTACAAAATGAAAGACACTACAAATCCAACCACCCATCAATCAATCTGTTGTTACATATCAGACAGAAAAACCACACTCCATATAACCAATACCAGTAACAAAAGTCAAGTACCTTCAGTTATTCAAAATTTCCAAAAAAACAAGCCAATATCGTGTACGTTGTGCACTTTCTATACATTTAAAACTTCCAGCCATAATAGCTCTCAGACCTGAAATAACAGTCCTGAAATCTCTTAAGAAGAACCATCGAAGAAGCCATAATATCTCTCAGACCTGAAAGAATCCTCCTGAAACCACTTAGGAAGAACCATCGAAGAAACCGTTGACAAAGATAAAAAGAATGGAATCATAACTATGGGTAACTGCAACCTTTTTAGCGATTATACAGTTATTCTCGAAGCGTTGGATTGTATTTTTCATAGTTAATATTAAAAAAACTATAAATATCAACAGAGCAGAAACTTATAGCAATCCCTCAACTGCCAGATAGGAAACCTCAAAAAATCCTTGCAAAGTAAGCATCAGAAAGACGAAAATAGGAGTACCTACTGGATATTCAAATCCACTTGCATATACATTTTTATAGTTATCTCTTGCATTCAACTTCCCACTTCCACTATTAAAACAACTTTCAAATAAAGAACAATAAGTCCAAGTGCTTTTGAGGTTATATCTTAAAGAAATTCCATAACACTGAAGAACACACTTCCAACCAGAAACAATGGCGAGTTCAATAGCATACCCTTGAGCAGAACCAATGGCAAATGTAATGAGATAGCAAGGATTCTTTAAGCAGTCTCTAATTCTTTTTGTAACCATTTAGCATTCCCCTCCAAATACTGGATAAGATCATTTACTTCCTCCCCAATTTAAACATGATGTAAAATGTATACTTCGCAATAAAACATCAGTGAAATTGCATAAAACTCCTATATCTATATCTTTAACTTGGTCACTAAAAAGCAATGAGTTGGATAAGATACCAACAATTCTTCGGGTGGTCTCCCTTTCCGTGATGGATTTTAGCATTCACATCCGAACAATTGATTAGATCATCTATCAGACTAAACCTTATGGGCACTTCATACTCCATTATGCAAAAAACAAGAACATATCTTCTAGATGCAACAAGGAAAAAGGTTGAACCCCTTCCCTTCGTAAATGCAATCATAAATTATTCCCAAATCCCCAGCCATTATTCAATTCTGATTCTTCTTGTCAACTTGGAAACACTTAATTGTTATTAATTTCGAAGCAACACTATGTCACCAAAAATGGCAGTATATAATGCAAGTCTCAAAATAATTTGAGCTCATTAATAAGGTGGCAAATAAACAACTTAATAACAACACTGATCGCAACTACCCACACAAACTTTGCTTTCTAATGTAAAAAAGGGTTGTGTCTTAAAGGAAGTGAGAGATATAGAAAGCAAAAAGACAAAAAGAAAGTAAGCAAGCAAATATAGAAAGCAAAAAGGAAGTGAGCACTCACATACATGTGATAAAAAAACTTGCAATAAAGTATATGTAGACCACCAAGCCTACAAACATACATGAACGCAAATAAATCCTTTAAACTAGAATAGCATTTGTTTCGATCATATCTCCTCTAGTGAGGAAGAAATACAATAAGCCTTAATAGTATTCTTCTATTTATCTAAAGAGCAAAACATACCGCAATCTAAACATGAATACAAACTCCTGAACTTGCAAATCCCCATACAAGGATAAACTGGAACAAGCATTCTAAGACAGAAGCAGAAGATTTAACCCATGTATCATCCAACGTTGAACACTTAAGTCCCCGATAACCTTCAACCAGCTACTACAATATCTGACCATGTTTCGACCTGCAATTCTAAAGGTGATCCCTCTATGGGAAAATATGAAAGCATGTGATATCCAAACAAATAAAGCTACATGGTTGCATACCAACTTATACATTATTGACTACAACAGAGAAAAGGGATCATCCCTTTAAAATATTCAAATTGATTACATTTCATCTGTCCACCACCATCCTAATAAGAATCTCAATTGAAAGACCAAGATGTCCAAGAGATTTTGAGCTTCGTTTAAACAACAAACGTACTGCATAAAAGTCTTCAAATTAGGCACTTAGCATAATCATAAAAGACAGTAAGTTCCATAAGATATCAAGGTATCCACCTCTCTTGTGGTGAGTAGAAAAATAATAATCTCAATATACAAAAGGTTCTTCAAATTATCGATCTTGTACATCCATTCTTGTTGTGCACCTCCTTAGCATTCACATACTAACAACTCATGTGAACAACCTACAAAACACTCACAATGACCTTCATAGCATAATCAAAGAAGTTGCATAAGATACCAAGGTGTTCACCTCTCGTGTGGTGAGACTATAGAAAGATAACAATATATTTAGGGATCAAAGATTCTTCAAGTTATCGATCAGGTACTTGTTGTGCACCTTCCTTAGCATTTGCATGCTAAAAACTCGTGTGAACCACCTACAACACTTACAATGATCTTCATAGCCACTTGATACTCTAATAAGTTCTTTTCATGTGCCATTTTAATATGCGAAATCTGTAGTATTCAATAAATAGAACACTGCATACCCAAGAATCCCCACTAATACATTTGAAGAACCAAAGACTCCTCATATCCACAGCATGGTCACTGAAGGTGTAACACCAAATCAAAAGATGGAAAGAAACATATAGAATCTGAAAAAGAACATTTCAATCTTTTTCCTTTGTAACCTTGCCTCCAATCCAGAATTTAAAGATACTCAACGTAGAAAAGGAATCATCCCTTCAAAATTTTCAAATTGATTCCATTTCACCTGACCACCACCATCCTAATAAAAATCACAATTGAAAGACCAAGATGTCAAGAGATTTTGAGCTTCATCTGAAACAACAAACGTACTGCATAAAAGTCTTTAAACTGGACACTTAGCATAATCATAGATGACGATAAGCTGCATAAGATATCAAGGTATCCACCTCTGTTTTGGTGAGTAGAAAATAATATGTCAATATACCAAAGGTTCTTCAAGTTATCGATCATGTACATCCATTCTAGTTGTGCACCTCCTTAGCATTCGCATGCAAACAACTGATGTGAACAACCTACAAAACACTCACAATGACCTTCATAGCATAATCATAGAAGACAATAAGTTGCATAAGATACCAAGGTCTCCACCGATCTTGTGGTGAGACCATAGAAAAATAAAAATATGTTTAGATACCGAAGATTCTTCAAGTTATCGATCTGGTTCTTGTTGTGCACCTCCTTAGCATTCACATGCTAACAACTCATGTGAACCACCTACAACACTTACAATGACCTTCATAGCACTTGATACTCTTAATAAGTTCTTTTCATGTGCCATTTTAATATTTGAAATCTGTAGTATTCAATGAAAAGAACACTACATACCTAAGAATCCCCATTAATACATTTGAAGAACCAAAGACTCCTCATATTCATAGAAGTCTGCATAAAAGTACTGCATAAAAGTCTTCAAACTAGGCACTTAGCATAATCATAGAAGACAATAAGTTCCATAAGATATCAAGGAATCCACCTCTCTTGTGGTGAGTAGAAAAATAATAATGTCAATATACCAAAGATTCTTCAAGATATCGATCATGTACATCCATTATAGTTGTGCACCTCCTTAGCATTCGCATGCTAACAACTGATGTGAACAACCTACAAAACACTCACAATGACCTTCATAGCATAATCATAGAAGACAATAAGTTGCATAAGATACTAAGGTCTCCACCGATCTTGTGGTGAGACTATAGAAAGATAAAAATATGTCTGTTTAGACACCAAAGATTCTTCAAGTTATCGATCCGGTTCTTGTTGTGCACCTCCTTAGCATTCAAATGCTAACAACTCATGTGAACCACCTACAACACTTACAATGACCTTCATAGCACTTGATACTCTAATAAGTTCTTTTCATGAGCCATTTTAATATTTGAAATCGGTAGTATTCAATAAAAAGAACACTGCGTACCTAAGAATCCCCATTAATACATCTGAAAAACCAAAGACTCCTCATATTCACAGCATGGTCACTGAAGCCGTAACACCAAATCAAAAGATAGAAAGAAACATATAGAATCCAAAAAAGAACATTTCAACCATTTTCCTTCGTAACCATGCCTCAAATAAAAAATTTAAAGCTTTTTTGTTGCATACCAACTTATACCTTATTGACTTCAGCATAAAAAAGGAATCATCCCTTTAAAATCTTCAGATTAATTCCACTTCACCTGGCCACCCCCATCCTAATAAGAATCTCAATCGAAATACCAAGATGTCCAAGAGATTTTGAGCTTCATTATAAACAACAAACGTACAGCATAAAAGTCTTCAAACTAGACACTTAGCATAATCGTAGAAGACAATAAGTTGCATAAGATACCAAGGTATCCACTTATCTTGGGGTGAGTAGAAAAATAATAATATCAGTATACCAAAGGTTCTTCAAATTATCTTTGGGGCTAAACCCGGGTACTAAAAGACATCATCAAAAGGAAATCCGATTTCAGTCAGACTTTCTCTGAATCGTAGTTCAGATCCAAGTCGATTCAGTGAGGGCGACCGCGAAAGTCACCGAATGGGGTCAATCTTGTACATCCATTCTTGTTGTGCACCTCCGGTATTTGCATGATAACTCATGTGAACTACCTACAAAACACTCACAATGACCTTCATAGCATAATAATAAAAGACAATAAGTTGCATAAGATACCAAGGTCTCCACCTCTCGTGTGGTGAGACTATAGAAAGATAACAATATATTTAGGGATCAAAGATTCTTCAAGTTATCGATCAGGTACTTGTTGTGCACCTTCCTTAGCATTTACATGCTAAAAACTCATGTGAACCACCTACAACACTTATAATGATCTTCATAGCACTTGATGCTCTAATAAGTTCTTTTTATGTGCCATTTTAATATGTGAAATTTGTAGTATTCAATAAAAAGAACAATGCATACCTAAGAATCCCCATTAATACATCTGAAGAACCAAAGACTCCTCATATCCACGGCATGGTCACTGAAGCCGTAACACCAAATCAAAAGATGGAAAGAAACATAGAGAATCTGAAAAAGAATATTTCAATCTTTTTCCTTTGTAACCATGCCTCAAATACAAAATTTAAAGATACTCAATGTAGAAAAGGAATTATCCCTTTAAAATCTTCAAATTGATTCCATTTCACCAGGACGCCCCATCCTAATAAGAATCTCAACTGAAGTTCCAAGATGTTGAAGAGATTTTGAGCTTCATTTTAAACAACAAACATACTGCATAAAAGTCTTCAAACAATACACTCAGCATAACCATAAAAGACAATAAGTTGCATAAGATTTGTACACCTCCTTAGCATTCGCATGCTAACAACTCATGTGAACAACCTACAAAACACTCACAATAACCTTCATAGCGTAATCATAGAAGACAATAAGTTGCATAAGATACCAATGTCTCCACCTCTCTTGTGGTGAGACTATAGAAAGATACAAATATGGTTAGATACCAAAGATTCTTCAAGTTATCCATCCGGTTCTTGTTGTGCACCTCCATAGCATTCACATGCTAACAACTCATGTGAACCATCTACAACACTTACAAGGACCTTCATAGCACTTGATACTCTAATAAGTTCTTTTTATGTGCCATTTTAATATTTGAAATATGTAGTATTCAATAAAAAGAACACAGCATACCTAAGAATCCCCATTAATACATCTGAAGAACCAAAGACTCCTCATATCGACAACATGGTCACTGAAGCAATAACGCCAAATCAAAATATGGAAAGAACATATAGAATATGAAAAAGAACATTTCAACCTTTTTCCTTCGTAACCATGCCTTAAATCCAAAATTTAAAGCTACTCCGCATAGAAAAGGAATCATCCCTTCAAAACATGCAAATTAATTCCACTTCACCTGACCACCCCCGTCCTAATAAGAATCTCAATCGAGATACCAAGATGTCCAAGAGATTTTGAGCTTTATTTTAAACAACAAATGTACTGCATAAAAGTCTTCAAACTAGACACTTAGCATAATCATAGAAGACTACAAGTTGCATAAGATATCAAGGTATCCACTTCTCTTGTGGTTAGTAGAAAATAAAAATGTCAATATACCAAAGGCTCTTCAAGTTAACGATCTTGTACGTCCAATCTTGTAGTGCATCTCTTTAGCATTCACATGTTAACAACTCATGTGAAAAACCTACAAAATGCGAGTCACAATGACCTTCATAGTTTGCATAAGATACCAAGGTCTCCACCTCTCTTGTGGTGAGACTACAGAAAGATAAAAATATGTTCAGATACCAAAGATTCTTCAAGTTATCGATCCGATTCTTGTTGTGCACCTCCTTAACATTCACATGCTAACAACTCATGTGAACCACCTACAACACTTACAAGACCTTCATAGCACTTGATACTCTAAGAAGTTCTTTTTATGTGTCATTTTAATATTTGAAATATGTAGTACTCAATAAAAAAACACTACATACCTAAGAATCCCCACTAATACATCTGAAGAACCGAAGACTCCTCATATCCACAACATGGAGAACATTTCAACCTTTTTCCTTCGTAACCATGCCTCAAATCCAAAATTTAAAGCTACTCCGCATAGAAAAGGAACAAGGTTCAAAAAGTCGGTATGCGGTATTCGTTCGATCAGGCGATTTGAAGTGAGTAAGCGGGTAGGCAGAAGTATATGCGGATTATGCGATTTTGTAATATTTTAATTAAAAATAAATCATAGATATAATAATAATTTCAGTCTAGTACTATAACCCATCTTGTAGACAATTGGTAGGCATTACGACTAAAGCCATTGACTAGTTTTAACATATATTAGCAGAAGGCTTCTAAAATGGGCCTAGACGACCCACTCCATGGACTAAATTGGGATCAACGGATAGGAATCCATAACCACATCATTGCTTATTATAAAACTTTATACCAAGGGATATGAAGTTTATTGTCCTTATAACTTCGAAGTCATTAGCTCAACTTTTTGTAATGAGGTTTCTACTAGAGATCTCGATCTTGGTGAAATTAGAGAAGCAATATTTGACCTCAACGGAGATAAAGCTCCATGACCTGACGATTTCTCCATCAATTTTTATCAGCATTTTTAGATGTCATAAAAGATGGCCTATTTGGTCTGTTCTCCGACACAAATAGCATGTTAACCCATGCTCATGCAATTGAACTCGTAAACGGATTGACAACACAATTTAAAAACATTTCCATTTCAAATCGTCAATTTCCAAACGACCTCCTCTTTTTTTCTGATGTAGATAATGAGTTACTTCCAAACATCTGCTCTATTCTGGAAATATTTTCCAATATCTCCAAACTCAAGATTTGTTGCTCGAAATTCCACATTGACCCCAATCATTACCCATTTTATGACTACTGATCTGATATCAAAAAAAAATTTATGATTCATGAAAGCTGGATTCCATCTGCTTGAGATATATTTGCAATGGCTCCATTGATTTTAATAAACATCACCTTCTATATTGGAAAATTGTATGTCGTCTAAAAAGATATGAAGGTTGTGGAATTTTATACCTAAGAAACTTTAATCTATCGTCTTTGGCTAAGAATCTTTGGAGTATTTATTTATCTATTATCAGATCAAAACAAAAACTTACAGTCTCAGGATCTAACGTGAAGCTGCTCTTGATCTTTGTTAAAGTATCACTAAAAGCTTGTAATGCCCCGTGTGAGCAATCTTTAGAACCTAATACAAATGTGGATCGGGTATTAGGTCCTAATACAAATGCGGCCGCATATGCGACCGCATATGCGCCTTTCCCGAATATTAAACGAATGTAGGATATGTGGTTCGCTATAGAGACCACCTCCGCTTATGCGACGCATATGCGGCCGCTTGGCCCGCCTTTCTAAACTCTGAAAAGGAATCATCCCTTTAAAATCTTCAGATTAATTCTACTTCACCTGGCCACCCCCATCTTAATAAGAATCTCTATCGAAATACCAAGATGTCCAAGAGATTTTGAACTTCGTTTAAACTACAAACGTACTGCATAAAAGTCTTCAAACTAGGCACTTAGCATAATCATAGAAGACAATAAGTTCCATAAGATATCAAGGAATCCACCTCTCTTGTGGTGAGTAGAAAAATAATAATGTCAATATACCAAAGGTTCTTCAAGTTATCGATCATGCACCTCCTTAGCATTCGCATGCTAACAACTCATGTGAACCACCTAACCTACAACACTTACAATGACCTTCATAGCACTTGATACTCTAATAAGTTCTTTTTATATGCCATTTTAATATGTGAAATTTATAATATTTAATAAAAAGAACACAGTATACTAAGAATCCCCAGTAATACATATGAAGCCGTAACACCAAATCAAAAGATGGAAAGAAACATATAGAATTTGAAAAAGAACATTTCAACCTTTTTCCTTCGTAACCATGCCTCAAATCCAGAATTGAGCCTCTCGAAGCAAGATTTAACTAATTCTTCCACCATCTTCAAAACAAATTGGATATATTAAAAATCCATTTCTATACTATTACCATGTATAACCTCTCTCCTCCCTCTGCCGGAGATCACCCAACGTGATCCCTTTTTCTCACATTCAAGTGTCAACCCCTCATTTCTCCTAAAGAGCTAATGGAGAATAATGAAAATTGTAGAACATTATTGTCATGATAATAAAAAAATAGAAGTCTTGTACAACACATCGACATACAATACATTTCTAGTTGCCAAAAGTTGGATGTAGATAAAAATTATAAAAATATCCCTTCCTTTTGCTCCCACTTTACCTTATAAAATAAGGTTAAATCATATCTCAAGAACCTATTACAAAAATTGAACATGGGACAAACTAAGTAAAGCTTCCGCATATCATTAGATATACTTTTCTTCAAAATTTTCATAATGAATCATATTTTCATAATGAATCCTATATTTAACTTACTTCCACCATTAAGATAACAATCAACCAAAGAACAAAATGTCAAGGAGATCTTAAGTCTATATCTTGAAGCACTCTAAAGACTGCACCTTTAACTTAAACATACAGTTTGTTTAATAAGATAATATTCTTCAAGCGGGCTCTCATTCTTGATGTGACCTTTTCACATTCACCTCCAAACAACAGATAAGGTCATTTGAATCCTTCCCAATTTAAACTTGCCACTCACATCAAAAAACAAGCTAAACAAATAAACTGACATCGAATAAAATTTAGGCTTTACAACAAAATATCACTGAAATTACATAAAACTCTTCATACAACACCATCCACTTGAACACTTAAAAACAATAAGTTGGATAAGATGCCAAAGATCCTCAGGTTTATCCCTTTATTGAAGGATTTTAGCATTCACATCCAAATAATGGATTAATTTATCTACTGGACTAAATATAAATAATGTATTAGATTATATACCAACTAACCTTATGGGCACGTCATACTCAATTATAAAAAACATACCACATAAAAAACATACCACATACTACAAAAAAATCCCAAAGATAAAAAATGCAAGCATACCACATGAAGGGAAAGATCCAAAATCCTTTGATGATTAGTGGTCCTTCGAAGCTCTCCATAAATAGACTTAGATGCCTCTTCAGCAAATAAGTCCCTATTTGATCCATCTACAATTATAAAAAACACTAAATAAAAAAAACATGTAGCAACTCCTCTGATGCAAGGTATAAAATCTCAAAGTATACTATCAAGTAGAGCTTCTAAAAAAACGCAATATCAATTTTAATATTCTTAATACCCAACAAAACCTTCGAGATTTGATCATGATGGAGGAATCATTTGTTTATACTATCACCATGTCACTCCCATCCTAAAAAAAGTCAACCAAAAGAACCATGTACAATATCTAGACATCATTTTCAACAACAATGAAAATGCATAATAGCCTGCCAGCTAGACCTTTAACTTGCATATTGGTAAAGGACACAAAGAACAACACACGCAACAAAGAAAAAGGAAGTAGAGGACGATAATCAAAGGAAGCATCGGAAGCCATCAAAGGGATACACCATAGACATTCATCCAAACCTGATTCAAAACACAGAACACAATCAAGTCATTAGATACAACTAAATAGGCATATATATTCTCACATTTATAAGCATATATTCTATCACGATAAACTACAACATGCCTTGACCTACGCCTATATGGGGAGGACATTGTAGCGTGTTACCCCCTCTTTTCATCTTCAAAAAAAATATTAGGTCAATTGCTCAACCGTACTTTGTCTATCTTATGTAGAGCTGAATTAGGTTCTCGGTGTTCTCGTCATTGATGTAGGACTGTTTCTTTAAGATCTTCAAATTGATATCCTTGCCACTCTGATCCAAGTAACAAAAATGATTTCTCATCATACCCAAACAAAGCATCCGTTGAACGTTATCAAGTCCATACAAGTAAAAGAAAGGATGGTACAATAAATCATTGATGATAAAGCACCAAAATTGTGCACATTTAGACCATCTCCAACAAACCTCTATTGATAATCTTCAAATAGAGAAGAAAGGACACTACAATACCCAACCTTAGTTAATAGCTATAGGAGTTGTCACATGTCAGCAACATAGAAAAATTTATCATCTTACAACATGGAAAAAATCATCATCTCTACGAAGACTAATAGAATGGAAGTCAAAGGCATCCCACATATTTACTCGAACTTGAAATAGCCAAATATCGAGGAAAATTGCCTTCATATATGAGATGAAATGGAAAAAATGCTTTGCTGCTTTGAAAATTTATACCTGGGCATAAGTTAGCCTAATATGTTGTGAAATGTAAAACCCTGTAGTATCCTATCAAGTAGAACCTCTACAAAACAATAATATTAGTCTTACTGCATGTTTAAATATACTCACTTATACCTTGAAGATAATATCTTCGAAATCTTAAAAATGACATTATCTTGATAATTATTTTCAGAAATCTTCTGACACTAATTTCAATCAAGATACTAAGAAGCTATTTGATCATACGTGTGTTTCTTATAGATGGCATTGAATGCAATGAAGACCCTAATCTGTTGTCCAAAATTCCCAAAGAAAAACCCCAGATCATAGAGTAACAACATAATATGTTATGGGGTCTCATCGCATCAAACCATCAGTTGCCCACGCCAAACAATCACTGCAATTTGACTTTAAAGCACCAAGTGCGTGCAGAATGACGTAAACAGAACGACATGAGAGATCACCATCAAGTCCAAGATGTTAATAGTTTACATCAAATATGCTGCAAGATCTCCAACCCCAAATGGTAAATCAAGCACTGATAAGAACCCTAAAACAAACCCGCAATTTCACGACTTCAGGGATCATCTCGTAATTCATAATATGATCACCAAGAAAAATATCAAGCGATCAAAACCAGCAACGACTACAGATTGCCTTGAGATATCGAATCGGTGGCTAATAAATTTGGAGAAACCCTTACGTCAAAACCAGAAATTCTTGAAGCGATCATAGCCCTATAGAGAAGATCTGCGACCTCGAGGATCTTCCAGAAGAAATTCCATAAGCATAAAAGATCACTAACGACATTAAACTGATATTTATTGGAATCAAAATCCGGGATGCAAATGGAGGATCGAGAATCGGATACTAAAAACTTCGCACCAGAACCCTAGAGCGGAACCTGCGGATCGATCAAGAAGCCAACCACCGTAGTATACCAAAGGGAAGAGAGCGACAGGTCCCTTATAGAAAGGGCCGACCGAGGCGGTGGCGTTTCGAACGGTCGTGATCAAGCGGTCCGTATTCTTAATATAATCGACGGGTCAGATGAGGCTGATCCATCGGATGGTGCACGAGGAGGACGCCCGAAAGAAGATCGCATCAAACCCAAACACGTATAGGTTTTTCTTCTGTTGAGATAAACAGAATCGCCAGAAATAGAACTTATCTTTCTAATCTTTCAGTCCACAAAATCAAAATTGGATGTGATCTCATTCTAGTAATGGTATTAAAACCCAAACACGTAGGTTTCGTCGTTTATGCCTCTTCAATCAACCATTCTAAATGTAGGGTTCATTCCGCCATTTATATCAATTCCGTATTATTTATCATTCTTCATTCAACTTCCGCACTTCCAATTTTCATCAATTAAGATTGAAAATTTTTAGTCAAATCACTACAACAAATTTAGTTGTCGTGATATTTTTCAAAATCCATCATCAAATCAAGCGTTGTTAAATATAACAACGATATTATTCATTGTGAAGTGATGTTTTATACCTTAAATTATCAACGAATATCATATCTGTCAATGTATCATTAGCGACACTCCATATAACAATATTTATTTATATTATTTTTCAAAATTTTAAATAATCATCGCTAATTTTTAGTTCAAAATTTAGTAACAACAAACTAAAATTGTAAAATAGCAACGAAAAAGCATAGCTATTTGGATCGTCGCGAATGATATAGCGACATGTAATATGTTCGTCACTAATTTCAAGTCTAAAAATCATTTTGCAATGAATAATATCGTTATTATATTTCTAACAATGACTAATTTAGTGACGGAACTTGAAAAAAGTGTCATTATAGTGCAATTTACAAACAATCTCCTAAATTTACAAACAAGCTCCTAAATTTACATATAAGTGCATTCAAGTCCTTGGATTTTTTTAACATAAAAAATATCAAATCAAGTTCAAAAGTTTCTTAAAATTTCTTTAAAATGTTTCAAGTAGTACGACATAGATAGCTTTGTGTTTAAATCCCTACAACCCAAAAGAACAAATCCATTTGAAATAATTGATTATTGTGCATACACAACAATAGTCACAAAAATATTATTTTAAACTGCACAAAATCATCGTTTCAATATAAAACTAAAGCAATTGTTGTACTTACGATTGTATTTCCATAAACAACGTGAGCATGTATAATCTCCACTTGATAGGGAATCTAATGGTTGTGAGCTCGTTGCAAATGGCGTAGGCTTGCAAGTCCGTCTTAGCAGTATAGTTTGAAGCTTAGTCTTACCATACTTGATCGTTGCTTTTCTCTTTACACCATACAGTTGCACCACATTTAGCACAACTAGAATTTGTTCGACCAAAATACCATTCCTTAATGAATTTTCCTAGAAATTATTAAAGAGATGTATTAAGAAGGTCTGCCGAACCGATGGTAGAATAGGTTGAGTTAACATAGTACAGAGACGTACTCTCTTTTCTGATATAGATGGTTCATCTTCTGTAGAAGGTCGCTTCCATATAGTTATAAATTCAAAGTTGATATAAATTCTTATGGTTAAGCACATCCATAAGACATGAGTAAATGTGTGGAATTAAAACTCAATAGGGATAGTTTGCACATCTGCTTCATGTACCAAGTGGAAGTTAAAGATTTAAAAAGTTCATGGAGTTCTCTCAGGAACAAATCATCACGGTAAGCTCCTTTCGTCAAGCACAGTTATGCAATCTAAAAAAAGTGTGAAATTGACGGTCAATAAGATTGTAGTAAATGTGACTTGCTTGTTGGAACAATATGAATTTGAAGGCCCAAAAAGTCAATGAACTTTTTCCATAGGAGAAATTACCACTGTTTAGAACCCCTCTAATGGTTTGGAGGGAAGGTCGGATGTATACAACAATGTATAAGATGTTTCAATTTGACAAAACAAAAACAAAACCTTTCCCCATAATTAAATAGGGTCATCTACATGGATTTTTTGTCTCTACTTTGATCTATTTTAGGTCATTATCGAGCTTAAAATCCAAATAACTAAGATCTCTTCAGATATTCTCATTCCAATATTTCTTCGGCCTTCCCTGCCCTCTCTTAACCGACTCAACGTCCCAATTCTCGCATCTTCTAACTAGTGCATCAACTGACCTCCTTTGCAAATGGTAAAACCATCTTAGGCGGTTTTCTCTCATATTATCCTCTATTAGAGCTAAATGAACTTTCCAACTGATTGCATCATTATGTATCTGATCTTTTCATGCATGAACAGACATCCACCTATTTCAAGCATCACAAACTATAAATGAAGTGATATACTGAAGATATATATAAAGGGAGAATGAAGAAATATATCTATGTTGTTACGCAACATGTGAAGTTCAATATGGTAGAGCATATTTAACCTATGAAATAGGTGGAAATAACAAATATTTAAAACGAATCACAACTTTCCAAGCCGAAAATTGAATGTTCTTGTCATTATGATCCACCTCTATATGTAAGATTTATTTGCAACACTAATAAAATGTCTTCAGTTGGGCCATTTCCCCCTTCCTTGCTTCTGTGGCTTTCCCGACAACCTCTTTGGCCTTGGAATGAGCACATTTTTGGGTTGGACCAAAATAGATTGGTGCTCAATCTGATGAAACTCAATTTCGGTCCGAGCATGAACCATAAACGAGCGGGCTTGGGCTTGATTTTTGGCTCGATACAATTTTCGGGCCAGGTTCATGCTAGATTGGGCTCAAAACTCGTGGTCTAGCCTGAGTATAGGCTTAGGGACTGGCTAGAATGGGCCCGAATCTGACTCAGGTGAAGCCCAACCAGAAGACATGATTTCTAGGCCTAAAGTGAGGCGCACCCAACCCAACCCCAGTGCCTCCTCTCCCCGAGGATCCCGACCTAACCACTCCAGAGCCTCCTTTCCTCGCACTCCCTAGCCTCAGTGTCACGGCGCCACCCGCTACCATCCCGTCCTCCCACAGACGTGGTGTTCACGAGGTCGACGATTTGAATCTCGCCTCCAATTTGAATTCCAAACGGCGACACCTATTCTGTATTACTAAGTTTGTTTCCTAATATTGCTCCATTGATTTTTCCTACCATGGATGTGTAAATTGTGTATGATGCGTACTATAAATCTCGTCGTTTTATTTTTATTCATGGAGTTTCTGTTTACGTTGTATTTAATCTAATTGAGTTTATACCTTTAATCTTTTTATAAGTCGATTGAATCCAGAATAGTAAGAATGAAATACAAAATATCTTACATTTTAGTTTTTTTTGTCATTCATGATTTATTCATATCTTTTAATAAAATTACATTAAGCAAATATTTTTTAAAATAAAATGGGTCGGCTCGACCTAGCCTGGCCCCTGTACTTGCAGGTTGAGCTCAGGCTTGGGCAGCATTTTGAAAATTTTGGCGGACTTAGACCCGACATGCAGAACCACAAATTGGAACCCGGCTCAACTTGCGGGATGCCCTTATGGGGCGCCCCTTCTACAAAGGTAAAAATGGGCAAATGTCCCTTCCTCTCCCACCAAAGAAAATAGAAAAGGTAACCAAACAACACTACTCCTTGTATAAGACTCATGATGCTCCTCTGTAATTAGCTTGCAAAGAACACCAATCTCCAAGTACCTCGGCCGCTCAGCTCCTGAAGAATCCGACCTCGATATCTAGGCTCTATAACAAAGCAACCACAAAAGCCATAAAAAGATACAATAAAAATATATGAGGAGAAAGAAAGAAAATAAACTAACAAATTTGTAACAAAAAATGAGACGAAATAGATGATAAGTAGAAAAAATGAAACCCTAAAACCTAAGGCTCTATCTATGTATCCAAGCGTTGCTTCTCCGACAACGACGTCATTTGAAAAATCACACATAATTTGTTGTTCTAAAAAGATAGAACAAATAATGGTTGTTATATCGATCATGTGAATTTTATCATAAAAATATTTATTATTTTATTTATACTCCTAAACTCAAAGGTATAACGATAAGTACGTGAATGTCAAACTCAAGGAAGAAAACAGTGAAAATTAAAGTAAAAAGGTAGAGTGACTAAGGTATCTGGGTTTTCTGTTTTTATTTAATTTTAGGGAATTTTTGGATTTTTAGTTGATTTTATGAGTTTTATATTTTTTGTTATTTTATATATTTGTAAGTAAAGAAATATAGGTATTGTGTTTTATTTTTTTTATTTTGTACTATTTATGTTTTAAATTTTATTTCACGTTTTTATGTATTTTTAATGGATTTTAGAATTTACAGTTTTTGGATTTTTTTAAGAAGAAAACAAGATTTTTATTGAAAACAGGGATGTATTTGGATTTTAGAAATAAAAATAGTAAGAAAATGGTTTTTTTTATTTTTATTGTAAGTAGGTGAAATTATGTTTCCAACGAAGTATTGTATGTTTTTTTGTGATTTTTATTGAATTAGTTACGAATTTTTGAAGTTTGGGATATTTTTTATTGATTTAATATTTAATATCTATTTCTATGTAAAATATACTATAGGTAACTTTTGTAGATTTTTTAAAGGTGTTTTCTATTGTTATGGATTTTATGAATTTATGTATTTTTTGGTATTTTTAGGATTTATTAAGTTGTAAAATACTTTTTAATTTTTCAAAATTGAACTAATATTGTATATAGTACAATACTAAGTATTTATACAAATTTTTATTACATTTTATTAGTATTATTTTATTTTATATGAATATAGTATTGAGAATATTTAATATACAATTATAGAGGTATATATCTAATAATATTGAAAAGAAAAGGTGCGTGTAAAATATGGAGAACTGTAGGGTAAAACACACGAAAATACCAGCTCTTCACGTGTCTGATCATGTGAGGTTCAACATCTTGGACATGTTTGTAATTACAAAATGTTCAAGGGCAGATTCTGTAAAAATCCGAAAGTTATCTTTCCACACATGCGAGTTGTGCGTGACTTCGCTAAAGCAGTTGGGCGGTACTCGATTTAGAGCATACGAACCGCGAAACATCCTGCAATTGTTATTCAACCTGGACAACAGTGTGTTCTTCCCCAATTTCAAGTGCAGGAAGTAGTTCGAAGAAGAGTTCTTGATCAGAATCTCACCAAGGTGATGGGCGACTCTTCTTCTTCGTCTCAGCGAATTAGATCGAAGGTTCTAGTTCTGCTAATGATCAAAGGCTCCGGTCCAAGCTCTCGTTCCCAAATGGTCGTGCTTTAGATTCTATAAATCATGGTGAAGTTTTCGCATGTAGGCGATCTTTTTTTCGAATATCTAGGTGATCCAATTATTTTCAAGCGACAGAGACTCTCTTCGGTGGCTGCTATTTGAGGATCGGATCTCAACCAGAAGATGTCACACCCTGTAAAGCGAATTGAACAAAAAATTAATATTCAAACACGTATTTCAAATGACTCATACCTGTAGTTGATGATGCTGCATTAGCTTCAGTGTCGTGACGTATAACAAATGTCGAATAGTTTTATTAATTGCTTCAAATGTGCACCTCTTCATCATTAGAGTTTCGTCCCAAATAATTAACTTAGCTTTCGAACGTAGTTTTCCAAGCGTGGATTATTCTTTTATACGACATGTTGAGGATTCACTCAATTAATAGCAATCTTAAACCTATAATGAGCAATACTTACACCAGGAGTAGCAAGGAAGCAATCCTAGAAGAGGCAACATGAAGGACATCATGTTGTTATGAATGAAGATGCACAATCAATGTTTTCCAGAGAAATATTTTCCCAACTTCACCACTTCCATGTACGGAAAAAAGAACCAACTTCATGGGTGCATAATTCAATTATTTTTCATAGAATTCTTTATAATCATGTTCAATGAAATGAAAATGCGCATGAATTCAATTTCTTGTAGTTGGATGTCATAATGTAAATCTTTTGCAAACAATCTCTTGTTGTCTTGAATTGAAAGGTCAGTAGTTGGGTTATGTGTGATGGAGTGGTCTTTGAGAGACATTTCAATTTGATGCAAAATCATCTAAATATGTGATAAATCATTTTTCTTGTAATTCATGATCATGTACATTTCAAAATTTCTTAACGTTGTCACTTGCACATCTTCAGTTAAGCTCTTACAATATTTATTCTATAACTCATTTAGATACACTATATTTTCTTTTATTAAAACAAAAGCGAGGTGTAGTAACTACCATCCATTTTCCCATATTGATGTCTTTTCTAAAGCATGTTTCCATTCATTGTCATCCTCAAGAAACTTGTATCTCTTACAAGTCATCTTAGATGCATCACATATTGTACCATTTATTGTGTGAAGATTAATATATTCATGCTATCCTTGTATCCGAAGAAGTAGCATTCACAAGTGGTGCAATCAACAGATGTTAATTTTGCACTTACAAGATAACTAATACATTTTACTGTAATTTGAGAACTCCAGCTTTTGGTATGTGAATCCCAATTAAATAATTGAGGAAATCCTACGTTAGCTAGCCTTATGTATTCATGATTGTATCTATTTGTACTTGTTGGAATTAACTGTATTGGGATAGTTTGATGCAATTTGATGATCAATATCAAGTTGTATTGATGTATCTCAATTCCTGGAATTCAATATTTCAACCCTGTGGGGTGTTGTTTAGTCCCACATCGTGGAGAGATAAAACTGGGACTTGGTTTATATGTGGGAAGTCCTGCTCGGGCTCGGGCGTGGGCGCGGCATGGCCGCGGCTGCGGCTGCGGTGTGATAAAGATCGAGTCGGTTTTGTAACCGCGTGTTTTGAATTCCAAGGGTTACGCCCCATTATCTTCTCACAAAGCGTAACCGCCCGGACGCCTTTAAGTATCTCTTAAAGTGCGTGGGCTTAGGTTACGAACATTCAATCCTTCTACCTGGTGCCTCTTCTCTCTTTCAAGGACGCCCTTTCCTCTCTCGATCTCAGGTTTCGTCTACGGAGGTGGCTTTCGAGGACGCTCAAGCACGGTGTGTACCGTCGACGAGCGTGGACCGTCGGACCCTGGGAGCGGCACGTCAAGGCCCTGTGCGCCGGTAAAGTGGGGGGCGCTGTCTCTCTAAGGGGAGTCCTACTACGGGATGCTTCGATTGTGATTTCTAACTCTACTCTTTCTCTATCGCATTGTTTGTCATGATGTTTGTTTCCGGATTTTTCCCTTGTGTGAATATGCGTATATTCTTAATACGAATATTTTTCTTATCATTGTTAACCTAGATTCATACATATGAAAATATGTTCTGGAAATCTGTGGTTAATCGGATTTTTGCATGTATGCTAATGTCGGATTTTTCAACAATCTTAGAGAGACAACGTTATAACATGATAAGAAAAATGTCGGATTTGAGGTTTCGATCTCGTGTGGATTTCACTGGTATGCCAGAGAAATTCGGGGGTCATAATTTCAAGCGTTGACAACAACGCATGAAAATCTGGCTGACCACGATTGGCCTGATTTCGGTTCTGGAAACCGAGTGTTCTAAGTTATCTGAACAAAATCCGGATCCTGAGACGGTTGAGATGGCGGATGCGTGGAAAGAACATGACCGTCTGTGTCATGGGTGCATTCTTACTGTACTATCGAACGTTCTGTTAGATGTCTATGGCGCATCTACCAAAACCGCCAACGATCTGTGGGAGGAACTGGATAAGAAATATAACACAGAGGATCTGGGTATTGAAAAATACTCAGTATCCAAGTTCCTGAAATTTCATATGATTGAGGGCAAATCGTTTTCAGAACAGGCTCATGAGTTTTTGTTATTGCTCCATGGGTTAGCCGAGGCAGAAATGAAACTTCCCGAAAAGTTTCAGGTCATGTCGATCATTGAGAAATTTCCCAAGTCCTGGGAAGATTTTGGGATGTCCCTAAAGCACAGGAAGGGGAAAATTTCTCTGGATGATCTGATGGTCTCGATAGCCATTGAAGAGGAGCATAGGAAACAAAAACCTGTGATGCCTGTAGACGTGAACCCTAAGGTCAATGTCATAACCTCAAAGGGAAACAATGTTAAAGGGAAAAATAAGAAACTGAAAGCCAAGGGAAAATCCATAAAAAATCAAAGAACAAACCTTGCTGATAGTGTGGATATGTTGGACATTGGAAGAAGGATTGCCCTTCTCTGAAGACCCAACAGAAGTCTACGGATGTCGTTCCTCAGGCTCTTGTGCTGACTGAAGGAGGCGGGTCCGGTGAGGGGTATGTCTCAGTGAACCCTGAACTCTACTTTGTAAACGAGCCTAATGAGGGGCTTGTTGATACAGGTACAAATGTCCACATTTGTACTGACAGAACATTCTTTGTGTCTTATCAGACTTCAGCCGGTGGTACAGTAATGATGGGGAACAGATCTGCAGCCAAGGTGCTTGGGTCCGGACAAGTCGAGCTGAGATTCTCAACTGGACGAGTTTGGACTTTGCGCAGGGTGCTGCACGTTCCTGATATTAAAAAGAATGTCTTGTCTGGTTCTTTATTAGTTAGAGAGGGTTTTCAATTAGACTTTAAATGTAATAAAGTAGTTTTTATGAGACATGGTGTTTTCTTTGGAAAGGGATATTTGGCTGATCATGATCTTTTATTTAGAATAAGATGTGATATTGATAGTTCAGTTAATAATATTTCTGGTTTTGATTCTTCTACTTATGTTGTTTCAAATATTGAATCTACTGATTTATGGCATGCTAGGATAGGACATGTGAATTTCAATTCTATGAAAAGAATGATGAAACTTGACATGATTCCTAATCATACTACAGACAAACTCAACAAATGTGAAATGTGTGCTCAAGCTAAGTTGCCTAGAAAGCCTTTTCATTCTGTGAATAGGGAAACTGAAATTATAAACTTAGTTCATTCTGATATTTGTGAGTTTGGTGGTGTGATGACTAGAGATAACAAAAGATATTTTATCACGTTCATAGATGATAGCAGTAGATACTGTTATGTTTATCTGCTTAAAACTAAGGATGAAGCCTTAGAAAAATTTCTTATTTTTAAGAATGAAGCAGAAACACAAGTCGGGAAAGTAATTAAATGTCTAAGGTCAGATAGGGTGGTGAATACACATCTAAGATATTTGATGAATAATGCAAACTATTTTGCATAGTTCATGAGGTCATTGCACCATATTCCCACAGTCCAATGGAATAGCAGAACGAAAGAATAGGACCATAACTGATATGGTCAATGTATTTTTACAAAGTTCTGGGCTACCATCTTACATGTGGGGGAAAGCTTTGAATACGGCCTGCCATATTCTGAATAGAGTTCCCTTAAGGCATAAAGATAAGAGTCCATTTGAACTTTGGAGAAATATGAAACCAAGCTTAAAATATCTTAAGGTGTGGGGATGCCTGGCTAAGGTCTTAGTCCCAGAACACAAGAGAAAGAAGCTTGGACCTAAAATAGTTAACGTGATCTTCTTGGGGTATCTAGAAAATAGTTATGCTTATCGATTCTTAGTAATTCGGTCTGAGATCACAGTCATAGATACTAATACTATTGTTGAACTCCGTGATGCTACATTTTTCGAGGATATTTTTCCAATGAAAACAGGGGTTCCCGAAAATCTGACTAGTAACGTAGCCTCAACATCTGGTTCTATTCCACAACAAATAAAAAAGATGTCAAATGTGGGGGCTACCTCTTCTTAACCCAATGAATTTTTGGAGGATGTTGAACCTAGACGAAGTAAGAGACCTAGAATTGTCAAGGATTTAGGTAGCGACTTTGTCTCCTACCAAATCGAGGGTGATCCTCCCACATACAAGGATGCCATGGCTTCCACTGAAGCAAGGCATTGGAAGGACGCCACTAAATCTGAAATGGATTCGATCATTTCAAATGGCACGTGGGAATTGGTCGATCTACCTCTTGGGTGTTCCACCATAGGAAGCAAATAGGTATTCAGAAGAAAACTTAGATCGGACAGATCCATAGAAAAATAT
The DNA here is from genome assembly GCA_037367405.1 of Ottelia alismoides. Classification (NCBI taxonomy): domain Eukaryota; kingdom Viridiplantae; phylum Streptophyta; class Magnoliopsida; order Alismatales; family Hydrocharitaceae; genus Ottelia; species Ottelia alismoides. The sequence goes on along the minus strand of JAZKJV010005335.1, from coordinate 216,198 downwards.
AAGGCAAGACTTGTAGCCAAGGTTTTAAACAGAAAGAGGGTATTGATTATTTTGATACCTATTCTCCTGTAACTAGAATGACTACGATTCGGATGCTCATTGCGTTGGCCTCCATACATGATCTCACAATTCATCAAATGGATGTGAAGACTGCTTTTTTATATGGTGATCTTGAGGAGGAGATCTATATAGACCAACCTGAGGGATTCGTAGCATCTGGTAATGAGAGAAAGTTCTGTAAGCTTGTAAAAATATCTTTATGGATTAAAACAAGCTCTGAAACAGTGGCATGACAAGTTTGATAAGACTATCCAGTCTTATGGCTTTATCGTTCATGAATCCGATAAATGTATGTACTCTATGATTAAAGGTGATATGTTTGTTGTCTTATGCCTATATGTAGATGATATTTTGATATTTGGATCAAACGTAAGGATAGAGGAAGAAACCAAGAGGTTCTTGAGCAGTAAGTTTGAGATGAAAGACTTAGGAGTTGCAAATGTGATTTTGGGGCTCAAACTGATTAGATCTACTAATGGGATAGTTGTGTCTCAGTCACATTATACTGAGAAGGTTCTTGAAAAATTTGGCTATCAGAGTTGTAAATATGTATGCACTCCTTATGATTCATCTAAACCCTTCTGCAAGAACAAGAGTGGAGTACCTGTAGCATAGCTATGATATTCCCAGATTATAGGAAGCTTGATGTATCTTGCGAACTGTACTCGACCTGATATTTCATTCACGGTCGCAAAGTTGAGTAGGTATACGAGCTGTCCTGACCGTACTCATTGGGAGGCCTTGGATCGTGTTGAAGTACCTTAAGAGTACTGCACTTCTTGGATTGCATTATGGTAAATATCCTCCTGTCTTAGAAGGATATAGTGATGCAAGTTGGATAGGTCAAATGGAGGACTCCGGGAGTAACGGTGTGACTGGGTATGTATTTACCTTGGAGGCGGTGTAGTCTCCTGAAGGTCTGTGAAACAGACCATCTTGGCTCGGTCTACTTTTAAGGTAGAGCTGTGTGCTTTGGACACAACAGGTATAGAGGCTGAATGGCTTAGGGAGCTTCTCTCTGAGATGCCCATGGTGGGTAAGCCGATACCGGCAATTTCTTTACATTGTGATAGCATGACTACTATTGCAAAGGTAAAGAGTTCAAAGTACAATCAGAAAACAAGAAGACATATCCAAGTTAGACTTAAGTCTATTAGGGATTTGGTGTCTTTTGGAGTGATTGCTGTGGAATTTGTTGGTACTAAAGATAACACGGCAGATCCACTTACAAAGGTACTTGATAGATCTTTAGTCAAAAAATCCAGACTTGGGATGGGGCTGAAACCCACTGAGAGTTTACCCGCACTAGCAACCCAACCTAAATGAGTGGAGATCCCACAAAATAAGTTCAATGGGAAAACAAGCTGTAAGGGGAACTGGTTGGCACTCAATATGCAATACTTTGCATGTGAGTCCTATCCCTGAAAAGTCGAGTGCCTGAAAGCTGCAGGAAAAGGTTGAGCATTATGCTCTTAATGGATTCAAGCTTTTATAAGCAGGATGTGAGCAGTGCATCCTTGGAGAATGCCACCTATATGAGTATTTTTGTGGGCCGCAGATAAAGGATGAGGGTTTATACTTAATATACTCATGAAACAGGGAAGGGTGCAAGGCCATTAATAGCACCAAAACCAGAAGATTGTCACCATAGACTTCACTCTGTTGTTACCCCTCGATACCATTACATCAAAGGATTAAAGTTCAAGACTTAGTTCACTTTATTCCTGTGATGGTGAAAGGGGATAACTCAGGTAAAGGTTAAAACGGAAGGTACCTTTACTGAAAGTAGAGTGTGGAAACCCGAGATTCTTGGCTCTTTGTGTTTCAACAGTGAATTCGTGGGGGATTGTTGGAATTAACTGTATTGGGATAGTTTGATGCAATTTGATGGTCAATATCAAGTTGTATTGATGTATCTCAATTCCTGGAATTCAATGTTTCAACCCTGTGGGGTGCTGTTTAGTCCCACATCGTGGAGAGATAAAACTGGGACTTGGTTTATATGTGGGAAGTCCTGAGACTAGTCTGGAAACAGACTAGAGAGGACTTTAGACCACAACACACGCACGCACGCACGCGCGCCGCGCTCAGGCTCGGGCGCGGGTGCAGCTGCGGCGTGACGTGACGTGATAAAGACCGACTCGGTTTTTTAACCGTGTGTTTTGAATTCCAAGGGTTATGCTCCATTATCTTCTCACGAAGCGTAACCGCCCGGACGCCTTTAAGTATCTCTTAAAGTGCGTGGGCTTAGGTTACGAACATTCAATCCTTCTACCCGGCGCCTCTTCTCTCTTTCAAGGACGCCCTTTCCTCTCTCGATCTCGGGTTTCGTCTACGGAGGTGGCTTTCGAGGACGTTCAAGCATGGTGCGTACCGTCGACGAGCGTGAATCGTCGGACCCTGGGAGCGGCACGTCAAGGCCCTGTACGCCGGTAAAGTGGGGGGCGCTGTCTCTCTAAGGGGAGTCCTACTACGGGACGCTTCGGTTGTGATTTCTAACTCTACTCTTTCTTTGTCGCATTGTTTGTCGTGATGTTTGTTTCCGGATTTTTCCCTTGCGTGAATATGCATATATTCTTAATACTGATATTTTTCTTATCATTGTTAACCTGGATTCATACATATGAAAATCTGTTCTGGAAATCTGTGGTCAATCGGATTTTTGTATGTATGCTAATGTCGGATTTTTCAATAGTACAAAACCATTCCCCTAGCATTGTTTGATCAATAAATGGGTTGCCCATTATATTATATAATATTGTCTTCGTCGTAAAAGAATATATTGTGTTGATAAGAAAAATAATAATTTAACAATTGAACATCATGATTCCTATAATGTTTAATTAGAAGTCAAATATGCTCCTAGAAGCTTCAATTGCAGATATATATCTTGCGTTTAGATATTAATTGACTCCATCTAAGTCATCAACATCCGTTTGTATTATGAAAGTCATTTTATCAAAATCCTTATAAACATAAGATATTTTATTGCACGAAGTTGATTATAAATCTCATCAATGACATATGCATCATATTGTCACTAAATCCACATTATGTTGTACTCTCCATCTACAGAGTTGTACCTTTTAACAAGAAATGTTCTTCCTTCATCATGTCTTCTGTAATCCACATAGCCATTTTTACCGTAGATAGTTTCTTTGATGAAGACTTTAGGATAGAGTTTTAAGCATTTGTTGTCAGCCATATGCATTGTGGTCTTTAAGTGAGAATAACATGGCCCATGACCTAAGTGGTGGATAATAGTTTCATAAAGTGTACTTATTAGTGATTGATAGTATTGAATATTGAAGGGAAGAGCAAACATAATATTCAAGCACGACTTGATCTCAAAGAATGGGGGTGTGAGATAATCTTATTGGCCTATACAAACTAATGGTGGCAGAATGTATATACCACCAACTAGTTATCAAATGATAGCGACAGAGAAGGATGTTTTTTACAACACTATATTTATTAAAAGTTCCAGATGGATATTCTTATAATATTTCTCGATGTGTCAACATAAAAAAAGAAGGATATCCAGTATGAAAAGTCATGATTGTCATATTTTAATGCAATAATTACTTGTCATCGCACTAAGAAAGTCAATAAGTATTGACGTTAGTGCTCCCTTGGTTCGATTATGTTCATTTTTCAATAAGTTATGCTCAAAGATCATAGATTACAAGAATTGGAACAATTGGAAACTGATATTGTCATTATCCTTTGTGAATTTGAATGGATCTTTCCACTATCATTCTTTACTATTATGTTGCGCGTATCAATTCATTTAGCTACAGAAGCAAAGTTAGCTGGACATGTCCATTATCGTTGGATGTATCTTATTAAGAGATATTTACTCACTCTCAAACGATATGTGAGGAACAAACACCATCTAAAAGGTTCTATTGCAGAAGGTTATTGGGCAGAAGAGTGCTTGACTTTTTGTTTAATATCTACATGAAATCGAATCCAAGATAAACTGTGAAGTTCAAAACCCGAAAGCTTTTTCGATAGGAGGGGTGTCTTATGTACATTAGATAGAAGAAGTTTGGAAAGTGCCCATCGATATGTTTTTTCCAATTTGGAATCAATTGCTAAATATCACAAGTAAGTGTTGTCTATTCTTCAAATATTTATATTTTGTATGAAGTGGTTAACACAATTTCTTTATATCCAGGATGCATCAAAGAGAGATAGGAGAAAAAAATCCTAAATTATCTCAACGAAATTTAGATTTGAAAAATCATCTTCAATTTCCTATGTGGTTTAAATAATTTGTAAGTATAATATATGTGTGATAAAAATTTGACATATTTTTTAAGTATAAAATATTTTTGTTAATTTTATAGGTTACGGATTCTTCTCAAATTTTGGAAGAAAATGTCTCAGAATTATCATGACTTACAAGCGGACCTTCACCTGAAGTTCAATCTTTCAATGGATATAATTAATGGTTGCATATTCCATAAGAAAATTGTAGAAAGTATGAGAAAAATAAAAAACAGTAGTGTTTATGTTCTTGAAAAAACTATACAAATTAATGATCCTAGGGACACAGTACCTACATTTATTAACATGCCATATTATGGTCAACTAGAGGATATCGTTGAGTTAACGTATGAACCAAGATTAAAGATTATCTTGCTCCAATGTATATGGTTTGATGAAAGGCACGAGTTTGGAACTAAAGGACATAAACTAGGATCTACCCTTATTAACTTTTATCGAGTGTGTCATGTAGATCGACCTTTTATATTTGCTTCTCAAGCACAACAATGTTTTTATGTAAACGATCCAAAAGAAAGAAATGGTAATTGACATGTAGTTATAAAGGTTCTTCCACGAGATATATATGACATGTCCTATGCAAAAAACATGTCTATTGGAAATAAAATCGGTAGATCAACTTATTTAACGTGAAAAATCGGTGATCTTAAGTTCCACACAAGGCGGGAACTTAGTCGCTGAATCAACCACACGAAATCCGGATTAAAACAACAATTAACCCACAACAATCAAATAAAGTAATGAAAGCAATATGTGGAGTTAAAATTTATTATAACTCTGCAAAGGATGTGTATAGTGCAAGCAATGTAGAGGTCGAACACAGGCAACAGACAAGTAGAACGGGGCAAAATGCTCAAAATGTGAATGTGATCAAATGTCTATAAATGCTATTTTTTGTGGGTTTTTTTAATTTTATATTTTTTTGTTTAATTTTTGATTTTATATTTTTATGTTTTGTTTTTTAATTTACTGATTTTGTATTTTCTTTTTATATTTTATATTTTTGTATTTTCTTTTTCTTTTAATAAATATCTAAGATATACAAGGAATATGTATAAACTAGAGATAATAGAGAGATAAAAATAGGTAAAAATAATCAAACTACAGGAAATAAAGTATTTTTGTGTCTTTTATATTTTTATAATGTTTTTGTAATTTTTCTATATTTTTTCTAATTTTTTTGGTATTTTTAAATGTAAAAATACTGGAAATCAGTGAACTAAGTTGCTGGCCGAAATTAAAATACAGATGAAAAATATCAATCAATGTCCAAAATTCCATAAATTAATTTTAGTTGACAGATAATAGATCAAAGAAAATACAGAAACTGAAATTGCATTTTTAGGATTTTTGTAGAATTTTTAAGATTTTTAGGAAGTTTTTAGGGGTTTTATATTTTTTAGGAGTTTTCTTTTGTATTTTTTAGTGATTTTTGGATTGAAGTTAAAAGACACTAAAACAAACAAAATTTAATTTTTTGGAATTTTTCAAAAACGTTTTATATTTTGTATGTATTTTCTATGCAAACAGTAGCTAAAATGCTTGTTTTTGAATTTTTATAAATATAAAATGCATAAAAATGCAAAATAAAAATATGGTGTGAAACTACAATGCAGCAGGAAGCTATGCTATTTTTTTTGGAGATTTTTAGAGATTTATAGATGCATGCAATAAATAGAGGAAACATAAAGAAAATGCAATACTAGCAGGGTATTTTTGGAAATACAAAAGAGTCCAGGGTCCTCGGCGTAATTTTTCCAGAAATTATATAACGAACTAAAAAAGTTCTGGACTTGATAGAAATAGACAAAAACCCAGGGATGTTCCTGCAAAAACCCAAGCCCACATGCGTAGGCATGCGCGCCAAGCAGGGGTGTAAACGTAATTCGCCAAAATCTGGGGGGGGCAAAAATGCATTTTTTACCAAAATTTTATATCTGAAGTGAACGTTCCTGGACTAAAGATAAATATAAAAATAGCCAAGGTTCTCGGAGCAAAATGTCCACGCACCCCACTCGCGCGAGTCATGTGAGGTGACGTAGACAGGGAGGGACCTTTCTGCAATTTAGACAAAACTTGGGGGTTGCAATGCAAAATATAAAAAATAAATAACACAGCAAATGAAAGTTTTATCCTCAGTATATAAAAATAAAAATGCGCGAGGGTAGAACTACAAAATACCCAGCGCTGCACGATCGGACGACAGATGGGATCTTACTTAAACACATGGCGTGATCCTGATGCCCGATGACGGTTCGCTTCAACGCCCAGGATTAAATGATCTTCAGATGATGGGCGGCCCTGGGTGCACTCGATCTAACGGCGGCTGCTGGTCTGGAAGAACGGGCGTGTATCCAATGGTGGCGGAGATGGCTTAACGAACTGGGAAGAATTGTCGGTGAAGCGTTCTTGCGTCGGCTCGACCTTCCTTCTCTGACACTCCTAGCTGCTCTAAAAGGGCGTCGGTTGCTCCTGCGGGGGTCCTTGACGTGCTGGCGACTCCAGAAATCCCCGGCGGTGGCCAGAGGGCTCGCGCGAGGTCGTCGGAGCGAAGTAGCTCCAGGAACCTCCGCCTCCTCCAAAACGAGTCCCAGGTACAAGTGAGAGCCGAAGACCTGTAAGAAAAGTTAATAGGGTTGCGGGTAAATTGCCGTGACCCCCAGGTGGACGAAACAGCGTGGAGAGGCGGAAACAAGGCTCGCTGGAGCAAGCTCCAGCGTGGTGGTGGCGAGGATGATTTAATGGAGGAAGGTGCGTACGTGATGTGAGGATATGATCCTAAGACTAAGGAGAATAAGGAAATGCACGAAAAACACAAAAAAAGTCAGAACCTCAAGCCACGAATGGGCGAGATGGACCTCACGGCAAAAGGCCGGAGATGGGAGTGGATACGCCTCCACTGCCCTCGCCTGAGCTCCGCGCAAGTGCTGAGGAGGTCTGTCACACCTCCAGTCCGGAGCACGGCGACAAGACTCCAAGCTAGGTCGAAGAAGGGTTCGATTTTTGAAATAACAGTTGGGGGGGGGGGGGTCTTTTGAATAGTTGGCTCAGGTGGTACAAAGAACGAGGCATGGCAGTGCGCTCGACGATCCTCAGCTCGTGAAGAACCCAGGGCGTGTTAGCCCGTTCCACAAGGAACAAAATCGCTGAAGACATCGACATGAGAATGTGAAAGGAAGAGCCTCGAAAAAATAGAGAAAAAGGGACAAAAGAACACTTCTGACGCAGCCCAGACGTTGGGCAGAGAGTTGACCAGAGGTCAACTCTAGCCGCCCCCTGGTTGGTCCACGTGGACCAACCCGAAAAAAGTTCGAGGGAAAAGATTGGAAATTCAAATTAAAATACCAAACGATTTTATTAATTATTTATTATTAAAAAATTGTTTATTATTTTATAAATTATTTTATTATGATTTTTAATTATTTTTTAGAGGTATAAAATTACAAGTTACCATTTATACCCTTTATAGGTATCTTTATCTATATATTTTATTGTTTTATTTTTATTGTGTATATTTAATTTTATTTATTTGTTTATTATTTTATATATTTATTATTTTTATACACTTAAATATATTTTTATTTTATTTTTTGAAGTGTTTTGTATACTTAATAAAATAGAAGTGTTAATTATGTAGGTATAGTTATAGGTATTAGACTAGGTCTGTTATATACAAGTATTTTATTTTGTATTTTCTTTAGGTTTTTATTCCTGATTTAATATATATTAAATATTATTTACGAAATTATAAAAATAAAAAATTATAAAAATAATGAATAAATAATAAAATGAATATTTTAATCTGTACAAGTATACAAGTGGGGTCCAAAACTCAACTTTCAAACCGTAGCTCCGCCAAATGCGAAACCATCACCATTAAATAGTTTATTTCAAATTATATGCAATTAAAGGTGAGTTTGGTGCGTTTCGAGTTTTTATTTGAGAGATACAGGTCTGGGAAGTTGGGAATCTGGAATCTTATTCAGATCATAACTTTTTATCTGTATATTATTTTCGGGTGAAATCAATTTTGTATTTTTCTATATAAAATTATCTACAACTTCCATGTTCAAAGTTTATTTATTTTAGGTATACAAAGTGGAACGAAAAATAGGTCCAAAATGAATAAAGAATGGGTTAACTAAAAGGGATTTTTATTGTATTTTGGCCCTTATCTCCCCCTACTTTATTCCTTGTCGACCTAATCATCGAGATGCCTAGGTCTTGGAGTTTTCGATCATAAAATATTTCCAATATTTTATTCTTTTTATTTTCTTTTCTTTATTCTATAATTTTGGCTTTAAAAACCGCATTTTATGTACTATTTACACAATGATGCATGGATGATAAAATGCATGAATTAACGCTATTTACACGCATTTACTAGGATTTTTAAGGCCAAAATGATAGAATAAAGATGATGAAACGTAGCTTCATCATCCCCCTATACTTGCCTTTGCTAGTCTCTAGCAAACACTTATGCAATAAGTACAGAAAAAGAAAAACAAAGAAAAGAAAAAGAAGAAAATTGGATTAAGTTTAACAATCAAACTTGTCTTCACAAAATCAAAGTTTGGAGCTTTAGTTGGACCTTTGGAATTTAAGTGCGGGCGGGACCTTAATGAGAACCGGATTTGAAATCCAACAGCCTTCGAGAATCCCAAAACTCTGCTCAAGTCTCCTCAATAGCCAGGTCAGAAATATTTCAACTCATACGCAAACCCTTACGACTATGAATCTGACTCGTACAGTGTAAGTGATGGTGGCTCTCCCCAACTGAAATGACCAAGAGACTGACTTCTCCAATATGACAATCCAATGATTCCCCAATCCAACAACTCAATCCTCAAGGAGCAGGGTATTCCCTTCTAAGTTCAAGTGGCAACCAGCTCAAGAGGAGGGGGTGAAGAGAAGAATGGACGGTAGCCAGTGTAGCTACCTATCCTAGGATGCAAGACCAGTGTAGTCAAGTCATCCAGCTGCATGCTCACATGATTTGACTTTGAAGCTCAAGCTTGTTTATTTGACTTTACACATATGTACACTCCGGCAGGCATTTTTATTTTTGTACAGGTCTGACCACTTTTTTGGAGTTTTCTTGCTTTTGCATATTTTTTGAAATACTATATACAACAGCATTTACATAGGGAGTTTTTCCTCTTGATCCAGTAGACTATCCCTCTTTTGAAGCTTTATTGCAACCCACAATCTCCTATCCACGAAACTCATCATCACTGGACGGGTTGGGATGCACTTCCCTCCCTAGAGGAGGACAAGTGTTTCCACATGTGTGCGTCTCATACCGGCAAATCCAACCCCCTAACCACTCCAACTGAGTTGAGCCATGTGAAAGGTGCAGGTGTCCAAGTTAGGTCATTATCAACAAGAGTCGTGTGTGTGCGCTCCAAAATACTCTACTAAGGCAGTCAAGGATCCATTGAACAGAGTCCCGTGATCCTCAAAGAATTAAGTCAACTAGACCTGAAGTACCTCAATCCCAATTCCAATAAGGTTCCTGTTAATTAGGTAGATTTAAGGTCCAATCAAGCTCCAATCTTCGGATTTTACTTAGACTTGTTCAAATATTAAACTCGATCCGAAAAATGCTCATGCTATGCAAATGCTATGCAGAAAATATTTTTGTGATGCAATTTTCAAAGATTTTGAACTTTTTATGGATTTTGGAAAAGATGATGCATATGCATTTTTTTAGAGTTTTCAAAAAGGTTTTTCAAATGTTTTTGGTATTTTAATTTTGCAAATGTTTTTGGGATTTTTGAAAACAAAAGGTTTTGGCTAAAAACTAGGTACAAATATTTATACGGGGATGCATTTAATATTTACGAGAATTAGATTTTAAGGCTTCACCAAGGGTAAGTGGTAGATTTTATAGGTATATACAATAACAAATTTTAGGTGAGATGTATGTATTCCTCAAATTTATTTGACAAATGTTTTTCAAACAATTTTGAAAACTATAGTCCAAAATAATTTTAACAACAGTTTTTACAAACGTGTACACACATTTGAAAATCATTTTGCAAAAGTTTTCCAAACAGTATATATAGATTTTTCACATATTTTTACAACCATTTTTCAAACCATTTGCAAATCGTTTTTCAAACCTTTTATTTCACACAAAGAAAATAAATTTTCAAACAAAATATTTTTACAAAGGTTGAAAATATGTAATAAAATATTTTTAAAATAGTTTTCAAAAGATTTTTCACAAGTATTTTCAAACTATTTTTCAAACATTTTGCAAAAAAAATATTTTCACCTGATTTATTAATCAGTAGATACACAAAGAATTTGAGGAATAATCACATCTTTTTATTAAGGTTTTTAATGAATTTAATAAGTATAATTAGCCATAGTTATTAGTAAAAAATACGAATGTATGAGTTATGGTTAAAGTATATACGCAGTATATACGACCCCCCTATACTTAGCTTGAGCTATGTCCTCATAGATCAGAGAGAAAAGAGAAGACATAACTCGTACTGAGTATAGAAAAGTCTAAGAATAAGAGACGAATGAATAAATGAATGAGAAATAGACCATCTCCCCTATACTTTAGATCAAATAATCCTAAGTATAGCAGGTTGTACACAAAGCAGGGAGGGTCAAGGGTGGGAATGAACAGATCGTACTCAGACTGTCTCTCCTATACTGAGGGTAAGATATCCCTAAGTACAGACAAGAAGAGGAGACGGTGGAGAGGATCGAAGAATAGAAAAACTCGGGGTGCACACCCCCCTATACTTAGGACAAAGTACGTCCTAAGTATAGAAGACTGAGAAGAAAGGGACGACACCTTTTCACTAGATAAAGAAGATAGAAGAGGAAAAGAAGAAAAAAAGAAAAGAAGAAAAGATATCAACAGGTGGAAGAAGATAGAGAAGAATGTACACATCACTCCCCCTATACTTAGGGTAAAAGAAGCCCTAAGTATAGGCAACAATAGGAGTGATGAAACGGAACAACGAATGAACACTCGGCTCGTCCACCTCCCTATACTTAGGCAAAGTACGTCCTAAGCAAGGCAACCACAAGGATGGGTGGACGAGCAATACAATAGAGGGACAGAGGTAAATAAAGAAGAATATACAATAGAGGTGGATATACAAGGAATCAAGAAGGTTGAAAGCGGACCTTCTTGCGGGACCGCTGAGAAATAGATCTGGTATGGTGCAGGTCGACATCGGGGTCCTCAGATGACACAAACCGATCAGGGTCGACAGGGTGATGGTCCTCAGTGGCCCTAGGGTGTGAAGGCACAGATGAATCAGTGAACGAAGTACGACTAGGTCCGGCCTTGGGAGTCTCGTAGATATCGAAGTGGAATGGGACGAACTCATCGTCATCGGAAGAAGTGTAATATGTGTCTCCTGCGAGGTCTCATCCAGGTTAAAACCAAAAGGAATGAACTCATCAGTGGAAGTAGTCGAACTCTGTTCGTCCTCTATAATCTCAACCGGATCATCTTTCTCATCAAAAGGACCGAATTCCCGGATAAAATCGATCAAATCAAATTCGGCCTTTGTCTCATTCGAATCTAAATGAACATGAACGGACTCATCGGTGAAAGAAGTCAAGTCATGTTTGTCTTGTCTAGTCTCTACATCTGCCCTTCACTCAATAATATCAATCGTGTAAATCCCGCGGATGTCATCAACACAACGCCAATCACAGGAAGCAGAAACTCCAAGGTCTATACTTTCCGAGACTTACTCCTTAGAGAGGAATTCTCGGATCTCGTCATCGGTCATAAAGAAAGTCTCTCTGATATCCTCATAAAGGTCATAGGCCTTAGGGTCAGCCAGAACAGGTGTGGTCGCATCAGATGCAGGTCTCAGGTCAACAGTCTGTGTGGTGATCAACGTTTCGCTTTCGTCAACATGACGGAAATGAATCTCTCCTGATCCATAATCAATAACGACCCTCACAGAGGCGAGGAATGGTCATCCCAGGATGATTGAAGAGTGCTCCCCTGTGGAGGTCTCCATGGGCAACACGACAAAGTCAACATGGTAGCTCGTGCTGTGAATCGATATGGCGGAGTTTTCAAGGATACCCTTCGGCCTCTATATTGATCCATCAGCAAACTGAACGATCATCCTGATTTTCTTGAGTGGCCCTAAGTGAAGAGATTGTACCAGCGAGAAGGGTAATATGCTAATCGAAGCATCGTCGTCGAGGAGAGTGTGATCACATGTGTGGTAAGAGATGGTGCAACTAATGAAAGGAGTGGCAGTGTTCCTCTTCCTAGGAATGGGATGGTGTGTGATGGCGTGGGCAGTGGCCATGGTCAAGATATGACGCTCAGATCTGCTCCTCCGCTTTTTCTTCTTGGGAAGAGGAGCAGATAAATCAGTCATGGCCTGCTGAAGTGGGGAACAGATGATCTGATGAATAGTGGCCACCACTTCGGGTTCGGTCAATATTTTTTTGAATTTTTGGACTTCCTCCATACAAGGGATGAAGTTGGAATCAACATCTACACGAGGCATGCCAAGAGCAATCTGTACAGTGGCATCCTCAGAGCCAAAGGTGGGAGAGGGTGTGAATGGATGTGTGGTCAAAGGGTCTGGCAAGTGTTCCCTCTCCTCACAGACTGAATCAACCAAGGGACTCCCGAACTCTTTTTGGATTTTTAAATTTTTCTCATTTTTTTGTATTTTGGGCGATTGCAAGCTCTCATGGAAATCCTCGAGTGAACCCATATCATCAAATGGTGGAATATCGTGGTCGCTCTTATTCGTGCTAGTGAGGTGATCAATCCTCTGTCTCATATGATCCATTATCTGGGTCAATTGCTCAAGGGTGGACTACATGAAAGGTGACTCCAACATATCACTCTCGGGTGGATGTGAAGGTAGATAATACGGAGGTGGAGGTGGGTGTGGGTAGAAGTCCGAGTCCTGATACTGCGGCTGAGACGGATATGTACAAAAGTCAGAAGTAAAGTCCTCCTGGAAAAAAGGAGGTGGACCGGCTGGAGTGAACGAGGGATCCGCAAAGTTCGGATAAAATATGCTCCAGGGGTCCATCTCGAAGCAAAAGGAGATGATAGTCGGGAGAGCATGAAGTTCAAGTCAAGAGAGTGAAGAAGAAGGCGCAAATGCGCAGAAATGATCTAGAATGCACACAAGTAATCACAAACAAACTCACACAAAACAACCCTCAATTCACCTACTCAACTCGATAGAGACCGCAAAGTCGGTCTTTTTATCTTGTCTGTTTTATAGTTAGGTGAGAAGTCAAAGAAGTTGCATACACACTTAGGGGCTGAATAGGATTTGGGCACTAGTCCTTAGGATGTGCGCGAGCAGGTAAAAGCGAAGACAATGAGGGGGTTACTCGCCCCAATACGAGATTTTCTTTTTGTGTTTTTAGGGTCAAGTAATATTAGCAGTCCCAAATTTATTGGTTATCACTTTTTTTGAATTTTTAGTGAGAAATGCACGATCATAACGAGGAGTCAATTTTACTTAGCACCTAGGTTGGCAAAATCAGAGGTAGAGAGGCGAAAAAGCAATGCAAGCGGCAAAAACGATGATGAATGCTAAAGCGTAAATGATCACCTTGCCTCTAGCACTCTACATGCAAAGATGCTTAGCAGAATTGAAACCTATCTATATGCAAATGCAAGCCGATGAAATCGTCCTAAGTTTCAGAAATTGCTATTAGCGTGAAGAACTGATGCTAATGATTTAGAATGGAATCGAAGTGTCCGGTCTTGGAGCCTCCTCAGCCCACCAAGGTAGGTCCTGCACACGTTGTATGGAGGACTCTCGTGGTGCGGTGGTTCCGAGACTAAGTGAGAAGCAATTAAAATTTTGACTAAGTCCAAACGTCACTATAGGTACATGCGATGTATTAAGTGTTTGGCCTTAATTTAGCGTAATCAATCCTAAAACTATGGGCTCAATCACACAAAATAAGGTAAACAAAACCGAGAAACAAAGGGAAAAAATGCGAGGAAAACCGACAAAAACCGCGGCGAGCCTCCAAGTGAACAATCACTTGGAAATTGGGCCCGAATGTCCAAGAGTTCTGAGTACATGTTTTATTTCAAATAAAAGTCTCTCACTCATTTCAAATTACACTAAATAAATACAGAAAATAAATACTACGTCTAAAGGTGGAGCTCGGTCTTCAAAAATCCTCTAAGTCTCCTTCGGTGCTAGGTAGGCTAGAGCCGGCTTCACGTGGGTGCACAGGCGCCTAGGGTGGAGCGCCTCCCTTGATCCGCGGTTCCACACACAAAGTCAACAAAAGATGAGGTTAGACAGCTCAACAGATATATCAAAAAATAAGGGAAATAATAAAATCCGTGAAAATAGACAAATAATCACAAGCACAAGTAAAAACTCGAACTACGTGTTGTTGCTCCCCGGCAATGGCGCCATTTGTTTAACGTGAAAATTGGTGATCTTAAGTTCCACACAAGGCGGGAACTTAGTCGCCGAATCAACCACATGAAATCCGGATTAAAGCAACAATTAACCCACAACAATCAAATAAAGCAATGAAAGTAATATGTGGAGTTAAAATTTATTATAACTCTACAAAGGATGTGTATAGTGGAAGCAGTGTAGAGGTCGAACACAGGGAGCAGACAGGTAGAACGGGGCAAAATGCTCAAAATGTGAATGTGATCAAATGTCTGTAAATGCTATGTTTTTGTGGATTTTTTTAATTTTATATTTTTTTTAATTTTCGATTTTATATTTTTATATTTTGATTTTTAATTTACTGGTTTTGTATTTTCTTTTTATATTTTATATTTTTGTATTTTCTTTTTCTTTTAATAAATATCTAAGATATACAAGGAATATGTAAAAACTAGAGATAATAGAGAGATAAAAATAGGGAAAAATAATCAAACTAGAGGAAATAAAGTATTTTTGTGTCTTTTATATTTTCTAATGTTTTTGTAATTTTTCTATATTTTTCCTAATTTTTTTGTTATTTTTAAAGGTAGAAATACTGGAAATCAGTGAACTAAGTTGCTAGCCGAAATTAAAATGCGGATGAAAAATATCAATCAATGTCCAAAATTCCACAAGCTAATTTTAATTGAAAGATAATAGATCAAAGAAAATACAAAAACTAAAATTGCATTTTTAGGATTTTTGTAGAATTTTTTAAGAATTTTAGGAAGTTTTTAAGGGTTTTATAATTTTTAGGAGTTTTCTTTTGTATTTTTTAGTGATTTTTAGGTTGAAGTTAAAAGATACTAAAACAAACAAAATTTATTTTTTTTTGGATTTTTTCAAAAATGTTTTATATTTTGTATGTATTTTCTAATGCAAACAGTAGCAAAAATGCATGTTTTTGAATTTTTATAAATATAAAAATGCAATAAAAATGCAAAATAAAAATATGGTGTCAAACTACTATGCATCAGAAACCTATGTTATTTTTTTGAAATTTTTTAGAGATTTATATATGCATGCAATAAATAGAGGAAACATAAAGAAAATGCAATAATAACAGGTGGATGATCTTCAGATGATGGACGGCCCTGGGCGCACTCGATCCAACGATGGCTGCTGGTCTGGAAGAACGGGCACGTATCCAACGGTGGCGGAGATGGCTTAACGAACTGGAAAGAATTGTCAGTGAAGCAATCTTGTGTCGTCTAGATCTTCCTTCTCTGGCACTCCTAGCTGCTCCAAAAAGGCGTCGGCTGCTCCTGCGGGGGTCCTCAACGTGCTAGTGACTCCAGAAATCCCCGGTGGTGGCCGGAGGGCTCGCGCGAGGTCGTCGGTGCGAAGTAGCTATAGGAACCTCCGCCTCCTCCAAAACGAGTCCAAGGTACAAGTGAGAGCTCAAGACCCGCAAGAAAAGTTAATAGGGTCGCGGGCCAATTGTCGCGACCCCCAGGTGGTCGAAACAACGTGGAGAGGCAGAAACAAGGCTCGCCGGAGCAAGCTCCGGCGAGGTGGTGGCGAGGATGATTTAATGGAGGAAAGTGCGTACGTGATCCCAAGACTAAGGAGAATAAGGAAATGCACGAAAAACACAAAAACAAGTCAAAACCTCAAACCACGAATGGGCGAGATGGACCTCACGGCAAAAGGCCAGAGATTGGGGTGGAGACGCCTCCACGACCCTTGCCTGAGCTCCGCGCAAGTGCTGGAGGAGGTATGTGACACCTCCAGTCCGGAGCACGGCGGCAAGACTCCAAGCTAGGTCGAATAAGGGTTCAATTTTTAAAATGGCGGTTGGGGGGTCTTTTGAATAGTTGGCTCTGGTGGTGCAAAGAACGACGCATGGCGGTGCGCTCGACGATCCTCAGCTCGTGAAGAACCAGGGCGTGTAAGCCCGTTCCACGAGGAACAAAATCGCTGAAGACATCGACATGAGAATGTGAAAGAAAGAGCCTCGAAAAAATCGAGAAAAGGGGACAAAAAAACACTTCTGTCGCAGCCCAAACGTTTGGCAGAGAGTTGACCAGAGGTCAACTCCACGTGGACCAACCAGGAAAAAGTCTGAGTAAAAAGATTGGAAATACAATTAAAATACCAAACGATTTTATTAATTTTTTTATTATTAAATTAAAAAATGTTTATTATTTTATAAATTATTTTATTATGATTTTTAATTATTTTTTAGAGGTATAAAATTACAAGTTACCATTTATACCCTTTATAGGTATTTTTATCTATATATTTTATTGTTTTATTTTTACTGTGTATATTTAATTTTATTTATTTGTTTATTATTTTATATATTTATAGAATATTTTTATATACTTAAATATATTTTTATTTTATTTTTCTGAAATGTTTTGTATACTTAATAAAATATAAGTGTTAATTATGTAGGTATAGTTATAGGTATTAGACCTAGGTCTGTTATATACAAGTAATTTATTTTGTATTTTCTTTAGGTTTTATTCCTTATTTAATATATATATAATAAATATTATTTACGAAATTATTAAAATATAAAATTATAAAAATAATGAATAAATAATAAAATGAATATTTTAATATGTATAAGTATACAAGTGGGGTCCAAAACTCAACTTCAAACTGTAGCCCCGCCAAACGCGAAACAACCACCATTAAATAGTTTATTTCAAATTATATACAATTAAAGGTGAGTTTGGTGCGTTTCGCGTTTTTATTTGAGAGATACAGGCCTAGGAAGCTGGGAATATGGAATCTTATTCAGATCATAACTTTTATCTGTGTATTATTTTTGGGTGAAATCAATTTTGTATTTTTCTATATGAAATTATCTACAACTTTCATGTTCAAAGTTTCTTTATTTGAGGTATACAAAGTGGAACAAAAAATAGGTCCCTAAATGAATAAAGAATGGGTTAAATAAAAGGGATTTTTATTGTATTTTGGCCCTGATCTCCCCTTACTTTATTCCTTATCGACCTAGTCATCGAGATGCCTAGGTCTCGGGATTTCGGGTTATAAAATATTTACAATATTTTATTCTTTTTTTCTTTTCTTTATTCTATAATTTTGGCTTTAAAAACCGCATTTTATACACTATTTACACAATGATGCATGGATGACAAAATGCATGAATTAACGTTATTTACTCGCATTTACTAGGGTTTTTAAGGCCAAAATGATAGAATAAAGATGATGAAACGTAGCTTCATCACAACTTCAGAAAATAATGAAAGCGCCTTGGGTCAGAGATAATATAGTCGGAGACACTATTTCTTATACAAAATCGACATAAGGAGGTAAGTTTATTCACAAGTTACTTAATTCATATAAGATTTTCTTGTTATTTTTTTATTCTGATTATGTCATATGCTTTATTTATTTTTAGGATGGTTAGGAAGTCTTCAAGATTGGTTGATAAGGAAAAGAGAGTTGCAATTGACAACGATATTCCAATTAATGAAGAATCATGTGATCCTCCTATTAATGCATCTACTACAAAAAAAGAGGTCGAGGTCCAGCTTCATTTACAAGACTTTTATCAACCGACGGTCCTTTAAGTTTGGAATGGAATGATAAAGGACAATCATTTGGACCAAAAGATTCTCTAAACAAACTTGTTGGAATGATAGGAATTCATGCTTGTCGAGGAGATATATGGGAGATGCATTTAGATTGGGCAAAGCAAAATGAAAGTTCCTACGCGAAAACATGGGAGGAATTGAATGTAAGTTAAGTTTTTCCTGCTTTAAAATATTATCATTCTTAGATAAAAATTGACAATTTTTATCACTATTCTATTTTTTTATTATAATAATTTCATCCTTTTTTTAACTTGTAGGTAAATTTTAATTTGGATGAGAATCCAAATGCTTGGACTTATGTCTTTAATAAAATACATGATCGTATCCGAGATTGGAAATGTTCTTTAAGGAAAATATGGATGTAAAATAAGCATGAACCCAATATCTTGTGGAAAATTATTGATAATGATATACGTATTGAGAAATATAAATTTGAGGAATGCATCAAACAATGGAAAATGCCACGAAATCAGGTAACGGAATCTTTTCTATTTAACTTTGGACATTATATTATTAGTTCTACCAAGATAGTTATAAAATCTTTTCTATCACCTTTATCAGAAATCATGGAGATCTACAAACAAAATAAGAATGCCAAAGTTTTAAATCATATTACTGGAAAAAAGTCTTATGCTCGAGTGTTAAATGAGATGGTATATTTATTGAAGAAATATACACTTGTACATATTCTTTTTTTCGACTCATTCACATGAATGCTTTTGTTGTGACTAGACAAAGAAGAATGGACAACCTCCTTCAAAGATGGAGATGATTAATGAATTTTATGGTATGGAAAATACTGTTGTGGTATGTATGTTGATTTTTAAGTTATCACATCAGATTATATCATTATGTTTATGTAATATTGTAGAAGGAAATACATGATTACATCGATACTCATCGAGATGAAGATGATATGCAACATATGGCTCCATTAATTAATGAAGCATACAATATATTTGCTCATCCTCAAAATCCTCATCGAGTTAGACATGTTGGTATTGGTGCTAATAATCGACGTCCACGTAATCCCATAGATGCAATGAAGTTAAGAATTGCATAGACTACAATAAAGGACACTGAGGTAACTTATTTGGAGATTTTTATTAATTAAATCTTATTTATGTTTTCATTCCTGTTATATTTAGGATAAGGTGGATGCAATGAGAGCAGAAATGAAGACAAAGATTGCAGAGCTTAAAAATATTATCCATGTTTTTGTTAGTACAATGTGACATGTATTATATGTCTGCAAGTTCATTGGTACTTCATCTGGATGATCATATATAAAAAACATTTATTTTGTTGATTGTCCTTTTGCAGAACACTCCCAACCAAACTTTTGTGAACCATTTTCCTCAACCACCAAACTCATGTCCATTCCCTCTTTTTTTCATAACTGTGTGCACCACATGACACAAGTAAGACTCTTATAATATGTAATATTGAAACGTGTATTAAGAATGTGTTAAGTATTAATTTTATGTGCAGGGTGGAAGTATTGTAGGAACACCAATCAATAGAGGTGAAAGTTCTGAACAACAAAATCAAAGCCCATCTCCACCAGTCACTCACATTATGCAAAATATTTTCCAGTAAGTACATTCAATTCAAAAGTTACTTTGTAAATAGTTCCTTTTAGATGTTTACATTTTATACTCCAAAAGAAATTAAATCAATACATATGATGTTGCCAAAGATATATTTCTTCGATGACTAATGACAATTTTAATTGAATCTATATATAAAATATATAACTTATGTGATCATTATTTTGTTGATAGGGCAATCGTTCAACTTTTGATGCTAATAATAGGTGCAATTGAAATGAAGATGGTGAGAGCAATGTGGAATATAAAAAGAAATGGAAAGACCTTGAGACTTATATCCCATCCATTTTTTGGGCATGTTTTTCTGTATTTTATTTTCTTGTCCCATGACTTGCATTTTTGACATGTCAAAGTGATTGGAAATATTTTTTTGTTGTATATTTGAATTTTTGAAATGCACTTTAATGAGTATGTAAAGTGATGTTTTATACATTATCATCTAATTGCAATATATTTATCAAGGAATTTTAATATGTCATATTTCTTCTCATATTTTGAACATTGTTTCTTTCTCGTACATTGATAGAATCATTGAAAAAATTACCTAGAACAAGGATAATCTATTATTTAAGATCGAATGGAAAATTAGAAAGGATTTTATACGTTCAAGACTTTACGTTTTAGATATATGACTTGTAAAAAAAGGCGATTGAATACTTGGTGATTGGTTCGTTGATGTTAAAGTTGAGTTAAATATTCATATATGATAAAAAATTCCATTCCCTACGGTTAGCTCATCATCTTTGAAATCAAATTGCAAATGATAAAAACATATAAAAAATTATTACTTACAAGGTATTCATTGCAAATAAGTTTAAATAAAAAGGAACTTGGTGATCTTCATAGCGACAGATTTTGTATTTTTCCCGACGACAAGAATGTCTAAATTAGTATTCCCTAGGGCGGTATTCTCGACCAGATATACCCGACTACTTAATTGTCAGAAAGACCTTTTCCTAATGAAATAGTCTTTAATGTGAGGAAATTAGTTGTGAGGAAAACACAATTTTCCTATAGTGTGAATCTAAGATTTTTGTAGAAACTATTTATTATATGCAGGAGTAACGATTTTATCATATTCATATAAGGTTATAACCATATGCATGTGAGGAAGGTCACACACTTTTGAAACTTTATGACTGGCAAATCTATAATAAAGTTTGGAACAAGTATTAATGGGAGGATTCTATTTAAAAACTTTGAATATGTGCAAATTAAGATGAAAGTAGACATGATTTGATTTTTTCCAAACACATGCCTTTTGATGAAATCATCTCGAATTTCTTCTAGTTTTTGGTTGAACCTATGTGATTACATCAAAATGATCTTTTGGTAAGTCGCAATCACTAAGCTCACGCATGTAATGAATTTCTACCCAATTAGGCTTGTAGGTGAAGGTTAAGATAATTCCAGGTGTTCTATACAAGCATATAGAGTCATTGCATCATAACAATGATGCAGTATATATTTAGGATCTCGAGTGAATGAGGAACGTAAATTGATGCGTTTTCACATTTTCTAACCAATTGTCCTCCTAAGGAAACTACACCATATACATTTGCGAAAGTTACACTTCGTATTTTATCTTTGATTTTGTCGAAACTAATTTAACCGATGCCATTCTATAGATGCAAATGCTTCTAATGATAAAGTATCGTAATAATATACCACCTCTTAGTAGTAAAGCTCCAGATTCGAGAGGCTGCAACTGAAGTCGATAGGCTTAGAAGTCCATCATAGAAATCAACATTTTGGCTCATATGTCTTTAGTTAGTATACTCAATAGTCTTATTCTTCGTCCATCTTCACCTCAAGGGAAAATATTTGGATATTTAAAAGTACAGTAGGATGCAGTTCGTTAATTCTTTGGAAGCCATCAAATATTTTCTAAACAACAATATGACAATTGCATGGATGATCATTATTGTCACCAACAATCAACATAACGAGTTCATCGATAGAAGGCGATACATGTTGTCTACTCCTAGAATCCAAGATCTTTCATTCTTATTTGACATTGTCTATCTTCTTCCACACACTTGTAGACGTGTTTAAAAACCACAATGTATGGATTGCAAGCATGAATCATTGGTCGCAACTATGGTATTTCATTTGCAAAGAGTTGTTTGAAGTTGTAGAGAAAGCCTGGCACTGATTTTCTTTCTCCCGATTTGTATCGAAGACATATAATTATGCAAAAAGGATTGGCTAATTGTGGGGGTACAAATGATCCATGCTATACTTGCCCATAAATTATATAACAATATCGCTCGTAACCATCATTTACAGAAGAGACAACAAATGTCCCAATTGATGTTTGATGAATCCCAAATTCATCATGCTAAAATATTCAGGTTAAGTGAAACTAATGTTAATTTCTCCATCAATTTATCTCATTTTGTCCATGTTTGCATCACTTTCACCTTACTCTTATTGCACTCTAAATATCATAGGGATGCTATAAGTATTACCTTAGTTTTTGTGAATTTTCATTATACTTTTTAGCATAATATAATGGAGATAAGCATAAATGCACTCTTTAATATCTATGTCATGGCCTCTTATATATGATATTATACAAATACCATATGATTATATTCTATATTATCTATATATGTTCATTACTCACAAGAAATCATAATATCCATCTCTATAATCTACAATTATAACATTACCTTATAAATACAAAATCACAATTATTATTCTATTGACATTTAAGTATAACACTAATATAATTCTCCATAACTATGGATATGCTCCCTTTAGCTTTCAATCCCTTGGCCTTAAAAAGCCATGTACAACAATAAATAGGTACCATACGTTCTCATCCTTAACAAATATCCCATTTATTATTCTCTAGTCTATATACAAGTATTGTTAATGGGTTCCCTTGCAAAAAGCAAATATCATATTGGGCTTTTTATAAATCAAAGTCATCAATGTTTTTTTATTTCTTCACATGCCAAAGAACCCATCAATTCTCCTTTCGTTTATGCCAACCTCCACCATGCATCCGACAACACCACATCTTCTTCCCAATTCCTCGTCTTCCTCAAAGGCATCGCTGCAACACAATACTGCAGCGTTCGTACACACATAGGGTGTCTCGCCTTCAGGCCACGTGTCTTTAACACATGCCAAACGCCCCATTTCAGTTCAGAATTCGAAGGATCCGTATCATCGTCATCATCTTTGCCTATAAAAGAAAGGGGATCCATAAGAAATGGAAGTTGGAGGGCACTGCAACCTCACTCCAGTAATTATAGTTGATCCGTCATCCAGGTAAAGAATAACCGCATCGAGTTCGAGCTCCAGATGAACCTCTGCCTTTGTGTCTGGGTATCACTATCCCTGCAAGCCCATCACGCCAACCTCCTAGCCACCACCTCCTCTGACTTCCTCAAGCGGCACCAGCTTACCGTCCTTCAACCTCTGCCCACCAGGAAGCCTTGCTGCTTGTGCGCATTGCCTACACACGAGTCCTCTCTGCCAGTCTTGCGGTGGTCTGAGCCCACTTCCCGAACCTTTGTGACATCATCTGACACCGCTATGCTCCATTCGCTAGGGCTCATTGTCCATCTGGAGAAGAAACAAGGGAATGAATCGTCTGCTGCAATGGAGGGCCAACAACCTCCGTGGTACCCATTTGAGCCGCTCAATCTTGATCAAACGGTTCACACAATTTCACACTGTACAAGTCCACAAAAAGTGTAAAATTGCGTGAACTGCTCGATCAAGATCGAACGACTCAAATAAGTACTGCAGAGTCTGCTGGGCTCACCATTACAGCAGACGATCCATTTCCAAGAAACAAATCATCCTCTATGTTTGCTTAATTTCTATTTGTTTTTCACTTATTTTTGTTAATAATGGACATGAATGCAATTTGATGAATCCGTGGTCAAGTGTTACAATTAGTTTCCTTAATATTCATTGCATAATTTCTCTTTGTTTTATTTTATCTAAATTACTAAAAGATATTCTTGTCGGTCA
Source organism: Ottelia alismoides (assembly GCA_037367405.1). Lineage (NCBI taxonomy): Eukaryota > Viridiplantae > Streptophyta > Magnoliopsida > Alismatales > Hydrocharitaceae > Ottelia > Ottelia alismoides. Next base: position 192,234 of record JAZKJV010005335.1, on the reverse strand, counting down.
GGATTCAGAAAGTCATTTCAAAAATGTAGTGTTCATTCCAAAATTTTTGTCAATTCGGTATTATTTATCTTTCCTCATTCGAATCCTTCTACCCTTCCAATTTCCAACAATTTCGATTGAAATTTTTAGTCTAATCTATTTACAAAAAGTTCCTAAGATTACATATAATTGCATTCCAAGTCCTTGGATTTTGTTTTGAATACTAAAAAATATCAAAACAAGTTCAAAAGTTTTATAAAATTTCTTTAAAATGTTTTAAGTAATACTACATATAGCTTTGTGTCGAAATCTCTAGAACCCAAGAACAAATATTGTATACTATTTGGTCTGTTTGATTTGAAACTATAGTCAAAATACACTTAAAAATTGTGTGAATTTGCCCTATCTCTGTGATTCGAGCCTCTACTTGCTCCCTACATTTTATGTACTTCATTTAAGCTCATAGTTGTAATTTTTTTATTTGAATTAATCGATTCTTGTTCGTACACAATGATAGTGATGAAACATCATTTTAAACCGCCGAAATCGTTGTTTCAGTACGAAGCTAAAGCAATTTTTGTACTCGAATGTATTTCAATAGGAAATATAATGGTTGTGGGCTCATTGCAAAGGGTGAGGGCTTGCGGTTCTGTCTCAGTAGCATAAGTTAAAGCTTAGTCATGCCATACCTGATTGTTTTGTTTTCTCTTTGCACCACATTTAACACAACTTCAATTTGGCTGACCATAATACCATCTCTAGATGAATTTTCCTAGAAATTATTAAAGAGATGTGTTAAGAAGGTCTTCCCATAATACCATCTCTAGATGAATTTTCCTAGAAATTATTAAAGAGATGTGTTAAGAAGGTCTTCCGAACAGATGGTAGAATAAGTGGAGTTAACAGAGTAAAGAGATGTACTCTTTTTTGTGATATAGATGGTTCATCTTCTATAGAAGGTCGCTTCCATGTAGCTATAAATTCAAAGTTGATATAAATTCTCATGGTTAAGCTCATCCATAAGACCTAAGCATATGCATGGAACTAAAATTCAATAGGGATGTAGTTTGCACATCTGCTTCATGTAGCAATTAGAAATTAAAGACTTAAAAATGTATAAGATGTTTCTATTTGACAAAACAAAATCAAAACCTTTTTCTATAATTAAGTAGGGTTGGATACGTGGATTTTTCGTCCCTACTCTGATCTATTTTGGGTCATTATCGAGCTTAAAATCCAAATAACTAAGATCCCTTCAGATAGTCCCATTCTAAATTCCCAACACTTCTTGGGCCTTTCTCACTCTCTCTTAACCGGCTCAACATCCCAAATATTGCATCCTCTAACTAGTGCATCAGCCGACCTCCTTTGCAAATGATATAATCATCTTAAGCGGTTTTCTCTCATCTTATCTCTATCAGAGCTATACGAACTTTCCAAGTGATCGCATCATTCCATACCCGATCTTTTCGTGTATGACCATACATCCACTTATTTGAAGCATCCTCAATTATAAATTATGCGATATACAATTAATGAAGATATATATAAAGGGAGAATGAAGGAATATATCTATGTTATTATGCAACATGTGAAGTTCAATATGGTAGAGATATTTCGCATATGAAATAGGCGGAAATAACAAATATTTACAATGAATCGCAACTTTCTTAGTCGAAAAATGAATGTTCTTGGTCATTTTTTTAAAGAGAAATAAGTTTTCCTATTATCACATGACATTGAAAATGATACATGGATAAATATAAGTTCGAAGTTAAGCAACTTCTTAGTATTTGTAAGAACAATTATAAATTTTATAAATCAAACTTGACCATTAATATGAAGTGTAAGCTCTTTTTTGATTTTCATAACTACCATAATGATGAATCCCGTATTCATCATGCAAAAATTGGTCATTTAAGCTCTGTTCCCCAATATTCACATGTATTTAATCATTAACAAAGCATCATTAGCATTCATACATGTGTAAATAATATCTGCATTTCATCATGCATAATTGCATTAAAAACCCCAAGTGTAAGTTAGCCCAAAAAGCCGCTAACTTCTCACATTTGTAAATAATTTATCCTAACTCCGATTGACCCAAGACGACCTCCATTGTGTAGATTTTACTAACTTCATTAAATAAAAAATAAAAAATACTAACACAAATAAGTGTCAAATAATCCCAAAGTCTAATTTCACATCTTACAGACTAAAATGAGCATATCTCCCATATATAGAGTCAGATTTTGGTCTACTCACTTTTAAATACTCCATTTTCAAATACCTTCAAAACAAGACCAATTTCTTAAAATTTGGAGCTCATATGTGAAAGTCGAGTTTTGGGCCTCTTTTGCGCATTTTGACTTTTCTCTATTTTTTACCTCGGTTTTTATGTACATTGTTATCCCTTTTAATTTTATTTCTTCTTCATTAGTGTTCTTTGATGAAAGTTTTATTAAGCGATACAAAAATCCAAATCCAGATTGAAACTGAAATCAAAGAAACTGACCGAGTCCAAGTGTCTGTTGTGAGTCTGTACAAAAGTTGTGTGTTTCTTACTCCTTTTTTATTTCCCTAATTTCTTATTTATTAAAAATCCAAAAAATTAAATTAATGTGTAATTAATTTTTTTATATTTTATCATGATTTTTCTAGATTTTTATCCTCTCTAAAATCACCAAAAAAATTACAAAACCCCCAAAAATCGATTTTCTATACACATGGAGAACCACCAAAAATACCACTTCACACAAGTGACCTCTTTTGCTCATGGATCCTCACGAAAGTTATAGAGCTCGTCGAGACGAACAACTTTTGTGAAGAAAATTTTTTGATCCGAGGTCTCCTTCTACTTCTTCTCCATCCTTAAAGTTTGAAAGCAACTTTTGTGATAGCAACCTCACCGGCGAGATCCAATGGCCGAGCTTCGCCTCTCCCGCTGCCTTGTGTGACGAGCTCACGAGCTCCACCTAAGACCGCACCTGCAACCTCCCTCCAGGTGAGTCGACATCTCCCCTTCGTCCCCTTCTATAGATCCCAGCTCCACTGCATCTCCGACCTTGCAAAGGTCGGAGATTAGCTCCGATACCCAACACCAAACGCAAAACCCCGACCCCCTTTTTTCTCCGATCTCCTAACGTTGCAGATCTCGCGAGTGTTGCCCCTCCGCCCCTCGTCGCGCGTCGCATCACCGTCCAGATCACAACCCTCCACCGCGCCTTCTGCGCCTCGCCGCCACTGCTCGGTCGTGTGTCGGCCGAGCTCTGCGGTCTGCGCACCTCGCCGCCTTGCTCGGCCTGCTCGACGATCTCCTCCGCACGTCGCCGCCACCGCCCCGTCGGCCGCTCACCGTGCCCACGCGCCTCGGTCGCACCGCCACCCTACCAGACCTCGCGACTTACAGTCGCTGTTGGATCGGGCAGGATGCCCTTGATCCAACGGCCATAGTATTGCCACGTCGTGGGCCACCGAACCACTCCTCCAAGCCTCGAGGCTCGGTGCCTCCGAGCCTCCGCAGTGCTCGAACCACAGGCTCGTTTCCCAAGCCTCAGCCTCGAAGCTCTGAGCCTCAGGCCTAGGCTCGAACCTCAGGGTCAGACCCCCGAGCCACAGCTTCACGCCCGAGCCGCAACCCCGCCACCCGAGCCTCCAGAGGCACGTGCAAGGCACGCACGTCTGGGGGAAAATTGCAGTTGTATCCCTAGAAGTTCCTAAATTGACATATACACCCCTGCCAATGGGAAAATTGCATAAAGATCCCATCGACTTTTAAAAATTGCAGATAAGTCCTTCTAGGGACCATTTTGAAGGAAAAACTTTATTTTAATTATATTTTAGTCCCTACAGCTTCATTTCATCCTTCTTTTTCATCCGAACTCTGTTTTTGGCATATAATATGTCATTTTGAAGCTCTTTCCATGCTCTATCACTTAGCATAAATTGAGGACAGATCTGAGATCGTTTATTGAGAATTATTATTTGAGGATCATTATTGACTCTAGCAGGCTAACCTTGACATGTTAGTGCTTGAGGAATTAATGATATTTTATGCAGGAATTCGGATAAAGATCTTACTCTGATTGGACCAGTGTATTTATTGCTGATTATTCTCAATAGTAGAATCTTCACAGGAAATTAATTTACAGTTATTCCTCTAAGATTATTATTGACTATTTCAAGGAATATAATCATGGATATTTGAAGCTGGATACTTTGCTTCATTATTCTCAATATCAATTGCTTATTAACCTAAAGCAATGAGTCAAGATCAATCCATTTTGATTTGTGGTTAATTTTGTGGAATTATAGATCATATTATTTGGGAATTTAATATGTTTAAAAATCGCAGATCCTGGGTATAATTCTCTCTGTTTATTTTCTTTGCATCATAATTTCTTCTCATTGCATTGTACATGTTCTCAAGATAGAAATTAATTAAACATTAATTAATTATTTAATTTTATTTAAGACCACACAACTAAGGATCATCGTTCCCTGTGTTCGACCTTGGTAGACTTGTCAAGTAAAAATACACCACAACATTCAAAGATTATGGTTTTTGATCGACCGAAATTCGCATCCTATACTACTATTACCGATTCTTAAAGAGGCGGATTTCGCGTTCATCACATAATAACAGATAACCTCCCAATCATATCCCATGTTGGTTTCTTTAAATAACCTCCGTTGGACACATTATGATCCACCTCTATAAGTAAGATTTATTTGCAACATCAATAAAATGTATTCGCTTGAGACATTCCCCCCCCACCTCCTTGCTTTTGTGGCTTTCTCGACATCTCCTCCGACCTAGGGATGAGCATATTTTCGGGCTAACCCGGCCCAGCCTGGTGCTTGGTCTGAGAAACCTGGCCCCGGTCTGAGCTTGAATCATAAACGAGCGAGCATGGACTTGATTTTTGGCTCGATAAAATTTTCGGGCCAGATTCAGGCTAGCGCGGGCCTGAGCCCGAAGCCCGTGGGCTAGATTGAGTATAGGCACATGAGCCGGCTAGAGTGTGCCTGAGTCTGACCCAGGTGAAACCTGACTCGAAGACATGACTTCTAGCCCCAAAGTGGGGTGCACCCAGCCAAGCCCCAGCTCCTCCTCTCCCCGAGGACCCCGACCTAACCACTCCAAAGCCTCCTCTCCTCGTGCGCCCTCATCCTAGTGCTACAGTGCCACCTGCCCCCATCCTTAGCCCATCCTCCTCACCCTCACGTCCTTCTGCTGAAGTGGTGTTCACGAGGTCGATGATTCGAGTCTCACCTCAGGGCTTAATTGCAAACTGTGATGCCTATTCACTATTGCTGAGTTCGTTGCCCAATATGGCTCCATGGATTTTTCCTACCATGGACGTGTAAATTGCATATTGTACGCACTATAAATCTCGTCATTTTATTTTGATTCATACAATTTATATTTACGCTAAACCTAATTGAGATTATGCCTTTAAATTTTTTATAAGTCGACTGAATCCAGAATAGTAAGAATGAAGTACAAAATATTTTACATTTATTTTTTTTATAATTCATGGTATATTCATATCTTCTAATAAAATTACATTGAGCAAATCTTTTTAAAAAATATAGCGGACTGGCCCGACCCAACTCGGTTCATGTACTTGCAGGCCGAGCTCGGGTTTGAGCTGCATTTTCAGAAATTTGGCGGGTTCCTGACCTTCGCCTCTGCTATCGACTCCTTCTCCTTCCACTTCACCTTCTCGTCGCCCCCATGCACAATCACCCCTCATGATCTTGCTCATATTAGGGAAATGACACTCCTCCTCTACCACTCGCCGGAGTTGTCACCGCCTGCGTTCACCTATGCTTATCCCGATCCAGCAAGACCCCCAGATCCATCCTTTTTGTGTGCATGAGATTCCTACAGGATCTAGAGGGCCAAAGGACCCCGTGTGGGTCAATTTTGACGAAGCACAAGGTACATGGAGCCCCCTCACTTCTCCGACCTCGCCAGACCTCACTGGAGCTCCAGGTGCCCATCTGACGCCCTCAGCAGATTCGAGGCACTTTCAACCACATTTTTGGACATTCAAGACATCCTCAGGTGGTTATAGTCGACCACCATCACGAAACAAGTCTCAGACCGTCGGGTGTTCTTCCATGTTCTTCCAGGCGAACTCCCTATCGTATGATCAGGAGCCCTCTCCAGCTGAAGTAGCAGTCGTCGGATGCACGAAGCTTGCACCATTGGATCCCCATCTGGGATCTAATCTTAGGCATCCGCTGTGAAGCATCATCATGCAACCTCATAGCGACACGTATCCAAGTGAAGAGCTAGAGCCATAGGATCACATGCTTGGGGGGGGGGTATTTTGCGCACACAACCTCCTTCTTTTTGTATTTTATTTTTAGCCCAGAAACATTTGTCTATAGCTTAAATATTTTTGTAATATTTGAAAATAGCCCCCCTGTACTTTATTTATTTGCTTTTAGGTCCAATCTACATTACCTCACGTGCCCGTGCGTGTGAGAGGATTGGGTAACCTGAGCCCTCGGACTTTTTATATTTTTATTTAGCCCTTTTTTTGCATTAATAGTCTGCCCCCTGGACTTTATAGTAATGTCAAATATACTCCTACATGTATTGTTTATTGGATATTTTAGGAAAAATGTGATTTTGGCCCTAAGGTTTTCTGTAGTGTTCGGCTCAGGTCTCGGGACATTAAATATTTACTTAAATACCCCTTTCATTATGCATTTTCTTTTTGTATATTTTATTTTGTTAAACATATCTCCAGGTCTTTAAAAATTCATAGAAAATTTCCATAAATACATGATATATCTATCCATCACATATATTTTTGATTGGGTATTTAACGACTATTTTCTATTTATTAAAAACAAAAAGAGAGATTTTATTCCATGTTTACTTTAAAATTCCAAAAAATATAAAAATGTGTTTAAAATTCAAAAAAATAATGTTTATTTGTTATTGTATTTTGAACCTACATACCAAAAATCATTAAAATAGAAATAGGAAATAACTAAAAATAAAAGCCTTAAAATCCTTATAAAATTTTAAAAATTATGAAAAATTCCAAAAAAATTATGTTTCTTTTTTAAACTTATTTACTATATTTATTACACATTAAAAATAGTTTTGGAAAATTTTGAGCCATCTTGATATTTTTAATATGCAAACAATTCAGAATATTTATCTTGTTCATTATATTACGTTATTTATTCAATTAAAAATAAAAAATAATAATTAAAAGAAAAAACCAAAATAGAGAAAACAAAAATATTTTATTTTGTAATTTTTGGGTAATTTTAGTCATATTTATAATTAGATTTCCCAATGTTATATATGTATCTCTATATTATTATGTATTGCTAAAGTATATATTAAAAAGAAAAATAAATTAAAAATCATAAAATTAAACAAAAGAAAATAATAATATAAAATGTAATTAAAAATATAAACCTTTAAAATTTTAAAAATAAATAATTAAAAACCCACAAAATCCAAAAATAATTTTTCCCTGAGTTTCTTTTTTTAGCTAGTCTTGATTGTCTATCCCTCATTGTTCCCTGAGTCCGACCCTTACTGTACTTGTCCACTGTACATTTTATTGTATGGTATAATAAATTTTAACGTCTTGTTTGATTGATTTATTTCTTATGTGAGTTAATTGTTGATTGAACGTGGATATTGAGAGATAGTCACGGCGACTGAGTCCTCGCCTTGTGAGGCTTATTTTAGATTGTTTGGTTTTCTCGCTCAAGTAAGAGGAACTTCCAAAACTTCGAACTTGGTCAACACATGTGGTTGTAGTATGTGTATCGTGCTGTGGTTTCGCTTGTATTGTTTCCAATGATGACATTTTAGGTAGTATTTATAGGCCTCCAAGTTAGTGGAAATATTTTGGATGAGATTTCTAGAATTTATTATCATTTTATCTAATAATATTTTTTTATGTGTATATAGATAAATATCTAGATATTTTCTCTATATCTCTCAATTTCAAAATGATTACTTGAAGTAAATATTTTCTGATATACCAATGTGTGTGTGGAAGATTTCAATATCACATGTACAAGGGTCTATTATCTCATAGGAATACATAATACATAGCAAAATCAAAGGAGAACAATAAAGATGTCAAAATATCTCATACAATATCACATGCATCTCTAGAATCTTTAAAAATATTCTAAGGATCTAGGAGATCATAGAGAATCTGCTATACATATAAGTAAACTCTAGCACTTTCTAAAGTTGGTCAAATATTATCCTAACCCTTGGAATTATGAAAGAAAATTATAAGCCTTCATCCAAAAGGAAATTTGTTAGAAGCAAGGTTCACGATATCCATATCGATATTTTATCGGTAATCTAGAAATGGATATATCGGTGGTATATCGTCAGTATTAATGGAGATATTGAAATGACTCAAAAAGGTAATTTTCTCGCAAATTAAGATGATCCTTGTTCTTAAAACAAAAAACAACTTACAAGTACACTTTTATATGCAAGAGGATGGTGTATATAACACATTAATACATATTACATCACATGTACTGTAAAAAAACAATATCAGAAAGGAAATAATGAATTTTATATAATAACTTATAGATATTAATAATGAGGTGTATTTAGTACAATTTCGTTGCATTGCATTGCATAGCATGTCCCGGTTCCATACACTAAATTACTATTACTAAGTAGCAACTATGAAATTAATATAGTAACATTTACATTACATGTATGCATATTTTCCTTGATTCGTATTAAAGTTGTTTCATCTCCGTCTTCAAAAGGGGAGGTGATGCCTCCCATTTAAAATGTCAGTTTTGCTTTGAACTAAATCCCAAATAAATCAACCTGTTGAAAGTAAAAAAAATCAAAATGTACCTTCCTATCTTCTTCCCTCACAATAATAAGTAGTGAAATCAAGATGGATGATATTGATGATACATCGATTTTGATAAATAATGATGATATTGGTCGATATAACAGAAATTTTGCATTAAATACCACAAACTTTGACCTATACGACACCTATGTCGTTATTTTTTGAAATATTGGTCGATATTATGGAAGGTATGTAGGGTAATATCAAAACCTCATACCTTGCAATAGTAATACACCGCAAGATTTCGTTCCATGGTTAGAAGACAAACTTTTATCAAGATGGGGTCGAAAGCTGATACACCAAGTTTTTTAAGTTTTCTTGTAAATATTATTTGTCTTGAAATTATGCGAGCAGATCCTGAAGTACTGCAGAGTCTACTATAAATCTTGGATAACTGGAGCAGCTCGATCTTGATCGAGCGGTTTTGCATGAAATCCTTGTTTTTGTGTGCCCATATCATGGAAATTTGTGCGAACTGCTCGATCAAGATCGAGCAACTCATGCGATCCACTGATTTCACACTAGACTCTGCAGTAAAGCAAAGGATCCGTTCTTTGAAATTATAGGGTTGTGATCCTTGGATGTGGCCATTAAGTGAAATGATGTATCTTTTGAATGAAGTGGCATGCCCAAGGGATGGCATTGGCATTCCATAATAAGCCACCATATATAGCAATGAATGAATGAAATGCAGGTATTAGCCTTTAGCTTCTCATTTTTTCCTGTAGATTCTTTCTCTTCTCCAATCTTTCATTCCCTTTCTCTATCCCCCTTCTTCCCCCTCACGCGGCATGTTGTACTCATCCTCTCCTTTCCTCAAGTTTATCTTTCCTCACCCTTTCCTAAAATTCGGACTGTGTTAGGGTTTCCATGCAATCATTTCTGCCACGGTTATTCTAACTGGACCAAACGGAATTGTAAACAAGGCAAAGAGGATCGACATGGAAATCTGCTGTTGTATGTTTCAAAGTTGCACTACTCTCCACACGTTGGGGAATGGGTATCTTTCAGATTGTTTTGAGGATATTTTCGCGTGCTTGTGAAAAAGGTAGAAGAGGTGAATAAAGATGCATTAATGGTCACTTCAGATGTGGTAACAATAGCATGACATAACAGTATTGATACACACTTGGAATCAGCCAGCTATTATTAGAATGAGTCTAATCAGCCAGCTATTATTAGAATGAGTCTATGTATTTTACGATTCTCAGTACACAGTGCAAGTACTTTGGAGATTGACCGCCACTGAAATTTCTTGATTTAAACAAGATACCTTGTAACGTCCCGGACTTACGTCCCCGATCTATTATCGAGGAAAACTGGCCCTGACAACTTATTGGATTCGAGTCACACACACTTCGTGAGTTTTAGGTATGACACTATGTTTGGGATTGAGGTGCTACAACCTCCCCCACTTATATTCGCAACATCCTCGTTGTGACATGACGCATCACTTATTCCCTGTGACAGTGACGGTTGCACGCTTTGGGTAGCCTTTTCCTCCAATCTCTTTGTAGGGGCGGCTCCACCTCTTGGGTAGTCCTTTCTATTATCAGAGGGAACATGACTCTGATACCATTTGTAACGTCCCGAGCTTAGGTCCCCGGTCCGTTATCGAGGAAAACTGACACCGATAATTTGTTAGGTTCGGGCACAATCAGGTCCGAACCCAACAAGTTGTCAGGACTAGTTTTTCTTGATAACGACCGATAATCTAAGCCCGGAACATTATATACCTAATGGTAACAGGGTCCAGAATCTTACTGTTTATGTATCTTAAATATTGGCATATGGGGAAAACATGCATGTGGGCTATGGACTTTCTGATAGAAATCCTGAACTCTGATGGGTTTAAGCCCTTGAAGATGCCGATGGGTGGGTTTTTTCCACCTTCATTTCATTATCATTTAGATTTGCTGAGTTGCATGTCTGTTCTGATGGATTTCTGATTCGTATCTAAACTTTATTTTGTTCTATCCTAGAGGGAACAGAATAAATGCTGGAGTAGACGAGATTCTTCGCGATAATGGCTTAAATATTTAAAGCTGAAGCTTTGTCCATGCGACATTTCGAAGGGGAGACTGCAGGTTTTTTGAGATATTCTGAAGCTTTGTCTATGGATTGCATGTTTTATTGCTCTTAGCAGCCACGCCGAAAGCTACCTTGAAAGGTTTATAATGCTCTTTTGATGCATACACAGAGATTTCCCTGGTTTAGGGTTTTATTACGTTCATTTTCAAACTGCAAAACCAGGTATTTAATTGCATGTTTTATATCGATTTTGACATCTGTATACTCTTAGCCGTTTTATTTATTTTTAAGTTCTCATTTTCTTAGAAAAGAGCTTGCTGTTATTGTAAGTACAAAGTTCATCTTAAAGAGAAAGATCGCATGTGCATTTTCTCAAAAGATAACATATGAATACTTTATCTTAAAAGCCAAAGGCAAAGTGTGATTCCATTTGTAAATAATTCTAAAAGGTTTGCGGATTGTGGACGTACAGATCGTCGCTGCCAAATCATAGTTATCACATGTGACTGCACCATCAAATTTTATAATTGGTGAAAGGATCCCATTTGGGTTTATTGATGCATAGATACCGAAATCATATATGATTTGGCTTTATGGTCCTAATCAAAAGACCTTTCTGAACTTCGAAAATATAACAACCGCCATAAGTTCAAATATCGTTAAGTATCATTCTAAAAAATAATTGATGATCATGTTGTCAAAAAATGCGATGACATGGATGTAAAAATAATAAATCTATTTTTATGGATGCATCTTCAATTAAATTAACAGATGTGTGTATATTGTAACGTCCTAAATTTAGATCCAAACTGTTGTTGATGAACATTTGATTCTCGAAGATGGGGAACACAACCCACTCTAATGCAACGAATGATAGAGTAGAGATCGAGCCTATTCGAACCTTTATCGAGGAAAAGTAGTTTAGACAATTTGTTGAGTTTGAACCTAATTGTGCTCGTTGACAACAATAAAAAATGATTATGCTCAAATTGTGCATCATTTTTCGTCCTCTCTCATGATCTAAAGCTCCTTCATTCAACGATCATTTTTCTATGCCCCTTCACTCTCATATGCGGCGGCTTTGGCCATGCTCATTGGATTCGAGGAGTGGATGAGGAGTAATGGACTCGCTGGGTACGCCTCAAATAGTTGGTGAAAAGGATGGTGCACAACAAAGAGGTCCATTGGTTGCTTGATAGTCCTTCCTTCCTGAACCTCTCAATTGTTCCGCTCAGAGAGGGGGTCTACGCTTGCCCTTCTAGTCAGGTCCTGCTTTTCCATGGGAGCTTCTTCCTCTCCCAGATGGCTTTGCCCAATCCTTTCATGTGAGGACAGAGACGTGCATATCGAGCATAAGGCGCACAGGGAGCAAGTCATAATATAAATATATAGTGAGTGGTGTTAAAAACAAGCTCGCTATCGCTCGCAGCAGTTGACACATGCTCGCTGGAGGTGACTGAGAGAATTGTTGACATAGTACTAGCATATGATGTCTAATTAAGGGATGAAGGTATGATGTTTAACAAGCTGCTGAGAAGATCTGATTGAAGGGATATGATATGGTCTTTCCTTCAAAGACTAGACTAGGTGATGGGAGCTCAATAATAAGGAAGAGATACAAAATGACAGAGTGATTCACAGAAAGTTATTTTTGGGTGTTTCGTGAAGTTAGCGATTGATGGGGTTGAAATATATTTCATTTACTCATCGTGTTCCTTTACATGATTTTGTAGGGTAATTAAGCATGGTTAAGAAACGAGATTATGTTGTATAGATTCCCAGCTAATAGCCTTGGAAATCTACCTATATGCAAGATTTGGACATTTCTCAGGCGAATTTCATTTAAATTTGTTACATTATTTGTACCATTAAACTGATTTGAGGTTAATCGAAAGGTAACCCCTAAGTTAATCGAAGGAATAATTCACATCTTAAGGATACATGATACAATAATTACTGATTTATTCGATTTCTATTCCAACTCATGAAGTTCATCGTATTTAAATTGTTTATTTTATCGTTCGACAAAATTATTCTACCAAGGTCAAAATAGATTAACTTTCAGAATAACTTAAAAACCATCCGAGGATGTAAAGGAACCTTTTAGTAACGGTCCTCATTGTTAACACTATGGGCATGTTTGGTTGCTAGTGTACACCAGCACACCCCTTCCAACATGGTTTGGGATTACTTGTATTGATCCTACTAGTTCTTTGGTATAATATTTTTTAACTATGTTCAAATAAAATTATTAACATAAAAAACATATTATAATCATTAAAAAAAAGTTAATATAACAAGCAATCAATTTCACATCACATCTCAATTGCATTTCAATCCTCCAATACCACAACCCAACCCAACCCATTGCAATAGTAGTTAGGGTAAATTACAATTTGGGTGCCCATCTATGGCTCCGATCTCAGAATAGGTCCCGATATTTAAATTGTAACGATTCGGGTCCCAGGACCATTAATGTAAGGAACTTTTTTATGCTAATGATAAGTATGCCCTTGTTTAAAAGTTGGAACCCAACCCACATTCCCTTCCCAACAAGGGCATATTCGTCATGAACCCCAAAATTTTCATTTCCTAAATGGTCCTGAGACATGAATCGTTACAATTTAAAGATCAGGATCCATTATGGGATCGGACTCATAGATGAGGATCCAAATTGTAATTTACCCTAGTAGTTATGATACGAAAGACCTCGATAAAGTCAATTAGGCCCTGTTTGGTAGGAGAATAAGCCTTGGAATAAGTGGCCAATTCTCCCCCCGACACGGTTCCCAGTGGTACGACTATTCCTCATTATTCCATCTTATTTCACTCTTATTCCTAACTTTATCCCACCTTACCTACCTTTATTTCACCTTATTCTCCTTATTCCTATCCTCCAGCCGGACAGAGAATAGACCCTTATTCTCCTTATTCCTCATCCTTATTCCTGTTTATTCTCGAACTGAACAGACCCTTAAAGTTGCCATATTGATAGCTATTAGATGAAATAAATTAGAGATAACCATTTAATATTACTATTACCTGTCGTGCAGCCTTAATGTAACGTGAACACTATATTTGCAATAGTTGCTGAGTAGGACATCATGCGTGTCACCCATTGAAAACAAAAAGGACTTACGCCATCCGAATTATTATTAAAATTATATACAGGAAAAAATTGGTATTGTTCTTTGGGGGCAGCCAACGGCATGCCCCCTCATATTTTTCTGCGGATTTATTTTATTTTTTTAAATATTATCATGTATTTTCATCATTATATCTTTTTAATATGACATTCTAATTTCATCAAAAACAGAGATTCGTATGCCCTCTATCCAGAACAGGTTGATTACAATAATTCTAAAATTGTTAAAATTATTCCTTATAGATGGAAGGCATATGATTATTTGTTTCTAACGAAATTAAAATGACATATTAGAGGGATATAATGATGAAATTGTATGGTAGTATTTTCTAAAAAATAAAAAAATCACGGAAAAATGGGGCAGGAGAAGCTCGTTGGCTGCCACCATCCAATTTTCGTTGATTTTTTTTATTTTTTTAAATACTGCAATGTATTTTCATCACTATATCTCTCTAATATATCATTCTAATTTCGTCAGAAGCAGAAATTCCTATATCTTCCATATATAACATATATTTTTAATGATCTTAAAATTATTGTAATCAACATGTTCTAAATGGAGAGTATATGTGTCTCTACTTCTGACAAAATTGAAGTGACGTGTTAGAGGGATATAGTGATGGAATTCACAAAGGTGTTTAAAAAAATAAAAATATCGTCGAAAAATGAGGCATGGGAAGTTGTTGGGGGCAACCCCAGTGAACCACACGTATGTATATATGGAAGAAATAAGGCTTTCCCTAGGGATGAAAACATTCAGATACAAATACGAATATAAGTAAAATCATATCCTTATCTATTTAAAAATACGAATACGAATGCGGGTATGAATATTGACGGATATGAAAAATGTATTATTACCATATCCTTGAAACGAATACGAATATAAAATGAATATAAATCAGATGTGAATAATAACAGAAATATTTTTATAGATTAACAAAATATATATGCTTAGGATGGTTTATACATAAAATAGATATATTGAACATATTATTTTCATAACAGTGACATCAACAACGATGAATGCAATCATAAAACGTTGTTATGTACAGTTAAATAAATATATTATTCTACTTATGTACGAAAGCAGATATACGAATACGAATGCGAATATTAGTGAATATCAAAGTGATATCCATATATGTATCCATTTTTAAAACGAATATGAATGTCAAAATATGTATAAAATGAATACGATAGAGGATTAGATACGAATATATTCATATTCTTTTTCTTCCTTAGTTGTCCCTGCCCTATTTTTTTCAAAAATATTGTCATGCATTTTCATCAATATATATGCCATTCTAATTTCGTCAGAAACAGAGACTTATATCCCTTCCATCTAGAACATGCAACTCTAACGATGTTAGAATTGTTGTAATCGATCTGTTCCAGATGGAAGACAAAGGAGTCTTTATTTCTGACGAAATTGAAATGCCATATTAGAGAGAGATAGTAATAAAAATACATTACGTTATTTTTGAAAAAAAACGCTAGAAAATGGGATAGGGGCAGCCCCATTGAACCATATATGGGAAATGGGGTTGCTTCTTAGGGCAGCCAACAAGCTGCTCCCACTCCATTTTTCCGCATTTTTTTGAAAAATAAAAATATGTATTTTCATCATTATATTCCCATAATATGCCATTCTAATTTCATCAGAAACATATACTCATATACCCTCCATCTAGAACATGTCGATTACAACAATTCTAAGATCGTTACAATTACATATCCTAGATTTAGTGCATAGGAGTTTCTGTTTCTGATGAAATTGGAATGACAATTTAGGAGGATATAGTGATAAAATAACATATTTTTATTTTCCAAAAAAACAAAAAAATCGTGGAAAAATGGAATGGGAGCATCCTGTTGGCTGCCCCAAGAAGCAACATTCACACACACACACATAAAGCGAAAATGAGGCTGCTCCTTGGGGGAGCTAACTTGGTTCTCTCACTCTATTTTCCCCAATTTTTTATTTTTTTGAAAAAAGAATCGTAGAAATCCATCACTATATCCCGATATTATTTCATGGCCTCCACCTAGACAACCATTTTTTAATGGTCGCAGAATTGTTAAAATCGACTCCATTTGGAAGGAGGCAGTAGGAGTCTCCGTTTCACACAAAATTTGAACATTATAATATAGGGAAATAATGACGAAAAATATACGAAAGTATTTTTCAAAAAAATAAAAAATTAACGAAATAAGGTGGTGTTAGCCAAGTTAACTCCCCTTAGATGGCAGCCCCAATTTATCTACACACACATATCGAAGTGATGGGGACTTTGTTGTATGTGTTGTTCACCTACATACATATATATAGCGTTATATGAGATGCCCTTGGCCTATTTTCCATTTTTTTAAAATATAACCATGTATATTCAGCTTCATCCAATGTGTCATTCAAATTTCGTCAAAAACGAAGACTCCTATACCCTCCATCTAGAATAGGTCGATTACAACAATGTTTAGATCATTGAAATTGCCTATTCTAAATGAAGGGTATAGGAGTCCCCGTTTCTGACGAAATTCAAATGACATTTAGGGGGGATATATAGATAAATATGCATAGTGATATTTTTCAAAAAAAATTGCGGAAAAATGGGGCAGGACAGCCCCATTTTCCCCATATATATAAGGTTATGTGGGGCTGCTCCTGCCCCATTCCCCCCCATTTTTTATATTTTTTTGAAAAATATCACCATGTATTTTCATCTATATATCCTCAAATATGTCATTCGAATTTCGTCAGAAATGGAGACTCCTATGCCCTCCATCTAGAACATGTCGATTACAACAATGTTTAGACTGTTGAAATTACATGTTTTAGATAGAGGGCATAAGAGTCTATGTTTTTTTGATGAAATTCGAATGACATATTGGAGAGATATATAGATGAATATAAATGGAAATATTTTTCAAAAAAATAAAAAAACTGGGGAAAATGAAGCGGGGGCAACCCCATTTCTTCCATATATATAGAGAAAGAGAGAGAGAGAGAGAGGGAGAGAGAGTAAAATGTGGCAGCTCCTATCCTAATTTCCCTATTTTTTTATTATTTTTTTATTTTTTGAAAAATAAATATAAATATATAAATAAATACATTTATATATTCATCACTATACACCCCTAACATGTCATTCCAATTTCATCAGAAACAGAGACTCATATGCCCTCCATCGAGAAAATGTGATTTTAACGGTCTTCGAATTGTTGTAATCGACATGTTATAGATGGAGTGTATATGATTCTCTGTTTCTAATATAATTGGAATGACATGTTAGGGGGATATAGTGATGAACGTACAAATTTTTATTTTCGAAAAAATAAAAAATAGAGGGAAAATAGGGGGTGTGAGTACCCTGTTGGCTCTTCCTAGGGAGCAACCACATTTTACTCACATATACATACATACATACATATATATATATATATATATATACATATAGGGAAAAAGGAGCCGACATCGGGTGATGTAGGTAACTTACCTACATCGGGTCATTTCTCTCATTATTTTTTAAATTTTTTTGAAATTAAATCTTGAGGGATTTTCATCATAATATACCACCATTGTGTTATTCCAAATTCAGCTTAATTCGAGACTTCTATCTCATCCATCAAGATAATCAAATTTTGACGGTCTCAAAATTCCTGAAATTGACCCCTTTCAGATGGGCATGATAGAAATATTTTTCCCACAAAATTTGAATCCCACAATCCACTCTATATATTAAGTGAATCCCACTGAGATTTCATCCGAAAAAAATTTAAAATAATGAAAAAATAGCGCAATGTAGGTAAGTTATCTACATCTGCCGATGTAGGCTCCTTGCCCCCCCATATATATATATATATATATATATAGAGAGAGAGAGAGAGAGAGAGAGTAGTCCTGTGAGAACAAAAAATTGAGAGTAATGATTCGGAACCACTAGTATTCTATCTTCTCTCTCTCCTAGTTACATCTAGTGGTCCAGAATCACTGCTCTGATTTTGGTTCTCACAGAATCAATCCCCCCTCTATATATTCTATTTTTAAAATATGAATCGCAGGTTTGTTTATTTGTTTTAGAGGAAGAGGAATATTCAAAGCTAATGTGGATGCGTCCCGTTGGAACAATGGATGCTCGGAAATTGTAAATTTTATTTGGAGTTCTCTCACTTGTGTCCTTAACTTATGTAATAAGTTTTCCCTTTCTTTTTTTTGCAATATCAGTTGTAGACCTACACAGTTCTATCGTTTCGTTAAGATAAAGCAGGGACATAACCGATGTTACAAAGAGGTAGAGCTGTAGATTTTGTTAGAATATAGGGACACACTTGTTAGTACAAATCAGGAAGGGGCACAACTGATATTGATGAAGTTAAGAAGTACACACGTGATAAAAATCCATTTTTTCCATTCATTTGAGATTTTATGGAATGTCATCATCTGTCTTTATATTAAGCGTTTATTATTTACTTTCCTATGTGCTTGAAAACCTCGCATTTGTGATCTTTATCGAAGAATGTATCCAACCAATGCTTCGTTGCAAACAGTTATCGAAGAAAATTGACCATAATAACTTCTTGAGTTCAGGTTTAATTGAGTCCTTTAACAATCACCCCACTCAAAATGCTCAAACTTAAGTTGTCAAGTAGCAACTTCCACTGTTTATAATTCACTCTCACACTCTATGGATCTGTTCGGTAGAGAGAACAAGGATAAGGAGTGCTTGTCCATCATTTCTGTTCAATTGGAAGGATACGCTTCTATAAGGATAATGTGGGATATATGGTAGTTATTTGCTATTCTATTTTTGGTTAGGAAAGAAGGTATAATAGATAGTTATGTTAGAGGGATAAGATGGACAATGCGATAGTTATTTGTATTTTTATAGCAGAAGAGGTTGATGATGGAGGGTAGAGGCTCAACCTCTTCCCCCAAATTGACTCCACCGAAACAATGAACGTCTATCAAAGGACAACAAATTTGAGGGTAAGGAGGGATAACGACCTTATTCTTCTCCTTATCTCTCAAATGAACATGTCATATGAGTATTAGATGCTGGTTTATATTTGGGGTGTTAAACTCCACTCACTTATATTCGCAATATCTTTGTTGCGACAAACCCCATCACTTGTTCCCAATAACAGTGATGCATGCATGCTCTAAATAGCATTTTCCTTCAAGTAATCTTTTCCATTATCAGAGGGAATCCACTAAAGTGGATGGACCTAGGGGCTCATCCTCAGCGCTAACGCGCCGTCTCTTTTTGTTCATATATAACCCGCTTTGCATCACGGGGAGCCCACCCCCCTACGCCCCCCATCAGAAAGATAGGCGGACGAGGTCTCGTAAAGTATTGGTCGGATGTTTCCGTGAGCAGTAAGCAGCGGATCCCCCCTTTTTTGGGGGAAAGCTGGTGGCCCTTTTGGCGTGTGGAGTCTTTGGGGCGGCCTGGCTTGATTCGTTCGGTGGATCCGGTCGAGGTGGTTTTCGTTTACCAGCGCGTAGGCGGTCCTCCTATGACCGAGTTCGAACAAGGTGTTACGATCAAATTCCCTTGGTAAAGAACTTTTAGAGTTGCGATTGACACGTCCCTCAGACCCCGCTAGCATTTTGGTGAGAAGCCAGCTTGTCGCGAATCCCTTCTTTTTGTTTGTGTGAAAACTCGATATGAAACACATGCTAGATATGTTGGATCATCATAAAAAATCATGGTCCCCTCTTCATAAATGTAAAGAATATAATATTTATGTGTGTGTGGGGGGGGGGGAGGGGGGCATGCATCAATTTTCGTCACATTTTATGTGAGAGGGATTGAGAGCACTCGTAGAGTACATGATTCAAAAAAATAAATAAAATTGCGGAAAAAGGACGCGGAAGCGGTCCCATTGTTTCCCATCTTATTTATCATTTCAATTCTCCCAACCATCCAAACATATATTATTCAAAAAAAGTTACACTTCTTCCAATGCCATAAGTTTACTCCAAACCAACTCAATCATATAAGCAAAAGAGCCCGTTTCTCGTTCTCTCAAGGAATAAAGATGACGAATGAGGAGGTAAGATAAGTAACAATCTATATACATAGTTAAAGCTGGGGTTTTCCCAGTTCTGCTGACATGTGGCTTACGGTGTGGCCTTTGTTTCCTCCTTTACGCAGATGCAATTTTAAACGAAGCCCATCTCATTTTTTTGACACGCGGTCACTCGTGCTACTCCCCATCTCATTCACACACCTTTTTTTCTCTCCCATTATCTTCTCCTCTCACCCGTTCTCTTTCTTCCCTCCCTCACGCCACCCTCTTTCTTTATTTCTCTTCCCTCTTTCCATCTCTCTTTTATTTCTTTTCTCCAATCACGTTCTAACTCTAATCATGAAAAAGAATTCATTTCAGTCCCTTGCATTTTTCATCTACTAAAAACGAGAATTGCCACAAAAATATATAAATTATAATAATATATAAGTTGTAGTAGCATAGTTGGAAAGTAAATTCGTAACTTTATTAAAATTTTTATTTTTTTAACGTTCAACTTATCGAATCTTACAATAAAATTAGAGTTGATTGATATTAAATTAAGTTTCTAACAAAAAAGTATAATAGTTGATAGAGTAATTTTCATATGGACCATCAATCATGATAAAAAAAATTAAAATCACAAGGTTACGTTCCCGCTTTTTAGTGGATATTTTGTTCAAAATAAAAAAAACTATTGACTCTATATTATAAATTATGATATTCATGGACAACTAACATCCCTATATTATATGGTTATCATATTCAGCTCTTAATTGTTATATTTTCATATGGACCCTAACCCTTATGATGCAAAAATATTCATTAAAATCATAAATGACTGATTGGGGTTATTAGGTGTGCATCAGGTCACATAAACCTAACATATAATGTTGTAATTTTTCCTTGGATATAGTTTTAATCCATAATTTTTTGATAAAAGACAATGATGATCACACCAGACTTTTTTGAAAAAGAAGACAATAAGAAGAACTTTAACTCCATTTCTCTTTTTTTCCTCTATCATTTTTTTTTATATTTCAAATGATTTTGTGTTTGTAATTTTTGTAGATGCCAACTCCCAATAATTCTATTTTCATTATATGCATGTTACTAGAAATTATTTTCCTTAACTTTCCTATTACAGATGTAGTTTACTAAACTCGGAGATTATAATAATTTCCTTTATTTCTGTCATTTTTCTTTTGTCTCTGTCATTTTACATGTTATAAAATGTTTTCATACTTTTGCACTTTATTGGAGGTGATGGTTATTCTTCGTACCAATTAACATTGTATAATGGAAAAAGATGAATTGCTTGATTTTGAGTTCATAATTTCCTCTAAACAACATTCTATCTTTTTATGCCTAACCTTAACATTTCTTACTCATTTATTTATTTATTCATTGCAAGAGTATACCATATGTAGAGGAAAAAGATTTTAAAATCAAAATGAACACTTCTCCATAATTGTACACTAACGTTTACTTATTAAATTTCCGTAGTTTTCAATTTCTACCGTTGAATGTAAATAATTTATGGATAAAAAATTTGCAATAACTTTTATCAGCTCACTTTCATTCCGCCGCGAAGCGCGGGTAACATCCTAGTAACATTCATTCTCAAGTTTTTATCTTGGTGGGATAGATAGACATGGGATAAGTATCAGTTATTCCTATTCTCCTTGGTTTGTTATTCTTAGAAACACTATGAAATATTTAATATAAAAGAAATGATAAAATAGTAATCATTAGCTAAACGACATAAATAAGGATTCTAAAAAAGCGAAATAACAAGTTCAAAAACAAAGAAAACCCCTCAAGAAAGAGATAAACCCCAAGTTAGTTATTTCTATTTTGGCAGAGGTGGACAAGGGTTGAGATAGGAATACATGTTTTTATTATTTGTTTCCTTCCTAACTTCTGCAACATCAGTTATGTTCCTCTCTTTTTGTAATACCAATTATTCATGTATTCTTACAAAATTTATATCTCTACCATTTTGTAAATCAATTATGCCCCTACTATAGCATAACAGAAGGGTAGAACTATAAATATCATAAGAAGGTAGGGCATTACCAATATTGCAAAAAAGGGATGGATATAGCTGATATTGCAGAATAAGAAGAGAACAAGTGATAAAAACCCTAAGGCCTTGTTCGTTTGTGGGATACATGCCATATATCCCTCCTTATCCTACAGAAATCTATCCCTCTGAATATGGTCAATATTTGAGTAATGGAGTCAAGATGAGGGATATGGTTGAAAACTCTATTCTTCCATCATCAAGCTTTCCTGTCATAAAAATACAAGCTAACTATCGCTTATCTTACAATTTTATCTAATATAATTAACTTCTATTATGTATCTCTTCTTATCCAACCGAACGAAGAGTAGAAAGTAACTACCATTTATCCTTCTTTATCCCACAAATCTTATCCAAATAAAGGATCCAACAGCCTAATCATCATCATAATGTAATTCGCTATCGAAGAGATACTAAGAATAAATGCGATTTATCTATTATTCTTGTTCGATTGATTTGAGCGATCAAGAATGGAGGGATACTTCGGACGTCTACATAGTAAATAATGTAATTATGATGTCATCATTTTATTTTAGAATAAAAGCCCTTGTCCGTAGATATGAAACCTTCTCACTCAATGGTCCAGATTAAATCTTCACCAAATAATTCACAGCAAAGTCCCCCAGATATGCACACGAACGAAACCTCTGAAGCGGAGCAGCAACGCAAATCGCAATGGCAAAGCCCATTCCACCCGACCACGTCGTCTTCCTCTCCCTCACCTGACCAGAGTATATAAGAGCAACCCCCGCCCCCACCAGAATCTCCTACAACAGCCACCATGCCTCCTCCGCGCCACCACCACCATCCCTCCTCCGAGGGCGGCGACGAGGAGGCCAACGGCCACGCCCCGAAGAGGCCCCGCGCCGCCGCGCCGCCAATAACCGCCGCGGAGATCCGCCTGGAGTTCTCCCACCACGATCCCTCCGTCGCGCGCGTCAACAACGGCAGCTTCGGGTGCTGCCCGCGCAGCGTCCTCTCCGCCCTCGAGCGCTACCAGCGCCTCTACCTCTCCCAGCCCGACGCCTTCTACTTCCACCACCTCCGCCCCCTCTCCCTTCGATCCCGTTCCCTCCTCGCCTCCCTCGTCCGCGCTCCCCGCGTCGAGGAGCTCTCCCTAGTCGACAACGCCACCACCGCCGCCGCCATAGTCCTCCAGCACATCCAGTGGGGCTTCGCTGAACGCCGCTTCCGACCGGGCGACGCCGTCGTCATGCTCCACCACGCCTACGGCTCCGTGAAGAAGTCCGTCCACGCCTACGTCTCACGCGCCGGCGGCCACGTCGTCGAGGTCCCCCTCCCCTTCCCCGTTTCCTCCCCCGCCGAGATCGTCGCCGAGTTCCGCGCCGCCCTCGCCGAAGCCAAGGCCGGTGGTCGCACCGTCCGCCTCGCCGTCATCGATCACATCACCTCCATGCCCAGCGTCGTCATCCCCGTCAAGGACCTCACCCGCATCTGCCGCGAGGAGGGCGTGGAGCGCGTCTTCATCGACGCCGCGCACGCCATCGGGAATGTCGAGGTTGACGTTGCGGACATCGGTGCTGATTTCTACACGAGCAACCTCCACAAGTGGTTCTTCTGCCCCCCGTCGGTCGCGTTCCTCCACTGCCGCACCGGGGACGCATCCTCCGAGCTCCACCACCCGGTCGTGTCCAGCGAGTATGGCAACGGGCTCGCCATCGAGAGCACGTGGATTGGGACGCGCGACTACAGCGCGCAGCTCGTGGTGCCGGACGTGCTGGAGTTCGTTAACCGGTTCGAGGGGGGAATTGACGGGATCAGGAAGAGGAATCACGAGAAGGTGATGGAAATGGGGCGGATGCTAGCAGAGGCATGGGGAACGCACCTCGGCGCACCGCAGGAGATGTGCTGCAGCATGGTGATGGTCGGGATGCCCGCGTGCTTGGGGATAGCCAGCGATAGGGACGCGTTGGCCCTGAGGAGGCACATTAGGGAAAATTTCCGTGTAGAGGTGCCGATATATTACCGGGCACCGGCGGAGGGGGAGGAGAATGGTGGCGAGGTTGATGCTGCAGGTTGTGTCACCGGTTATGCGAGGATTTCGCATCAGGTGTATAATGTGGTTGAGGATTACCACAGGCTCAGGGATGCGGTGAACGGGCTCGTCGAGGACGGCTTCAGTTGCAGGCAGCTTCCTTCTAAGTGAGAAAGGTTCTTTTTCTTTCTTCCTCCTAGATCAATATCCACTGCCACTAGTTTAATTGCTAGTATCAGTAATGTAGTGGCTACGATGTCGAATCTTTTTAACTGAACGTTTTCCTTTCCTTTGCTGCCGCCACTGATTGTGCGTTGCGATTATGAGCATCTACTTGTCGGATCAAGTCTTTCCGTAAGTTCTTTACACGGTTGGATTTCCAGGTTGTCTTAGATTATGTGAGTTTACTTATTTGATCTAATAATTTTTTTGAATGGAATATTTGATCAAATACTTTCCTATGAAGTTGTTGTCAATGTTATGTCTACTTATTTACCTCCGGAGTAATCTTGAATAGTTGTGTCTTCTGAATGTGTTCTTTTTCTTCTTTCGGTTTTATAAATAGGCTTCCTTTTTCCTCTTCTTATAGCTGTGCCATATCCTTACAGTAAAAAGAGGGGAAATTCCAGACCAAAATCCATAGTATCCCCGCTTTGATGTTTTTTCATTCAACATCACTGAGTAGTAATGAACTCTTTTTACATAATGGGTTAATACATGTCTTCCGATCCATAAAAAGATTTTTTTAGGAGCCAAAGGAAAGATAATAGAGAGTAATGACTATCATCTGCATTAACGATTAATAAGGAGAAAACTATTCCAATACATAGGAGGTACAAAGCACGAAAACTCATACTGGGCACTGGTATATTAAGGAAACACAAAACTTTATACAACGTGAAACAAATAAACAGGGTTCTATTTTTCGTCCATTAATTAAGGTTAATTAAATTAAGATCAAGTTAATTTTGATTCCGTTGCAATTTTATTTCTTTTTAAATAACGAGATCGCATGTGATCTCGAGTCAATTAGTTAGTTTTAACTTAGTTGGTTATATTAAGTAGTTGGTTCATTGGTTAGAGATATTTAGAGTCTGTTAGAGTTATTATATTTACATTTATGTTCCTAACCCTTCGGGTTTCGTAACCCTTGTGTTAGAGTTATTATATTTATATTTATTTTCATAACCATTTGAATTCAGTAACCCTTCGAGTTTCGTAACCCTTCGAGTTTTGTAACCCTTCGAGGGTATTTATATATTTTCCTCTTGTTTTCTATAGGGCTTTCTCTCTATATAAGAGACCCTAGCCCTATGGAATAAACATGTCATTTGTTTCTCTTCTCATCATGGTATCTGAGCGACGGTCTTAGACCGTAGACTAATACCCAAAAATCCGCCACCACCACCAGCCTTCTCTCCTTGCGCGGACCCTTCTCTCATCAAGGGGTCCCACACAGGGCAATCCGAGCCCCCAACGGCATCAACCACCACCTCCAACGACACCTAAAGTGCTGCTCGATGCTCCAACAGCTCCAACCGCTCCTCCTGCATCGCCGACACTGCCTGGAGCCCCCTCCAGTAGCCCCTACCGCACCCCAGTGCCGACGGTACTGTCCACTAGTCCTCCTGAACGTTTGATTTGCTGCGTACAACCCCTTGGATACCATCTTGGTGTCGAAAAATCCCCGAAACCCCCCTAATCTGATGTGAAAGCAACTTTTCAGACCACTATCATGTCCAAAAGTGAATTCTAGGGAATTCTCACCCCTTATATGCATCCTTATGTCAAGCACAAGATCTCCTTTCTTTTCTAAAACCACCATGACATCTTTTTTCTACCGAGACAAAGTCCTTAGTCTCGAATGTTATGGCACAATGCACTACTATCAAATTCAAAGACATAAAAATTACATGCTCTAGTCTTGATGTTTTATGGTGTTCATTGGTGGTAAAAAAATTCCACATTCTGACTAAAGATCCTTTAAATGAAAAGGATAAAGAGTACGCCAACTGGCAGATAAACAATTACTTGGTTATCAACTGGATGGCCTACAGTGTTGAGGCTCACATTGCCTCAAATCTCCTTTACAAAAATATTACCAAGGAAATGTAGGAGGATCTCGAGCAAACATACTCTTAAAAGAGGACGAAGTCTTGTCTTGCAGACATTTACATGCAAATCTGGTCGGCATCTCAGGGTGGTTCCACCCTCATCGAGTACTGCATGCATTATGCATCTCTCTAGCATGTATGTGGAGCTTGCAATATTCCAACCCTCACATTGCACCGAACAGATACAAGAGCATTCTGACTAGCAGGTATATCGCTTTCTTGATGGCCTGCATTCTAGACACCAGGCAACAAAGATGCAATTTCTTATATCAGACACATTGCCAACGATGAAGGACATCTTTGATCGATTTGAGGAACTCGAGACATTCGTTGCCCGAACTCCCATCTTACTTTCAGCAGAGAACTTTGTACACATCGACTCATCTAGGCATGGAGGTAGATACTGCTTTCGAGGAGGATGCAATCGTGATCCAAGTTGTAGCTGTAGGCCCTGTAGACGAGAATCTGGATGAGGTCCCATGACTTTGGCTGTGGGCGTGGGAGAGACTCTACTGCCCATGCACTCGCTGTGGTCATTGGAACCACCCGTCTAAACTATGCTGGCGGAACTTTGACGTACCTTCTTATCACACCAATAATGCCTATGATGATGCCTATGATGTAGAAGAGGCGTCACCTGCAGTAACCTCTAATGGCAAGATTGTTCACCTTAATGACACAAATTACTCCCACCTGATGCAAATCCTCATTCTCCATGGTCTACTATCACTAGGAACATTACCACTGTTGCTCTGGCTACTCCTTCAGGTATAGTAGCCAACTCTGTTGTCACTCCTGCTCCAGCTTGGATTATTGATTCCGGTGCATCTACTCATCTGATCGGAGAAGGTAGTCTACCCACCTCCTCCATATCATCTACTTCCCTGAAGTCAGTTCGAGTCGCTAATGGGACTCAATCATAGATTACCACTGTCGGAATTATGGAATTCTCTTACAAGCTCCAACTTTTTGGGGTTTAGTATGCTTGCTATCAGTTCATAAGCTTTGTGTTGAGCTTCATTGTCGTGTGATATTTAATGAGTCTTGTTGCTATTTTCATGACATCCGGACGAGGCAGATCTTTAGTGGGGTTCATGAAAAGAACGGCTTGTATTATCCCGACTTATCCTCGGACTCCAAGTTTGTTGGTGCTGCGTCCATCTCCGAAGACTGATGCAGCGTGGGACCCAAATATAGGGCCAAATATTTATCTATTTTTAATTGTCAATTTTATTTACGTTTTTAAGTTGTCGTAATTGTCTAATTAAATAATTGAGATCGCCTGTGATCCCAACGTTTATTCGTAGATTTAGTTTTGGTCAATTAATTAGTTAGAGTCTAATTAGGGTAATTAGAGGTCAATTTGAATTTTAAATTTGTCAGAGTCAAATTAGGATAAGTTTGTTGTCCAATTTAAATTAATTTCTATTTTTGTAACCCCATCTCTCCTATATAAAGAGATGGTAGTCCAATGTTTTTAGGCAGTCAAGTACCACGCTGCATCAAGTTGATGCAGCGTGGGACCCAAATATAGGGCCAAATATTTATCTATTTTTAATTGTCAATTTTATTTACGTTTTTAAGTTGTCGTAATTGTCTAATTAAATAATTGAGATCGCCTGTGATCTCAACGTTTATTCGTAGATTTAATTTTGGTCAATTAATTAGTTAGAGTCTAATTAGGATAATTAGAGGTCAATTTGAATTTTAAATTTGTCAGAATCAAATTGGGATAAGTTTGTTGTCCAATTTTAATTAATTTCTATTTTTGTAACCCCATCTCTCCTATATAAAGAGATGGTAGTCCAATGTTTTTAGGCAGTCAAGTATTAATGAAATTTTGAGAGTTATTCTCTACCCTTCTCCTCTTCCTCTCCCTCCACGCGATCTCCGCGATTCTCCTCTTTCAACCCCGCGCTATAGGCGTGATTTCTTCTTCTCAACCCCTCCCTTTTCTTCTACCAAATATTTTCCACCATTCAAATTATTTCCCGCGCGACGCCAAAAAACCGTTTGCATCAAAGACCCTCTCCTATGACATTTGCGCCTTGGACATCCCTCTGCCGATGCCATCTCCATGACGTTTCCTGAACTCTCTACTATGAAGTCCTTTCAGTGCAAGGCGTATGAGTTCGGGAAACACCATCGAGTTTCGTTTTCGGTTTGTACCGAGTCTCGTAGTACTACTACTTTTTATCTTGTTCATTGTGATGTTTGAGTGCTTTGTTGGTCCGTACACTAAGTGGTCATCACTATTTATGGTTTTCGTTGATGATTATAGTCGATCTTCTTGGGTATATCTAATAAAGGAATGTTCGGAGATTAATCAAATTGTCAGAAATTTCTTTTAATATGTTAAAACTTTCTTTTCTAGCATTGTTAAGATCATTCGTACTGACAATGCTCTTGAATTAACCCAACATGATTTGACATCTTTCTTTATGTCCCAAGGAACTGTTCACCAAACATTCTGTCTATATACCTTACAACAGAGTAGTATAGCTGAGAGGAAACTTCGACACTTACTAAATGTTGTCAAATCTCTTCTTAGTCAAAAGAGTGTTCATAAACATTATTGAGGGGATGCCATCCTTACTGTATTTTATCTCATCAACCGTGTTCTTTCCTCTGTTCTCGTGGGGGAACACCATTTTCTTTACTTCACCCTACCGAGTTTTCTTTTCCCACATCTCTGCGAATTTTTGGTTGTATTGCCTTTGTTCATAATACCCACTTAATGGTTTAGTGGTAGTACAATGTGTCTACCACATAAAAGACCAGGGTTCAAATTCCACTCTTGCAATGGTTGCATTGGGTAGTCGACGGCCATCGTAAAAAATAGTCGAATCTTTCAACATAGATTTGAGCAAGAATCCATGTAGCCGACCCTACTTATAGTGGGAGAAGGCTTAGTACATTTATATTGCCTTTGTTCATAACTTTCATACATATGACAAATTATCCTCTTGTGCCATCAAATGCGTCTTTCTTGTGTGTTCTTGTACCCAGGAAGGCTATCGCTGCTATAATCCTGTTGCACACCAATACTATGTGTCTGCTGATGTTACCTTCTTTGAGCAAACAAGTTATTTCACATATGCTGTGAGTGACATTCCTCCAGACCTCCTTCCTCCACCAATCGTCTATAGTCACCAACGTACCTCTATACCTTCTACACAGTGTTTGTACCTTTGCTTATTCTTTTACGCATGATGATATGGCCACTTCGAGTGCTCCCACCACTGCTTCTTCGGATGTACTTGAGGAGCTTCCTATAGCTCTACACAAGCAAAAAAGGCAATGTACGTATCACCCCATGTCACATTTTACTTCTACTGATGGTTTAATTAGTTATGACAAGAGATTTACAGATACTTTGAATATT
Organism: Ottelia alismoides; assembly: GCA_037367405.1. Classification (NCBI taxonomy): domain Eukaryota; kingdom Viridiplantae; phylum Streptophyta; class Magnoliopsida; order Alismatales; family Hydrocharitaceae; genus Ottelia; species Ottelia alismoides. The sequence continues at coordinate 162,601 of JAZKJV010005335.1, read as the reverse complement.
ATTTTGTGTTCCAAGAGATCATTTCAGTGTAATGCAGGATCTTGGTTGGCAACATGCCATGGATGAGGAAATGGATGCAATGCTATTTTGTGTTACAAGAGATCATTTCAATGCAATGCATGATCATGGTTGGCGATATGCCATGGATGAGGAGATGAATGCACTTACTCCCGAGGTACATGGGATCTTGTGCCGTGTCCCTTGAGAGTTCACCCTGTAGCTTGCTGATGGGTCTTCACGACCAAAAAGTCACATGATGTTTCTATTGATAGGTTGAAAGACAGAGTTGTTGCCAAAGGTTTCACACAAACCTTTGGGGTTGATTATTTTGAGACATTCTCACCCATTGGTAGAATGGGGTCGATACGTACCATTCCCTCTGTTGCTACCAATAGAGTTTGACCCATTTACCAACTTAATGTGAAGAATGCCGTTTTCTATGGTGACCTTGAGGAGAAGGTCTACATGATGCAACTGTCGGGGTATGTAGTCGAGGGAGATCATCTACGCCGACTACGCAAGGCTATTTATGGTTTGAAGCAGAGCCTAGGGGCATGGCTTGACATGCTCACTAAGGAGATCAACAAACTTGATTTTCAGAGAACAATGACTATTCTATTGGCACAATCATTCTTACTATCTATGTTGATGATATGGTTGTCACAGGAGATGATGTATATAGTATTTAGGAGATCAAGACCTACCTCTAGAATGCCTTTATCACGAAAGACCTCTACCAACTTCGTTATTTTCTTGGCATCAAGGTAATACACACTATAGAGGGGATCCATCTTTCACAGAGGAAGTATTGCCTCGTTATTCTGATTGAGACAGGACTGCTTGGATACAAGCCATCTGGCATCCCTGCAGAAGTGGGAAAACATTCAGCATTTACTGATCCGGCTTTTGAGGATGCAACATAGTACAAAAGTTTAGTGGGAAAATTTCTCTATATCGTTGTTACTAGGCCAGATATGTTATATGCTGTGAGCAGAGCTAGCCAACATATGGAGAAGCCTCTTTACAGTCATTGGCAAGATGTTCTTTTGATCCTTCGATATTTGAAGGAATCTCTCGAACGTGGACTCTTCTATGGGGTGAGTGTGCACACTAATATCTCTTCCTATACATATTCTGACTTTACTAGCTCTTATGAGGACCTCCGATCCACTACAGGATACTCCATGTTTGTTGGGGACAACCTTGTCACTTGGCGAAGCAAGAAGCAGACAGTGGTCTCCAAATCTAGTGCGGAAGCAGAATACAGGCAAATGGCTCAAGCCACCTGTGAGATCACATGGCTTGTCTCTTTCCTAACAAAACTTGGCATGTCAATCACCGCTCCTGTACCCTTATATTGCGACAACAAGTCTGCCACGTACATCGCCACCAATCCGCTTTTCCATGAGCGGACAAAACACATCGAAGTTGATTGCCATTTCATTTGTGATGCAGTACGCGGAGGACGAAGCAACACTCCATACATCTCTACTGAACTTCAACTTGCAGACATCCTCACAAAGGCTCTTCCAAGGAAGCGCCTCATGTACTTAGTATCCAAGTTTGGTAGGATTGACCGATATGCTCCAACTTGAGGGGGGTGTTAGAGTTATTATATTTACATTTATGTTCGTAACCCTTCGGGTTCCATAACCCTTGTGTTAGAGTTATTATATTTACATTTCTGTTCGTAATCCTTCGGGTATTGTAACCTTCGCGTTGCGTAACCCATCATGGGTATTTATGTATTTTTCTTCTTGTACTCTCTAGGGTTTTCTCTCTATATACGAGATCCTAGACTTATGGAATAAACATCTCATTTGTTTCTCTTCTCCACATAATCCAAATTAGAATTTAATTTTATTTAATTTTATCATCTTTCTATTTTGTAGTCCCACCCCTCCTATATAAAGGAGATGATAGTCTAGTGTTTAATTTCATTCCAGAGTTAATCAAGATTTGAGAATTATCTCATTTATATCTCTCCCTCTGTCTTTTCCCTCCACGCGATCTCCGCGCTTCTTCTTTACCAAATCTTGCGCAACCGTCACGCCTTCTCTTCTTCCTCCCTCCAACTTCTTCCACCAAATATTTCCACAAAAAAGTATTTTTCACTGTTGAAATATTTCAACTCAGCCATGACCGGTCTCAAGCTTGGGTAAATTGAGGAGGGTTGCTTGTTAGGTAACCGACAACCAGTGTAGGAGAGAAATTCCTAAATAGTATTCTTTAAGAACACTATTTAGGAATTTGTCTCGAAACCATTCAGATAAATTCCTAAATAGTGTTCTTTTAGAACACTATTTAGGAATTTGTCTCGATTTCGTTCGGATCTTTTAATCATGGATTTAAGCAAATATCTAGATTTCGTTGGGACGTTCCCTACTTGCGACACGTTGCATTGTCCGAATGCAATGAAAAGTTGGCAAGGGGCGCCGCTGTCCGGACGTAGTTCAAAATTTGCAAGGTTTCTCGCATGAGGAACACATACGAGTAAATAAGCCAGTTCTACTGCATCACCGTCCGGATGCAGTCCAAATTTTGCAAGAGTTCTCGTATGATGGACACATAAATAAGTTAGTCCAAAAGAAGCTGCAAAAGAAGTTGCGATATTGGCACTTTGACTGGCAAATCGATGTAGATAGTTGATGCGATGTAAAGAAGGAATCGGATATTATGTTTACAAGAGACAAAATGTGTGGGAGAGAAAGCAATGGAGTTCGAGAAGACATGCTTTAAACATTGGTATTCAGGTAAAGATAATGGCAGAAATGATATTGGAATGGTTGTTCATAAGGATTTGAAGGAAATTGTGGTTGAGGTGCAAGGATCGGGGGATCAGATTATATTGCTAAAAGTGGTGCTCGAAGAAGAATTCTGAGTATCATCTCAATTTATGCAACACAAATTGATTTAGACGATATGATTAAACAAGCTTTTTGAGAGGATTTGGATAAGATATGTAAGGAATCCCACAAAAAGAGATGATTTGCCTTGGTGGAGATCTTAATGGATATGCGGGAAAGGATGCTTCAGGGTGTGCTAGTGTTCATGGAAGACATTGCTTCGAGGATAGAAATGGAGAGGGAAAAGTCTTTCTGGATTTTGTAACAGTTTATGATCTTTTCACTGCAAATACTCTCTTCAAGAAGAGGGAGGAGCATTTAATTACTTATAAGAGTGACTTGACTAAAACACAGATAGATTATTTTGCGTTGAAAAGAAGAGATCAGTTGTGTTGCAAAGACTGCAAAGTAATCCTAGGAGAGAGCTTGACCACCCAACATCGCTTGTTAGTCATGGATATGCAAATAAAAGGACTAGTAAAGAAAAGGAGGGTTTCGAAGATCACTAGAACTAGATGGTGGAATCTTCAATTGAAGCAATCAAGCTTCAAGGAGAAGGTTTTAGGAGACTTATCTTGGGATTGTAATGGAAGTGCTATTGAGATGTGAGAGGCAATAGCATTTTGTATCCGCAGGGTAGCTAAAGAGATGCTAGGCAAGTCAAAGGGAGGAGCTCCAGGCCAAAAGGAGGCTTGGTGGTAGAGTGGAGGGGTGTAAGTGAAGCTCAAAATTAAAAGAGTTTGCTTTAAAGCTATGTCTAAGGATAAAACAGATAGGGCTGTTACAAACTACAAAATAGCTAAGAAGGAAGCAAAGAAGACAGTAAGCGAAGCTAAGTCAAAAGCTTATGAAATTTTGTACAAAAATCTCAATTATAAGGAGGGTCAGAAGGTCATATCCAAGCTGGCTAAAGCAAGAGAAAGAAGACCAAAGATCTTTCTCAAGTGAGATACGTTAAGGATGAGGAATGTTACGTGCTTTTTACTCAAAAGAATATAGAGATTAGATGGAAGCAATACTTTCATAAGCTTTTCATTGGGGAAGGAAATAGAGATCTTACTTTAGGAAATCTAGCTAGTAGTGAAAGTTACTTGAATCGTGCAAGCTATAGACAAATACGAAGGAAGTAGAGGAGGGTTTGAAGGTTATGAGGCATGGGAAAGGTATATGACCTGATGACATTCTTGTAGAAGTTTGGAGAGTTTTAGGTGAGCGTGGTTTGACTTGGATTACAACTTTATTCAATGTTATTTGGCGAAGCAAGAAAATACCTAAAGAATAGAGGAGAAACATCGTTGTACCTCTTTATAAGAATAAAAGAGACATTCAAAATGGTTCAAATTACCGAGGTATCAAGATGATGAGTCCACTATGAAAATTTGAAAACGTATGATCGAAAGAAGGTTGAGGCAAGTTTACAAAGTAAAAGAAAACCAATTCGGATATCACTTGCTGAGGATAACAATGAAGATTTACAGAGTAAAAGGAAGAACCTCCATCTGATTTTTATTGATTTATAGAAAGCTTATGATTCTGCCCCACGTGAGATATTATGAAGAGTTTTGAAGAAGAGACAAGTATCTATCCTATACATTGACCTCATAAAAGATATGTATGATAATGCTTCATCTTATGTAAGGATACGATTTGGGAAGACTGACTATTTTGACATCAACACTGGTCTGCATTAAGGTTCAACTTTGAGTCCATTCCTTTTTACTTTGATTATGGACAAATTGACAAGTCGCATTTATGATGAGATACCTTGGTGTATGTTATTCACTGATGATATTATGTTGATTGACAAGACTAGAAATGGAGTAAATGAGAAGCTTGAGGTTTGTAGACATGCTTTGAAGACTAAAGGATTTCGTATAAGTAGGGCTAAGACTGAATATTTGGAGTGTACTTTTGATGTAAGCAATGGCGAAGGAATCGATATTAAGATTGGTGATGGTAACATTCAGAAGAGAGATTCTTTTATATACTTGGGATCTATTTTGCAATATGATGGAGACATTGATGGAGATGTTATAAATAGAATAAATGCAGGTTGGCTAAAATGGAGAGGAGCCTCTACTGTTCTTTGTGATAAGAAAAATTGTTGGAGTATTTGGTTATGCGTCATTTATATAGTAGATGGATAAATGGATCGCTCCATGATCCATTTACCACGTCCAAGTCTTTAGTCCCACATCTACCAGTTGGGAGATGTGGAGTCTCAGTGTGGGCTTTATAAGAAGCCCCTCACCCTATGTATCCAATGAGAAAAGCAGTGAAACATATGGTCCTTTGAGGCCTTTTCCCGTGGTTTCATTTCGCTTTTTAGGGAGTTGGGTTCCACATAAAATCTTGCTCATGGAAAATTTACGGTAATATATTTCTCTTTATTAATGGAAAATTTGCGGTAACTCCCACCTTGGGGGTCTACCCTCTCTTATACTCAAAAAATCTTGTTCTTCATGTTTCATATTTCTTGATTTAGTGTTCTGTCTATCAAATCGCTTCCGCATTCCTATTTTCTAACAAAATTCCTTTGAAAATCAAAGGAAAGTTTTATAAAGCAGTTGTGAGACTTGCTATGTTCTATGCATCTGAATGTTGGCCTATAACCATAGACATGTGCAGAGAATGACAGTTGTAGAAATGAAAATGCTAAGGTGGATGTATGGACACACACACAAACACACACGTAAAGATCAGATCCGGAATGATGCCATCGGAATGATAGTGGTGTAGCTCTGATCAAAGATAAGATGCGAGAAAATCATTTAAGGTGGTTTGAACATTTGCAAAAGAGGTCAGTTGATGCACTTGTAAGGAGATGTGGGTTTTGGAATGTTGAGCGGGTAAAAGAGGGCATGAAAGGCCCATGAAGTGTTGGAATTAGACTATATACGAAGGGATCTTAGTTTTTTGGATCTAAGCCTGAGAATGACCCAAGTTAGATCTGAATGGAGGTAAAAAATCCATGTAGTCGACCCTACATAAAGTGGGAAAAGGCTTTGTTGTTGTTGTTGTTGTTGCTGTACCATTGAAATATCGATTTGCATCAATTGGTATCAGAGCATGGGCTACAGATCATCCTTATGATTTGACGATCCATCCAGACATTCACGCGGACACAAATCTAAAGAATCTCGTTCAACGAATCGCGTATGACATGTTGAGGTTAGAAAAACACTATCCGATATGCTCTAAATGTGTAAAGATATGCAAGCTTTGGAGAGAGAAATGCGAGGACCGCAGAATGCTGAGTCGTTGACGCGGAAGCTAGAGGAGAATGCTGCAAAAGCTGTTATCCAGAAGAACTGTCAGCTACCTCCATCCTCATTTTCAACGCCATGGCAACCACGCCTCCACCCGTGCCACTAGTCATGGACATACCACCACTACTAGCCACTTGCGCCGCAAAAACACCCCACTAACCCCTCTACAACCCCCCTCCACCACCTAAACACCCCACCGATGCCACCCGAACAATCCGCTGCTCCAACCCCACTGCAGCCACACCTCCACCTCCCACGCAACCCTCCTCTCGACCCCACTACCCCATCCAACCACTCCCCGTTTCAGCCTCGCCGCCATAGGAATCCCTACCCTTAGTCCATGTTACCATGCCCCCCCCCATCACGCTAAAAACCTCATCGAGACCCCTTTATGCTACCACAACGTTATCGCCTTGATGTTGCCTGCCCATCGATGCCAACTGCTGCTCCCGGTGGAGCCATCGCCGTCACATGCTTCCTCGAGGTCGCCATCGCCTCCGCTCATCTAGCTGCCACTACCAATGCATCGTAAATGGATCACTCCAGGATCCATTTTCCATATCTAAGTCTTTAGTCCCACATCTACCAGTTGGGAGATGCGGAGACTCAGTGAGGGCTATATAAGAAGCCCCTCACTCTATGTATCCAGTGAGAAAAGCAATGCAACATATGACCCTTCGAGGCCTTCTCCCGTGGTTTCATCCCGCTCCTTAGGGAGTAGGGTTCCACGTAAAATCTTATTCTTCATGTTTTATATTTCTTGGTTTAGTGCTCTGTTTATCAAATCGCTTTCACATTCCTATTTTCTAAAAAAATTCCTTTGAAAATCAAATGATTGTTTTATAAAGCAGTTGCGAGACTTGCTATGCTCTATGTATCTGAATGTTGGCCTATGAACCATAGGCATGTGCAGAGAATGGCAGTTGTAGAAATGAAAATGCTAAGGTGGATGTGTGGACACACATGTAAAGATCAGATTAAGAATGATGCCATCAGAATGAAAGGGGGTGTAGCTCTGATAGAAGATAAGATTCGAGAAAATCGCTTAAGGTGGTTTGACCATTTGCAAAGGAGGTCAGTTGATGCACATGTGAGGAGATGTGAGTTTTGAAATGTTGAGCCAGCTAAAAAGGGCATGAAAGGCCCATGAAGTGTTGGAATGAGACTATACGAAGGGATCTTAGTTTTTTAGATGTAAGCCTGAGAATAACCCACGATAGATCTGAATGGAGGCAAAAAATCCATGTAGTCGACACTACTTAAAGTGGGAGGCCATCTGGTTTACCCACAATGCAAATCTATTTTCAGGGGCGCGTTTTTACTGTGAAAATGTTTGTTACCATTACAAGCAATTGCCTTGAATCATAGCTTTTGTAACCGGATCTATCTTTTATTTATTATATTAATATAATGGGGCGGGTACCTAAGTGTGATTCCCTCCTATTTTGATTTCAAAAAAAAAGAGGGCGTGGAAGGCACATGAAATGTTGGAATGAGACTATATGAAGAGATCTTAGTTTTTTGGATCTAAGCCTGAGAATGACCCAAGATAGATCTGAATGGAGGCAAAAAATCCATGTAGCCGACCCTACTTAAAGTGGGAAAAGGCTTTGTTGTTGTTACTGTACCATTGAAATATTTCGATTTGCATCAATTGGTATCAGAGCATGGGCTACAGATTGTCCTCACGATTTGACGGTCCATCCAAACATTCACGTAGACATAAATCCAAAGAATCTCGTTCAACGGATCATGCATGACATGTTGAGGTTAGAAAAACACTATCCGATATGCTCCAAATGTGTGAAGATATGCGCGCTTTCGAGAGAGAAATGTGAGGTCCGCAGAATGCTGAGTCGTTAATGTGACAACTAGAGGAGAACGCTGCAAAAGCTGTTGTCCAGGAGGTCTCTCAGCTACGCCCATCCCCTTTTTCGATGCCATTGACAACCACTCCACCCGTGCCACTAGTCGTGGACGTACCACCGTCACTAGCCCCCTGCGCCGCAAAAAGACCCCACCAACCCCTCTACAACCCTCTTCACCACCCAAAAACTCCCACCGATCCCACCCCAACACTCCACTACTCCAGCCCCACTACAACCACACATCCACCTCCCACGCAACCCTCCTCTCGGCCCCACTATCCCATCCAACCACTCCCCGTTTCAGCCTCACCGCCACAGGAACCCTTACCCTCAGTCATTGTTACCGTGCCCCCTCCACCACGCTAAAAACCTCTTTGAGACCCCCTTATGCTACCACAACATCATCGCCTTGATGTTGCCCGCATTGACGCCAACTGGGGATCCCGATGGAGCCATCGCCATCACATGCTTCCTCGAGGCCGCCACCGTCTACGCTATCTAGCCGCCGCTACCAATGCACCGTGCTCCCAAACCATTGCCGTCGTCGAGTATTCGAGGGAGGAGAAATCCTGGATTAAGAGGCATTTGCTCATGAAAGTTAGATGAGTTGTTCGAGAGGGGAGAAAATCCTATCAATGGTTTCTTTCCTTTTCACAAGGGGAACTGTACTCTCAAAAACAAAGGGAAAAAGTGGCAGCTAAAGCATTTTATACATATACCCTCTTCTCAAATGCTTGTTATCCTAAAGTTAAAATTGGGAAAAAGCTAAGGGAGAGGAATAACCGAATTAAAGGGGTAGAAAAATTGCAGATACACCCTCCAGTGAAAAAAACTACAAACGTAATGCTAAATTAAGGAAGAAAGATTGAGGGCCAATTGTTCAACTGGGTTTCTCTATTGCCACAACCGAAGACAAAGCTACTCATCATGAGATGAGTTTTTCGAAGCAGCAACAAGGTAATGCATCGTGGATCGGCGAATTGAAGTTCAATTAGGATTTTTCCGTTCGTTGAATTTTACCATTAAGGTTTAATTTTCTTAGAGTTTAAGTAAATCAGGGATGGTTTAATTTTATTGAGTTCAATGCAATGTTATTTTAAATAACAATATCGCATATAATCTCGAAACAATTACTTAGTCGGTTATATTAAGTAGTTAGTCGGTTAGAGATATTGAGAGTCTAAATTTGAATTTTATTTTATTTGATTTTATCATTTTTCTATTTTTGTAACCCCACCCCTCATATATAAAGGGGATGATGGTCCAATGTTTTAGGAATTCAATTCTGAGTCAATTAAAATTGAGATTTATCTCATATCTCTCATTTTTTCTCCCTTCTCCCTCTATGCGATCTCATTTCTTCTCCAAATCTCTCGCATCTAGTGAGCCTTCTCTCCTTTCCCCTTCGATTTCTCCCACCAAATATTTTTCTACCATTAAAATTTAATTTTACCATTACAAATTTCGATTTGCATCAATTGGTATCAGAGACCTACGGATCATCCTCATGATTTAAAAATCCATCCAAGCATTCATGCGGGCATAAATCCAAAGAATCTTGTTCAACAGACTACGCATGGCGTGGTGAGGTTAGAAAAACACTATCCAATATGCTCCAAGTATATGCATATATGGAATCTTTGTTGAGATAAATATATCTCTCGGTATCATTTATGTGTTATGTTTTCTTGATGTACTTATCATGTAATTAACCCAAAGACTTTTCTCCTGTATAAGAGAGCTCTCGGTCTATTCTCTGAGTATGATTCATTTTTCTCCCAACATGGTATCTGAGAAACGGTTCTAGAGCGGGGTTCCCTTATCCCACCCTAACCCTAACCATAACCCTACACACGCCCCCTCCTCGCCGTCGGGGTAATGCACGCCTCCCACCCTCTCCAGCGCCCGCGTGGAGGTCCCAAACCCTCTAGCGCCGTCGCGTGAGGGTTCTCGTCCCTCCAGCATCGCCGCACGTGGGGCTCATGCCCTTCTACGCCGCCGATCGCGGGGCCCCTGCCCTCCTGCGCCTCCGTTCGCCACCCTGCGGAACCGCAAGGGTCTCCAGCCAACCCTATGCGTCATCGCGACACCTTCTCTTATGGGTCGAAGGTCTGATTTGGACCGCTACTAGTGAGATTTTCTGATTTATATCACGTGTTGCGGATCTAGACCTCACAAGATGACATAGGGATGGTTGTATGAGTCTACAGATGCAACCAATCCCTCTTATGGTCATGTAGACACATTATCTTCGATTTACTCAGTTGTTCCGCTTTTCGGCTTCTTGGTACAATGTCAGAGAACAAGGGTGGCATTTTCTCCTCTTTCGGTGTCTTCAAGGGGGCCATACTCCTATCGTGAAGATGAATGGGACCAATTACGAGTTGTGGTCCATGTAATTTCGTACCCTAATGCAATGCCATAACAAGGAGCACATTCTGACTGATTCAGAGCCGGCAAACAAGACTGGGGCCAATGCTTCATGGAAGCAATGCGACACCTATGCTCGTATTTGGCTCTCTGGACACTTACCACGGAGATCGCTAATGACGTTGTTAATCAACCAACTGCATAGGCTATGTGGGACATATTGGCAGACACATACGAGCATGCAAAGAATGAGAGCAAGATTCTTCAACTGCAGTTTGATATTTTCTCGACCAAACAGAATGGCCGATCGCTCCATGCACACTTCTCTCATCTGAGAGGCATGCTTGAGCGACTACACAGCTTCATACCTATTACCATCAGCACTGAACAACGACAGACTTATCGGAATGCCACAATGACATGAGTTTTCTTGTCATCTCTTGACTCTGAGTATGGTGCTGCTCGTACTCAACTTCTGACTGGAGAGACAATACCATTGATGGAGGAGGTTTACAAGCGATTGAGTAGGATTACTACCACATCCACTCGTGGCGGGGGGGGGGGGGTCGTCCCAGTTTCGTGGCTGTGGACCTTGTGGTTGAGGAGGAGGTCGACAACGTGGTCCTTGTTCCCATTGACATCGTCCTGGTCATTCTGAGGAGACATGCTTTCAGAAGCATGGATATCCATAGTCTGCATGGTTGCTGAGCAGACTGAGCCTTTTTCTGCACCTACTCCGGATACTCGTTTCGATGATATTGTTTCCAGACTTCGAGAGATGATGAGCACTCCTACGACTCCGACTCTAGGTTCCATACATGCAGCAGCCACTGCCAGAGCATCGTCTAGTTCATCAGGTATTCCTTATGTGTTTACCAGTAGTAGTTAAGATTTGACTGATTGGATTATGGATTTTGGAGCGTTACATCATATGTGTGGAGATCGGACGCAGTTTAGTACATATATACAGGTCTATCCCATCTGGAAGATCCGTGGTCATTGCCAATGGGGTTCGTCTACCCATTGTTTGTCAGGGGGATATTGTTCTACCCCTTCTATGCATCTTCAGAACGTCTTATAGGCTCTAGACTTCCAGATGAATCTTTTGACAATTAGGCAACACAAAAGATTTACATTGTTGTGTCATCTTTGATCCCTCTTCTTTTGTATTTCAGGACATACTAACTGGCGGGGTGATTGGTCATGGCTGTGAGTAGAGAGGATTGTATAAGCTTGCCATACCACCTTGTGCTGGAATTGCTACTCTTTCTTCAGGATCTGTTTCTCCTTTCACGTGCCATCTTCGATTTGGCCACCTTCCTCTCTAGAAGATGTGTCATGTGCTACCGCAGATATCTACTCGTACTACATTGTATCGTGAAGCTTGCCAGCTTGGGAAGCTCCATCGCTCCTCTTTTCCGAGTCATCCGAATCGTCATAATAGTCAGTCCTTTGAGTTGTTTCATTTTGATATTTGGGGTCCTAGTCGTGTTCCCGATCATCAAGGGCATCGTTTTTATATGGTTTGCTGTGGATGATTATTCTAGACCTTCTTGGGTATTCTTGTTAAAACATAAGTCTGAAGTAGGTGCTATCATTAAATCTTTTCTTATTGAAGTCAAAGATATATTCTCTACTAATGTGAAGTTCATTCGTACGGATAATGCTTTGGAGTTTTTCACATTACATTTATCTGAATTTCTCAGGTCTCTTGGTATAGTTCATCAGATCTCTTGCAATTATACTTCTCGGCATAACTGTGTGGTTGAACGTAAACATCGTCACCTTCTTGATGTCACAAGAACACTGTTGATCCAGAGTCGTGCCCCTTATTCTTTCTGGGGGGACACGGTTCTCACCGCTTGCTACTTGGTGAACCGCATGACGTCCACTATTCTTGGGGAGAATGTTCCCTTCTTGATTGCGTTTCCCGAGAAGGAACTATTCTCTCTCACTGCCAGTATCTTTAGATCTGTGGTCTTTGTCCACAATTTTACTCCTGGCCGTGACAAGCTCTCGCCTAGAGCTGTCAAATGCGTTTTATCAGTTATTCTCGTACCCAAAAAGCCATATTTTGCAAATTAAGATAAAATATGTTACTAGAACAATAAATAACTTACAAATGCCCACTTATATCACACGGATAGCTCATCTATACCCTTTATATTGCACGTATCATTCATATTACTGTTAATGCTGATTGTTGACTGATAGATAGTAGAAGTGGAGTTTATCCAAGTTCTTAAAACAATAAATAAATTACAAATATACACTTATATCACACATACGGATTTAGCGTTTAAAGTATTATATCACGATGAAATTGATTGTTAATATCACACTTATATCACAAATATATACTTGTATATACTTATATCACACAAATATTGGAAATGGAGTTTTAACACTTATTATGCATAGACTCATGTATATTTAGTGTTTAAAGTGGTATATAGATTCTATATTTCGATTTGTAAGTAAAAACATCTTGGATTTAGAGGTTGAGGCGAACAATTTCGAAAAAAATCACGTAAGAGACACAAAATATGAAAATCATACATAGATCTAAGGTTTAGTTCTCATAATTAATCAATTGTTAAATTATAATTAACAAAAAATTCTTAAAATCTTGTTTTCTAAGTGTTAAATATGAGATTTGAGTTTTTCCTTTGAAAACTCATCTTGATTCCATAGAAAAACACAAAAACTTCAAATTTATCTTCTATATATCTCACAAAATACTCCAAATCTACCAAAAAACTCCACAATAGGCAATACCAACACAAGAGGAACAAAAATCAAATTTCACTCATATATCAACAAATTTGGCATGATTTGGAGTAGCATACCTCGAGCTCATGAAGGAAGAATCCCAAAGGAAGAAACAAAGTAGAGAAATCGGCCATTTCATTGATATTTAGATCATTTAGCTGATATTTCGATCATTTCGCTGAAATATCGATTATTTCAATGAAATTTCGATCATTTTGCTGATATTTCATTGATATATCGGATGGAATCCGGAAACACGAGATATAGGGTAGTTTCGGTACCCCGATGCCCCTGAAATTGAAATTTCGCTGAATTTCGCAAAATTTAGGACCATATCGAAGAAGGAAAACGAGTTTGGTTAGGGAACCTTACTCCCTTTAATCATCTGGACGCACCTCCGGGTAGTGCCAAAAAAATGCAGCCTCCAACATGTAACGTTCAACATGATCTGTAGCTTTCCGATTATGGTCTTCCAGGTTCCATCGCATGTGCCCACAAGTAGGAAATTCTCCCACGCGAAATCATCTTCTCACACAAAGTTGATGCGTTCATTCCTTCAATAGAGGTATCACGAAGGTGGTCCTAACCTCCTCTCGAGGCGTCGATCCGAGGTGCATCCCTTGCACATCCGTGCAGCGATGGCCCTTATTCCACGTGCTGGTGATGAACCAATGCACGCCCGCTGCCTCCTTCTCCACGCTACAAAGGCGATCTTGAGAAGTTGGGCGAATTCCTCTGTTGGGAATCCTAACTTCGAATAAGGGGATAATGCCACTGCTTCGGCCCCTGCATGCCTTATATTCCTTTTGATTATCTTATTTCGGACCTAGCTGGGCCATGTTAAAAAAGGAGGGATTTACAGATATTTAGGCCCACTTGGGCCATCGTATACTTAAAAAAAGAGGGGGGCCAGAAAAAGGAGGGTCAATTACGAAAAAGGGAATTTTTGAGTAAAAAAAGAGGCCATCGTACAAAAAGAAGTCATTAAAAAAGAGACAAGAATGATGAAAAAAGAGCCGTTTATTTGATTTTTTTGATGATTTTTGTTTTCTCTGCTTCTATTCTTCTCCCATGGTCAACATCATCTACTTTCGACCATTATGGGAAAAAAGGAGAGTATAATGTAGAGTTCTACATTTCAGATATATATTCTACAAGTTAGATTTAGACTCTCCCATTCAGATTTCAGATTCTACAAGCTCGAGGGGCACATACACGATCATTTGTTTGAGAGGCCCCCATATTCTTGATCTGGTGGGCTCAAGGTTTTCATGTGGACCACGCATGTTAGAGACCTATGTTAGAGGCTCGATACAAAGACCTAGTTCTCCAACGAGGAGACCTAGAGTAGAGATCTCATTCTCCAGAATAGAGATCGGATTCTCTGAGCTAGTGTGGGAGAGATCTAGTTCTACGACAAGGAGACCCAGTTTTAGCCTCCATCTCTGACGATCATGGATTCTGACGAAGATATCCCACAAATTTTTACAATTTGTCCCTTCAGAGAATCGAAGCAGTTGCGAGCCATAGTACTCCGACTAGGAGACTCTATATTTATATGGAATGTGTGTAGCATTATACATTTATATATTTATGTAGATAGGGTTTAATATGTATATTCTTATATAAATATAGATTGGATTTAGGGCACCTAAATTAAACACATTAGCGAAAGATAGAAGATACTAGATTAAAATGGATATAAAAAAATCCAAAGGAGACACTCAAGTATATACTAAAATGCAATAAAATTAAAAAAATCTTGAAAAGGCATGCGAAAATGCGAAGCAATGAGAAATAATATATGTTAAAAAGTGATCTTAGAGATGCTATGAAATAGATGTTAAAGTTTGGAATTGAATGTGATGAGATGTCGAAACAAGATATGAAGAAGTCATCAGCTCATGAAATTTGAATTTGATGTTGAGGTCAGCAGCACATCATAATTTAAGTCATCGACGAGTCACTTGTCTGACTGTTGATTGACTAACCTCTATTCGATCTGCCATCCCACCGACTCGATTAATCGGATCGTCTAGTTAGATTACTCATTCGATTTTTGCAAGATTGCATGTGATTATAAATTGTCTTAACCTCAAAGAAGAGAAGAAAATGATTGATGAGATTCGTAACATGTCTTTTAAGATGAATGCCTTTATAACCATGTAAGATGACCCAAACAACAGTTCCAATGAAGATAACCGACCCAAGGACAATAACGAGGATAATCAACCTAAGGACAATAACGAGGATACCCCTCAGCTACTTCTCATGTCTAATGAGACTAATGATACTTTATGGATACCAAATGGATTATGGATGGATAATTCCAAGCTTTTCGTCAAAGGGGTAGATATTCAATGTGTAAACAATACCTTTAGGAACAACCAACTATACCCTATTATAGAAAAATGTAATATTGGTAATGCTCAGTGGCATATATGCAATGCATCCACGATAAGTGTTCTAAAGCATTTCTTAAAGTTATTCAAATTTGTGGGAGGGGTTGCAAGACAACCTTATTAAAATTTTCCTTCTTAATTTTGAAGAAAGTACTAAAATACTTTTCAAAGGATATACAAATAACAAAAATTATTCTTTATCCTTTTATAAAAACCTCTCTTTAAGATTTTTTGAAAGAAAAAGGTACCGACACCGTATAGGTGTGTGCCCAAAAACTTTATTTATCACCAGCAAAGATTTCATGCGTAAAATAGTCGGAAAAGATTACATCTCATTGTATATTCTACCCCTCAACAGGGGTTTTAGCATGTATCACCACATTCTTGCCATACGCACGCTCGCGCCGGAAGACCACACCATTTCTGGCAATCCAAATTGTCAAGATAATCGCTATCATCTCTGATCTCCTCCTTTCTGTGCTCGTCTAACCAGCCCTTATGCGCTCTTAGAAGTTCACAATCACATCAAAGTGCCTCGCAGGTTCCCCTAGCAATCTCCGAGCCTCAACTGAACACCTACATTTGAAGAACAAATAGTCCGCATCCTCGACCACATCTTGACATCTCCGACAGACATGATCCGCAGTCGTCACAAATCGCGTAAAACATTCTTCCATCAAGAGGCTACCCCTCCTAAAAAGCCACGAGTAGGGACTTTCCATTTTCAAATCTTGCTGCAATTAGACTCACAACCCCCTGTAACAAAAGCCGTATCTCCCTTTAGCGCTTGGTATGCCTTCCCCACGGAGAATGTACCATCGCGCCAACACCACCAGTTCCTTACCTCCATGGGTCTGGAAACAATTTCCGAGCCCGCAAGCATCACCAAGGTCCACCACACATTGGTTTGACAAATCTAATCTGAACTTGGGAAGGAAGGTGTAACCATCCCACACATCTGTCATAGAAACATCCTTGTTCACGACCATCACCATCAACCTCGGAAAGCGGGTACCTCATGAAGGAGTGAACCTCCTGCGCTGCACTGCAAACACCGCTCCAGAAGCAGGACGACTTCCTCCCAATCTCTCGAGCGTTCTGGAATGAGCAACTGGTGTCGTAAATTTTTCGGATAGTCCTGCACGCTAGGTTATCACAATCACCCCAGATACGAGAAACCCACTTCCTTAGTAGGACCTTGAGGCCTTGTCACAAACATAGCCAGTACATAGACCACTTGAGACCGTCGATCCACCATGATGGATAGTGCATCAAAAACCTGAATGAAGAGGAGCGGTGCTAAAGGACAACCCTGATGGACCCCTCTATGAGGCTGGAAAAAAACCATCCCTAGATTGCCCATTCACCAATACTATGCTCGAAGTAGTCACACACCTCTTCATCCAGGAAATACACCTATTAGGAAACCCACTCCAATGCAAGGAGGCCCATATGAATCGCCAATCCACACAATCATATGCCCTGGAAAAGGCCACTTTCCATATGACCCCCTTCATCCCTCGCCTATGCCAGTCAGCTACCACCTCTGTTGCCAGGACCATACTGTCCAAAAGCTGTCTACTCGGAAGAAAAGCGCATTGCGATGGTGCCACCAACCTTGAAAGGATTCCCCTCAGCCTGTTTGCCATTTCTTTAGCGAGAATCAAGTATATTGCATTCGACAAAGCTATCGACCTTTAGTCCTCCACTCTTGTAGCGACATCCTTCTTCGGAAGAAAAAAAATATCAGTTCAACTTCTCGAATCTGAAGTTACCCTCCATGAACTCTGCCACAACTGCCATCACCTCCCTACCCACTAGGTCTCAAAACTCCTTGTAGAAGTGAAATCGGGAAACCATCTGGACCTGGACAACCACCCTGATTGAGATCGCATAGAGCTTTATGGACCTCCGCCTCTCCAAATGGTCTCAGAAGATCCTCTTTATCTCGGTCGATTATGCAAGTCACCCCCATACCCAACCGACTCTCACCACGACAGTTAGACCGCCTACTCATGTGTCTGAAATATTAAGTAATTGCCCTCGTGATAGCTGCGTCAACATGCACTTCCACTCACAACTTTCATTGCATTAATCAAGCTTCCCCTTTTTACCATTAGCAACATTATGGAAGAACCATGGGATCAAATTTCGCCAAAATTAGATCGAATTTCATTTTCGGTAGGTGACCGAAATTAGGCTGAAATGGCCTATATCGACCGAAATTTGTGGGCCCTAGTTCAAAAAATGATAGAAATGATCGAAATTTTAGTCGAATTTCGACCTAAGTTCGATCGAAATTTCGTTTCAATCGGTCATTGAAATGGTGACCAAAATCAAAATTTGAGGCCTTGGGAAAAATCGAGTGTTGGCATCCTCTTCTTTTAGCCACCATTGCCTAGATATTTGCCTTCACTCAACATCCTTATCCTCTTCCAAAGTTTTGAGCACCAGTCCACGACAAAACTCTTCATTACCCTCAAGATCCCTTTCATCCTCTAGTGAGTCCAATCTCATCAGCTTCTTAAGCGCTTGTTCCCTCCTCATGGCACGACCAACTCTACTTACCTTCTTGCCAATTTGATAGTGGCAGACCCTTCCATCGACAACCCTGCCCACAAGGAGGCTGCCAAGTCCCAAAAACCATCCTCAAGCATCCTGCACCTCTCACAAACTGATAGTGTGAGGATGAGCCATGGGCATTAGCAATATCAAGGCATAGGGGTAAGTGATCCGACCACGATCTGGTAGTATGATTTTACCACCGCTAGGTTGAATCTCTCAAGAGCCTCAATAGACAAAGTGAAACGATCGATCCACAACCGTGATGCTGAATTCCTCCAAGTATACCTCCAGTTTGCCGCATCAACTACCTCCAAGCAGAATGCCTCCATAACCTCTGTGGAGTTTCGACCCTGGGTCCTGTGCACCTCCACCCCCAGGTCTATCATCAGTGTATAGGGTGAAATTGAAGTTACCCCTAGAATCCAAGCAGTATATGGAAATCTACCCTGAATATATCTTATCTCATCCCATATTGCCACATTATGAGAACCTCCTGCAACGACATACACTGATGAAATCAAAAGTCTAGTATGATATGACTTATTAACCAGTAGAACCGACATCGAGTGCACTAATTTTACCTCAACCAGATCAAAAAGGCCCCTATTCCAGGCTACTACAACACCAAATGACTACCATTAGCTAATATCGCTACGAATTTCAAAAGGAAAGGTCCTGAGACCGAGCCCCACCTCATGGAATCCCACGAAGAAATCTTGGTTTCCTAGAAGTAAGCGAGATCTATCTTCCACTTCACCATCATAGAACTAACTGCCAACCTCTTGTTCGGATGCCCCAGCCTATGTTCCATGACATCAGCTTCATCGAGATACCAAAGGGGTAGACCCCACCAGTTGAACCTGACCACTCGAGAAACTTCCATAGCAAAGGCCTCTTCCGACTCTCTTCCCTCCACCCTTCCGAGAGGACCATAGCTACCTTAATCCCTCCTCTCTCATTATCTGGAAAACCGCTTCCCCCAGCCTCAACTGCACTGCTTGCATATACCGCACAATCATCCTCTCGATAGAGGTCAATCCCACTACAGGCTTGGTCGGTCTTAAACCCCCCTAACCTCCACCCTTCCTTCCATGCTCAACGAACTTTCCTTGATGGGCGCGTCTTCCCTCACAAGATTCAGTCTGGAGGTTTCCCAATCCAACACGTCCACACGTTGACGCTTCCTCGAGAAGAACCTTTTCATCGATCTGGATTCCCCGAACACCGCTTACCGCCTCTCCACCTTGCTTCGTACTACCTAGCTTTTGATCTTCGCATGACACAACTCCTACGAGTTCCACATGCGTCCATCCAAAGCAGCTTTGTGACTCCTGCACGAAAGTCCAGCCCCAACCCTCTCTCCTTTAAAGCCCCCACACTAGGCCGTCGCCCAGGGAAACCCCATGAAACATCGAGCACCAACCCAACATCATGACAACATAAAAGATTACTGCCACCACCCTCCATCCCCAACAAGCCCTCTATTGGGTCAAAAAATTCCCCCATCTCTAAGACCATCGAGCCACACCTCGAGCCATGGCTCTGCCAATCCTACTCGTTCTCGAAAACCAAATCAATCTCAATAGATGATGGGTCCCGATGCACGATTTAGTCCGATGGGCTATGTTGATCAATCGGGATCGATGGAAGCCGCTTTGCGTTTGGGTTCATCCGAGCGTCTTCGATAATCGGGTCAATAAGCAGAGCCACTCCCCTTGAGGTACTGCATAATACACCCAGACTCAGGTTGGCTCGCTTCTCTTAAGCCAACCCTATAGGGTCAATACCAGGATCCACCAAAGTCGCGCTTAGCGGGTTGCCCAATTACGCCATTTCGATATTGTTGAGATATTTGTATCTCTTTCTTATTTCTTTTTTCTTCATGTACATCTTTTGTAATTAACGCAACATGGCTTTTCTCCTATATAAGAAAGCCTAATGATCTCTTCAATGATACACAATTCTATTTTCTACAACATGTTATCGAAGCAACGATCCCAGACCAGGGTTATCGTATCTCAAACCCTAACTCTACCCTCCCTCCCTCCTCCCCCCCCCCCGGCCGGCCGTCACAGACCGTTTGCAGCAGCCTTCAGCAGGCCGTCGCCTGCCCCGACCGTCGCCTGTGCGGCATGGAAGGACATATCGATATCGGTACCGTGTCGATACCGATATATCGGCGATATATCGAAGCCATATCGCCGACATCGGGATTCAGCTCGCCTTTTTTGCCTGTCGATACCCGATATCGGACATATCGGCGATATATCGATGACCTGTCGATACCGATATATCGTCGATATATCGCCGATATATCGGGATACGACCTTCCATGCTGTGCGGTTGTGGGTTGCTGCCCTATAACCATCAGACTGCAATCCAGTCACAGTTGCAGACGGATACGGTCTGATCTTGACCTAAAGCTGATTTCGAACACGTAAATCACGTTTTCCGGCTCTAGACTACAATAAGGATTGGATTGGAGAGGATGGTTATATGAGTGTACACATACAACCACTCCCCCATATAATTGTGTAGACTTGCTCAGAGTAGTCTACTCCCCATTTTTGTTTCGGATTTTCAGCATTTGTTCATCATGTCAGAGAACAAGGGTGACGTATTTTCATCGCCTTGTGCCTTCACGGGCTCGGCTCCCATCGTAAAGATGGATGGGACCAACTATGAGTTGTGGTCCATGCAGTTTCACACCCTTATGCAGTTCCATAACAAGGAGCACATTTTGACTGATTCTAAGCTAACGGACAAGACTGGGGTTAATGCTTCTTGGAAGCAAGATGATGCCTACGCACGGATTTGGCTCTCCGGAACACTCACCACGAAGATTGTCAACTACATTGTTTATTAACCCACCGCCAAAACTATGTGGGACATCTTAGCCGACACATATGGGCAAGCCAAGAATGAGAGCAAGATCCTCCAGTTGCAGTATGACATATTCTTAACCAAGCAAAATGGTCAGCCTCTTCATGCTTACTTCTCTCATCTTCGAGGCATGTTTGAGCGACTCCATAGCTTTATGCCCATTACTACTAGCACTGAGCAACATTAGCCATACCAGAATGCCACTATGACCGGAGTCTTTCTATCCTCCCTTGACTCTGAGTATGATGCAACACGTAATCAACTACATAATAGAGAGATGATGATGGAGGAGGTCTACAAGAGGCTGAGTAGGATCACTACTTCATCTACTACTGTGGCCCAGACTCCCTCTGCGATGGCAGCTTCTCGTGGTAGCGGGGGTACTTCACAGTTTCGCGCGCGAGGATCCCGTGGTTGAGGAGGACATTAGCATTGTCCTTGCTCACATTGCCACCGTACAAGACAATTGGAGGAGACATGCTATATGAAACATGGATATACTGCGTATGCCCGTGTAGTTCAGCAGATAGAGACTACTCTGGCTCATTCTCATGATGCGAGGCTTGATGATATTGTCTCTAGATTGAGAGAGATGATGACTACACACCCTACCTCAGCAACAACAAGATCTTTAGATGTTGCAGTTGTTGCCAGAGCTTCTACGAGTTCGTCAGCTATTGCTTATGCACTTACCAGTTGTAGCAGTTCAGATTTGACTGATTGGATCAAGGACTTCGGAGGCTCGGAGCTTCTCATCATATGTGTGGAGATCGAGCTCAGTTTACTTCTTACAGATCTATCCCTCCTATTAGATCAGTGGTGATTGCTAATGGAGTTCATCTACCCATTATTGGTTAGGGGGAGATTGTCCTAGCCCCCTCGATGCGCCTGCAGGATGTCTTACATGCTCCAGTATTTCTGATGAATCTTTTGTCTATTGGTCAGATAATAAAAGATTTACATTGTCATGCCATATTTAACCCTTCTTCTCTTGTGTGTTTCAGGACATACTCACGTGCAGTGTGATTGGATGTGGCCATAAGCAGAGAGGCCTTTACAAACCGATCCAACCTCTGTGTGCTGGTGCTGCTACCATTCCTTTTGGCTATGTTTTTCCTTTCATGTGGCATGTTCATTTTGGATACCTTTCTCTACAGAAGCCGTGTTATGTTCTCCCTTAGATCTCTACTCGTACTACCTGGGAGTGTGAGGAATGTCGGCTTAGGAAGCACCATCGTTCTTCTTTTCAGAGTCATCAAAGTCGTCACAGTAATCAGTCGAGTTGTTTCATTTTGATATTTGGGGTCCTAGTCATGTTCCCGATCATCTGGGACATCGATTCTATATGGTTGATGTGGATGCTTTTTTCTATATTATCTTTGTTTTATTGTTAAAGAATAAGTCTAAAGTTGGGCTTGTCATTAAATCATTTCTTATTGAAATTAAGATCATTTTTTCTGCTAATGTGAAGTTTATTCGCATGTGAAGTTTAAATCGTTGGAGTTTTCCACTTTACAGTTGTCTGACTTTCTCAGATCTATGATATTGTTCATCAGACTTGTGCTTACACTTCGCAGCAGAATGGTATTGCTGAATGCAAACACCGTCATGTTCTGGATGTCACGAGGGCTCTTTTGATTTAGAGTCGAGTTCCTCATTCATTCTGGGATGATGCGATCCTCATTGCATGCTACTTGGTGAACTACATGCCTTCCACTGTCCTTGGAGAAAAAGGTTCCTTTCTTGATTGCGTTTTTCAAGAAGGAGATATTTTCACTTACTCTCAGGGTCTTTGGGTCTATGGCATTTGTCCACAATTTTACTCCCACTCGTGACAAACTCTCTTCTAGAGCTGTCAAATGTGTGTTCGTTGGCTATTCTTGTACCCAAAAAGGGTATAGATGTTTTGATCATGTAGGAAGAAAGTATTATGCGAGTGCTAGTGTCACATTTTTTGAGTCTATTATGTGTTTTTCCCCTACAGGTGATTGGTTGTCTAACTCTGATGCTGGAGAGGGTGTCTTTGTTCCACCACCTCCGTTATCTCCACCAAAAACACCCCATGTTGAGTCTCAGTCATCTCCACCTCCACCTCTGTCTACCTTGACACAATTCCTGCCACGATTTTACATCAGCAGGTTTTGTACTCACCCCTTTGCTCATGCGCGTTCCCCGTCATCCAACATGCCTTAGGTATGTACTGAACACAATGTTTCTACTGACGGCGCTGGTGATATACTTGTACCATAGAATACTGTACAGGAGGAGCTGATACTAGAGAACAGAGAAGTTGATGACCTTGATGTACCTATTGCCTTGAGGAAGCCGTGTTGTAATTGTACCACTTATTCTCTAGATGCTCATGTTTCCTTGGATTATCTTTCAGAGGAGTACAAGAGGTTTGTCGTTGGACTCTCTAATGTTACTATCCCACGAACATACCAGGAGGCCATACATGATAGTAGTTGACGACTTGTCATGGAGGAGGCGCTTTGCAGTCTCATGGTATCTCGAGTGTTGTTTCTGCTCCTCTAGGTGTCTCTGTTGTGGGGTGCAAATGGATCTTTACAATCAAGCAACGTGTAGATGGTAGTGTTGATCGCTACAATGCAAGGCTTGTAGCTTGCGGGTTCACCCAGACTTATGGGGTGGATTATCATGATACCTTCTCACCAGTGGCCAGATATTCGACATTGTGCATTCTTCTATTAGTTGCTGCGACTTGGGACTGGCATCTTTACCAACTTGATGTGAAGAATGCGTTCCTATATGGAGATCTACAAGAGGAGGTATATATGAAGCAACCGTCAGGGTTTGCTGCTAAGGAGGAGTCTTAGAAGGTGTGTAGGCTCCATAAGACGATTTACGGTTTGACGCAGAGTCCGAGAGCTTGGTACCAGAAGCTATCAGAGTTGATAGAGCACCAATGGTTTGCGCGGTCCACTGCAGATCATTTGCTTTTTGTTCAGAGAACACAAAGAGGTACAATTGTCATTCTGGTTTATGTTGATGATATTATTGTCACAGGTGATGATGAGCAACGCATTCAGGCTACTAAGGAGTTCCTAGATCAACAATTTGTGATTAAGGATCTTGGTAGTCTTCGTTACTTCCTTGGACTAGAGTTTGCTAGGAACCATAGTGATCTTGTGAAGACCCAGAGGAAGTTTGTGACCGATCTTCCACTAGAGACAGGGATGACAGGGTGCAAGCTTGCTACTACCCTTATGGATCCGAGCATGAGATTATATGATGATGACACTAAGGAGGTAGACTACATGGAGCTTGTTGGGAAGCTCCTTTATGCTACTATTACCAAGCTAGACATATACTTTGCTGTAAGCAAGGTGAGACAGTTTATGAAGCAACCCAGGAAGGTTCATATGGATTACATTTATATGATTCTAAGATATTTGAAGACTTCATTAGGTATTGGTCTTCTATTCAACGGAGGTACATCTCTTGAGGTGACAACTTGTGCAGATGTAAATTATGCAGGATGCCCTAGAGACAGAAAGTCTACTTTTGGCTTTGCTATTTTTTATTGGGAGCTCACTCGTGTCATAGAAAAGCAAGAAGCAGACAATGGTTGCTAGATTCAGTGCAGAGTCTGAGTATAAAGCCACGGCTCAGGGGAGCAAATAGATGATGTGGGTTAGATCTGTCTTGACTGATCTTGCTGTTGAGGTACCTCTTCCCATGCAACTTTTATGCAACAATCAAGCAGCTCTGTTTATTGCCAATAATCTTGCATTTCATGAACAAATCAAGCATATAGAGGTGGATTGCCACTATACCAGAGAGATGCTCCAAAAGAGTCTCATATCCACCTCCCATGTTTCTACTGGAGATCAGACTATTGGCATATTCACCAAAGCCCTTGCTAGGGGTCTATTTCAGAGATGTTCCAAGCTGAGCATGATAGACATATATGCTCCAGCTTGAGGGTGAGTGTTGACATATTTGTATCTCTTTCTTATTTCTATTTTCTTCATGTAACTCTTATGTAATTAACCCAAGGCTTTTTTCCTATATAAGAGAGCCCTAAGGTCTCTTCAATGATACACAATTCTATTTTCCACAACAGATATCATCAATAAGATTTCTCGAATCTCTCCCAGGCGGCTCCCGATTAGGGTTTCAAAAATGGGAGGTGTGCCGCCGTTCTGGGAAAAAACGCCTTCGAGAGACCCGCCTACTCTTTCGATCGTTGGCCCACCGTGCCGCCCGACTGTTGGACATCACCACCGCCCATGGAAAAGACTCCGGCAACTTCCCTACCCGGCGCACCATTGACCCAGAGGCCCCCTTCCTCCTCCACCATGGGGTTTTTCATCCAAGGGGACCATCCAAATCGCAAATGGTCATCGCCCAACAAACAACGTTGTACGAAGAGGAGTTGGCTTAGCTTCGCGCATGATGCCACCATCTCCAACTCCTCGAACGGAAGCAAACCGGTGCTCAGGAGCCCAATAACCTCACCAACATGGGATATCGCCTCCCTGATGACCGCCTCTCGATGGCATCGGAGGGGTATACTCAGTTTCTTCACCCTCTAGGTTCCCTCCTTCCTCGGAGCACCATCGAGGTACTTGGTCTTCGCCACTTAACCATGCCACATGCCTCTGGGGCAAGCAGAATTCCAAGACACCACGAAGTACCTCCTTCGCACCCTCCACAGAGAGGCCCCGGAGACATACATCACCATTCTAGAGCTGAAGAGCATCAACCCTTGCACCTTTTAGCCTTGCCGTCGACACCCTGTCCAGGACCAGTTGCATGGTTGCGGCATCACCTTCCCCTATCACCAAGCCATCCCAAGGGTGATTGGTTGTCGCGCCCACCATGAGACGAGGTATGGGTGGCAAAAGTCACCCTATTCCCCTCGTCCTCAATGGTGCCAAAATCCAGCTTGGTCAGCATCACACCACCTTCCCCAGGCACCTGCGTCGGAGATGACCAGGATGATCGCACTGAAAACACACTGGTTCTGCCTTCGGGCACCTCCTGGTGAAATGATCACCAACACCACATCTATAATACCGGGAAGGTCTAACCATCGGGTCGACTTTACCATTCGGCTTTTGTTTCGCAGCATCTCCGTGCGCCTTCCTACTTCCCTCGCCAGCCGACTTTCCTTTCTCGACATCTCGCACCTCTCTTTAAGATGTGTACTTGTTATTAATGAGAAGATCACCTTTTACTCAAAAGACTATGTCACATCAACTTCATGTGAATAAGTAAGTTGATCATAATAAATTAGCAAGAGGTTTGCCGAACTTAACCTTTATAATTTCACGGTTAGTTATGCTTGTGAACTAAGTAAACTAAATAAAGAAAATCTTAAACGAAAAGTTTGCTTTCTACCAAAAGAACTCTCGAGTTTTTACATTTAAATCTCTTTGGTCTCGCTCGACAAGAATTTGTAAATGTTCAACAAAGAGTTTGAATTTATGGTTTTGTTTTGTATTTGTTGACGATTTCTCATGATATACTTGGGTGCTGTTTTTATGTTTTTTTAGAGAATTCTCTAAACTATGTAAATGAATTTAGTCAAAAAAGGTTGTCTTTTTATAATTCATAGGTTGAAATGTCAAGTACTTCAGAACTAGGTTTCCTCTGTAGGACTACATTGTAAGACATGCATCTCGTCTAAGTTCCCCACAATTCCTGTTTACTTAGTACTCCACTTTTTTCCAAGTGTGTAGCTAGGTTCATCAAATCCTAAAATCTATTTTTATTTAGCAAATGCGGTTCTTGTGTGAATCTTTGTTATCTTAGCTGGGTTTATGTGTATCCTTGTGATGACGACATCTAGACCACGGGAAAACATCGGTCAATTCTAGCTTGAGATAAATTTCACAAAATACGGTGATAAGAAAGATCCAAATAGAGTACGAAGAGGGGAAGCTCTCTTCCAAAAATCAGGGTGGTCTGCCACTTTGACGAACCCCAACAGAGGTCAAGTGAGATTGGGTGGTGATGGAGGTTTGGTGGCTTCTAGGGTAAGGACTGGTGGATAGGATGGCTCAAAGAGGGGCCTATTATTGTAGGCAGATCTTTTACCCAAAATCCCACCCAAGTGTCTGTTGTCCGACACTTTTTCATTGAAACATGTGTATTTTCCTTGTTCGATATGATTCAAGAAAATTTTGATGTGTTGAATTCACAATAACGATACATATCGAAAAGGCTATGACAAATTATTTGGACTTCTATGAATTTTATAACGCTATTTAATCTGGTTAATGGTCTGATGGTAGTGCAATATGCCCACCATGCAAAAGACAATGGTTTAAATCCTGCCTATGTGGGTTGCGTTGGGTAGCCGACAACCAACATAAAAAATAGTCTGATCTTTCACTGTGGATTTGAGCAAGAATCCATGTAGCAGTTCCTACTTGAAGTAGAAGAAGGCTTCACCATTTTTTTAATTTAGTGTGGTTACGAGTCGATTTTTGAATAAAAAATCAGGGGTTTCACATAGGGTTTGCACCTGAATTTCCTTTATAAAAGAACACTCGGTGTGTTTTGAGATCACCTTGAGGATGCTATCTTGGTCTATTTTAGTGAGGTGTTAGCCTTGGTTAGTCGAGATTGTGAGGTAGAATTGAAGCATCGCCGCAGTTAGGCTTCAGAAAGCGAGATCTTATTTCACCTAATCAATATACTTTTGGAAATTGAGACTACATAAACTTTCAAATTTGTCTTCGGAAGCGAGGTCTTATTTTACCTAATCAATGTCATACTTTAGGTAATTGAGAATACATAAACTTTCTAATTAACTATTTACCGCTCAATATGGTGCAAACTTTACAAAAATCACAACATCTCTTTAACTTGAGGGATACCTATCCTATGGGATGTTTTATTTTCGGAAGGGTTTATAGGAATGATGAACATGGCTTTACTTGTGAACAAAAAGTCTATTTTTTAATCTGTTTTGACAGAGTAAATGAAAAGGCTTCTCCCACTATAAGTAGGACCGGTTACATGATTTCTTGCTCAAATCCATGTTGAAAGATTCGACTATTTTTTATGCCGGTTGTCGACTACCTAACATAACCCCCACAAGAGGGGACTTGGACCCTGGTCTTTTGAGTAGTAGGCACACTTCACTACCACCAGACCACTCCATAGTACTTGTAAAATTAATTTCAGGTAAAAAAATTCTTATGGCTCCGAATATGTCCTAACTGAGTGATAATAAAATAATTTTTCTTTTGTTTTAGCAGAAGTTCAACATATTGCTCACCTTAAGTTCCAATCATGAGTTTGCTACAACATCAACTGTTTAGTCCTACAAGCACTGTTTTATTACGTCCCGTTCTAAAAAGTGATTCCCAGATTAATATTTTTGTCAGCCTAATATCATGTCTTCATGCATTTTTTTAGTTTTTATTGGCCACTATTTCCAAGTAGAAATTGGTATCCAATTATTTTCTCAATAAATTTTAAGCGATGCTCCACATTTCATCTTATCTCTAAAATAAAGACTTCACCATTATCATTTCTAGAAATTTTGTATCGAAGATATTTGTTGGATCACTTCCATATACTTCAAGTTTGGTTTAACTTAAGAATTGTAAGGACATCGAAGAGAAATAGACTTTCATCCCCTTTATAATTTGAAAATGAATGTAAACTGATTTTTATAGTCGCATTTATAAAAAAGGTATCACTGCTGCAATTGCAGGACTGGTCATCAACTAAAGGTTTTGGCGACTGCAAATCTCAACTGTATCTTGCTTTGACGCGTGAATGTGGTAATGATCTTGATTGGGAAATGGGAGGGGGGGGGGAAGCATGTGAAAGGAAGTGAGGAGAGGTACTACTGTTCTTGGTTATTAGCTCATCTCCCCTGGTACAATGGAAGAAGGAAGTTTGTCATAAAGTTTGAGTTGTGTAATATATGCTATTGAAGTTCGCTTTGCTTGGAAAAGTGATGCAGATCGGTTTTTGGCGTTGACAAAAATGATAATTTTTTGGTGTGGATTTTTGGTAGAAGAAAGAGAGTGATTGAGAAGAGAAAATAGAGGGGTTGAGAAGAGAACTCGCCGGGAATACGAGAGGTTGAAGGAGAACCGCGGAGATCGCGTAGAGGAAGAGAGAAAAGAGAGAGATAATGAGATAACTCAATTTTTCATAATACTTGACTGAATAAAAACAATGGACTACCCTCTCTTTATATAGGAGAGATGGGTTTACAAAAATAGTAAACTCATTTAAATTGACAACCGACTTGCCTAAACTGACTCTAACTAATTAATTGACCCAATTTCAAATTAAAGTCTACGAAATAAACGTTGAGATCACATGCAATCTCAATTATTTAATTAAACAATTTCGACAACTTAAACGTAAATAAAATTGACGATTAACTAATTAAATAAATGCGGCCCTATAATCTGGGGTCATAAACGTTGAGATCACATGCGATCTCAATTATTTAATTAAACAATTTCGACAACCTAAAAACGTAAATAAAATTGACGATTAACTAATTAAATAAATGCGACCCTATAATCTGGGGTCACGCTGCATCAAAAAGCATTTATCTGATGTAAAATCAGTACACGGAGAGAGACAACTTGACTGGTGGATCTTTTTACTCAGTTGTCAAGGATATTATAAAACACTATGTGATAACAAGATAAGGCAGAATCTTTTTTGGAAAGCCCAAGGGTGGCTATAGCAGGATGACTATACGATGCTATAGCACTCACCTGGATACTTTTTAAGGGAGGAAACGAGCTATAAGGAAACAATTTGATACTTCAAAGGTGTTTACCCTTTCCATCGACCTGACTACCCAACCTGCTAACATCTTTCATTATTCTCAAACTGTGAATACCCTATCACACTTGCAAAATCTTGATAGCTTCCATCCCAGCGAGCATCCCATTACAATTTGAACTGAGATAGTGCACACTTTTAATTCTAATGGGAATCATTGATGAAGAGTGTAGCGGATCGCAGAAACACACATGCACAAACACGATCAAACAAGCAAGACGCAAGTACATAGATTTACAAGGTTCATCCGTGACTGGGCTACGTCCTTAGGCGGCGGCCATCGATTTTCACCATGTGAAGAAAGAAAGAAAAAATATATATATTATACAGAAAGTCCTAACCCTAGGGAGTTTATATAGCACTCCTGTAAAGACGGATCCTTGAAAAACAAATGGATCCATATACCCGAATACAAATAGAACTGCTTCTAAAAATTTTCACCGGGGCGCTGCCCCCACATCCCAGTAGGGGGGAAGCACACATGCTCCTCCCTAGACACCCCCAGGCTCGCTGACCAGCCAACGAGACCCCCGTCTTGTTGGGGTATGGTACGGTAGGAGGAGGTGCATACATGGTTCTTCAACCTGGTGAGATGGTTAGGATTCAAGGCATATCAACAAAGATATCAAAAGTGACATTAGCTAGATTGTGACTCCCGCGAGGTAAAATTATCATGAGCGACAATGTTGATATGTTTGTTTTGCTATACCCATGTGAGGCATGAACACATAATATTGATTTTTGGTGAGTCCCACGAGGCAAAATTATCATGAGTGACAATGTTAATACTTTTGTTTTGCTATACCCTTGTGAGGCATGAACACATAATATTGATCTTTTTGCCATCTAATTCGGATGACCAATGAAGATTTATGTTGATTCAATTCATGCCGAAATGGAATTTATTTTTAGAAACGAACAATTTCTTGGCAGAAGAGTGGTTGATTCTTTGAAATGCGTAATACAGCTATGATATTTTAGAAAAGAAAAAAATCAAGGATGCAAGTAAGTCTCATTAGTCATAAATATATACGAGATATCTTAGTCCGTGTCTCAACTTAGTTGTGGTACATGCCTAAAAGAGTTTTGCTATACAATTTTTCTTCCTTGTTATCTGCAAAGTGGTAGATCCGTCTGTCTTGGTGTCACATACCTTTGCACTTCTTTTATGGATAGTTCTTGAAACATAAAATGAGGTGGACAAGTTACTGGGTGTTGAGTTTTAGTCTGGAAAATTAGTTCAGGTAATTTGGCTCTTGGAGGTGGATCCTACTACCCATATAATTAGGAAGTAGTTGACGAGAAGAGAGAAGCCCTGACAGCCAGAGTGGTGGTGTGCAGTTTCCCTTTGCTTCCGTGGTTTTCTTCATCAAACATAACACCGACAACCTACCCCCTTCTCCAGTTAGTTAAAACAATAGAGAAACCCTAGCAGCCGGTGTGGTGCGAGTTTCCCTCTGCTTCCACGGTTTTCCCCTTCATATAAGGATCTTCCATGTAAATTACTTGCTTCCTTTGGTTGTCCTTGTTCCAGTACAGGTATCAGACAAATTGGACTATGGGTACACTTTATAAACTAATTGGAAATTAGGATCATGAAAAACAAACACCCCCTTTCTAATCGGGCACTTGGAGATCCTGTAAACAGAATTAGTTTTCTTTCTTAATTTGTTTCGTTTTTTCACCCATAAAAATACTGATACATGTCTGGTTTTTCCTTTATCAACTTGGAGAGTGGAGATATGTCTTTTCTTGCTGTGTATACCACCATAAAGCTGATATATCTTTATTACTTGAGACTATGTTGTGAAGCATACAACAGTACTTAGACTTTTCTATGTGCATTTCTTCATAATTCAGTTGCCCCTGACCATTGCCCTGTGATTGTTTGTGGAGGGAGACTTTTGCATGAGTACGTAGAATACGTGCGTGTCATTTGACCATTCAGTCATTTCTTGTAAAACCATATTGTTATTACCTTTAGAGGTTTTCACTGGATTTATGATCACGCAACCCGTGGAGCAGCTGAAAATACAATTGGCTTAGCAATCTACAAATTCCTGATGCACATTCATCTGCATCGCATAGCTCAGCCAGGCATAGGTATGTATTTGATCAGGTGTAGTGTCTAGTTTGCTTTCGACAAGAGCATAGATACTGTTGTAGTTAAAGGTCAGGGTTTATGCCTGATTTGCCTTTGGTATCACAAAGTTCTAGTAACCCTCTAACCATCATGTATCAAAAGATTGATTTTATTCATCATCTCGATCATGCCCTCTTTCACGCAGGCTTCTTTTCCTTTTGTAAGGTTAATCTACCCTCGTATATCCCAGTATCCTTGTCATATTAAGCAAGAAGTAAATTGAGAGTTTTTTACACTAGACAGTTGATACCATGCAAACGATGCAGTGATCTTATTCTTTTTATCCTGGATCATTTTATCTCAAGTTTATGTGTTCAAAATATGCAAATGATTATCATAAACTTAATGCAAGTTCTTTGTTTTTGTCTAGCCAGATCCGTTTTTACGAGTCCTTTTCCAATGCATTTATTGCTCCGACCTGCTGTTCTGTTGCACTGATTATGATTGCTTATGTTCTTCAGGCCTCAATTAACATGTCTTCAGGGGCTTGGAACGGATGCGATCTGCCCAGCTGTCAAAGGGTATGTTATACGAACCAACATTCTCTCTGATTTCATACGACAATAACCTGTTGTCATGAAAACCGCTATTTTCAGCAGACAATGTATTCACGCGATGTATTTAATAAGGGGTTGCTGGGCTGGTTCTGTAATCTGTTGTTAATTCCCGTACATTTTGTAATATTTTGTCTACCTGAAGCGCTAATCAAGCGACATTTCGTTCCTCGTCCGTGGATGGTAACTGCCAGACTCTGTTAGTTTGAGTGAAAGGCATTTGGTTTTTATTTTTCCCTGACCAACTGTATGTTTAGTTCTTTTTAGTTTGAGTGAAAGCCTTTGGTTTTTATTTTTCCCTCACCAACTGTATGTTAAGGTCTTAGTAATCCTCATCGACATGCATTTCCAAGATGAAGTGCAAACCCTGTGCAGTTTCTCATATCTTTTTTGATGTTAGTATTGTTGTTTTGTGTGCGTGATCGAAAGGCCGCAAATCTGATCTGGGACAAGCTGTCAGAGTTCGGAAGGTAATGAACGGAAGTCAACATACCTGACGGTGTCGCAAAGAAGAAGAAGAAGAAGTGACATTACCTTCCGAGGACCTAAGCTCGGGATGTTACACATATGTAGAGGTTGGCGAGGGACTGTAGCAACGATGCCGACTTTGGAGTTTTGCCTTAGCTTTGTATCAAATGGAAATATCCATAAGTCATATTCTTCTTTAAAATTGAATGTAGCTACTGAATGCCATTCGATGCCCTCATGATCTGCAATGCGAATGGCAAAGCATTTGGAGTTGCATTTGGAGTTTTTTGAGACGGATGTATTGGAGCTGTAACTTATCGATAACATGGTCAAGTCACCGCAAAATCTTATGGATGGTTGGCTACAAAACACGGGCTGAATTTTCGACCATTTCTTCGAGGTGTAGCCATTAGGGCTGCTAATCGAACCGAACTGTAACGAACGGACCTATGTTCGAGTTCGGTTCAATGAGGAAGTTCGAAAGTTCGAGTTCGATATATGTTGCGTAGGATATGTTCGAGTTCGTTTAGAAAACGAACGTTCGAGTTCAGTTCGATAACAGTTCGTTAACAATTTAACTTAACTAAAACTTGTTTATATGAACAAGTTCGAAACTGTAGTTCGATAACAAGGATCGATAAGCAGTAAAAATAAGAAAATTTTCAAATTAAAGGGGTACAAAGCCCAATATAACACCACAATTTCTTTAGTATTGAAATTTACCAAGTGTATAAATACTAAGTTACATATACAAATACATACATATATACATATATCGAACTCGAACATTTATCGAACGAACATATGTTATGTTCATGTTCGGTTCGTTAAGCTATCGAACTAATATTTGAAGTTCATGTTCAGTCCGTTTAGAAATGAACGAACATTTTTCGAACTATTATCGAACGAACTCTAATCGAATACGAACATGTTCAGTTCGATTAGCAGCCCTAGCAGCCATGGTACATCTTCTCCTTCACGATCTATTAAAGGTGAGCGTTCTCCAAGTGGTTCTAGTGTTCTTGCAGTTGCTTAGTTGAGCACTTTGTTCGATAGTTTTATTGCCTTGATCATCACGCCAAGATTCGAATATGCGACAATCCATATGCAACATACAACCAAGAACTTACTCGAGGAAACGGGTAAAATACTTGGTGGATCAACAACAGCCATAGGTGGAGTACAAATGTTACAAGTTCCTGCCATACTCAAGTTCTTGCAACTCGACACAGAAGCCATAGAAATGATCAAATAACATAGGAAGTTACCCAACGCTTCGCAGAGATTTCATGATCAATCTCGTTAGTCGTTCCTCCTTCGCCTCTCTTTCTCCATACAATCTTTGGCTTCTCCCCTCCTGTTGTAATCCGTGGAGATTTGCGGTTGGATCTTCGTCAAGGTAGGAGACTAGATCAATAAGTACTGAGGTCTCCCATCCTGATACCAAATTCTTCGAGAATTTGATAGCAGCACATTATCTATGTAAGCTGCAACTTCCGCGGTTTTTCCCTTCTCTTGAGAAGGCTTTTCATGTAAATCCTCGTGTTCTCGTTACGTGTTAATCCATAAGAACCATTTTAATGTACATAGATGACCTAATATTCTTCCAATGGAAACCATGAAGAACCCCATGTTGTCGGGCATGCGATTTTTTTTATAGAAAAGATGAAGATGTGGAATTTATGCTGATAATGCCGGTGCCGTCGATGTACTCTGCGATTTGATTGATCAGGATTATTCTCTATGCATTAGCAGATCTGTAAGTGTTCATCTCAAAGGATCGTTTGCATAGCTCAGAAAAAGCTACAGGAAATACTGAATACAACATGAGGGCATGATGAAAACATTGTAAATGTAATCGAAATTTGGACCAAACCATTACAATTCTTCTATTCTAATCTGCGAAAAACACTCATCGACATTTCTGCGTCGTCCAGCATAAACTCTTTGCTCCGATGAGTTAATGGATATTCAGTGAAGCCTGTATCTCTTCCAGCGTTCG
The DNA here is from genome assembly GCA_037367405.1 of Ottelia alismoides. Lineage (NCBI taxonomy): Eukaryota > Viridiplantae > Streptophyta > Magnoliopsida > Alismatales > Hydrocharitaceae > Ottelia > Ottelia alismoides. The sequence goes on along the minus strand of JAZKJV010005335.1, from coordinate 127,663 downwards.
CCCTTTAGTTTCTGGCACGAATTTCGCTATGAAAACAAGCGCCAGTGCGTTAACCACTGTGAAGATGAAGAAAGTACCTGAAAACGAAACAACGTTCATCGCGAAAAAAAGATCACAAAGACGTATACTCCACGAATATAGCAGAAATGTTCTTCGTATGGCGATTTCTTCAGATTGTACTTTCAGTTCATCGCAAAAAATTGCTCGTGTTTTTTTTGGCTTTCAGGATGGAGTATATGAGTTCTAAATTGCCGTGTTCTTACCAGAAGAGCTCCAACTTGCGAGGAAGTTGAAGGAATAAGAGAGTACCAGCGAGCCAACCCAATGCTCTAATGTCACAACACTTCCAGCTATTCCTTTTATATTTATTGGAAATATCTGTTCATCAGCAGCCAAATATAGTTAATAATACCATTTTTTGCGGTTTTTTATTGCTATAAAATCGATTCATACCTCAGACATTATAACCCAAGGGACTGCTCCCATTCCCAACGAGAAGGATCCCAAGAAAACCTGGTAGAATTTAATACAATATATACTAGAATTTGCAGTTCATTGACAATAGCAAAAAAAAAAAAAAACAAAAAAAAACAGTATCTGTTCATACCAACATTCCAATCAGAGTTAATATTGGATCCCAATCCGCGAATATACCGTGATCCTGTTTCATCAGATATGGCAGCAATCAGAAAAATCTGCGAGAGACGCTCTCGAATTCGCTTACTCGCATTAAGTTTTACCTTCCAATAAAACGATAAGCCTGATATTAAACTTCCTGTGAATACTCCTGAAGTTGAAATCTGAAATATTGCATGATTTTTCTATGTAAATATATATCATATAATCCCTGGAAAATATATTTTTCTGATCTGATGCAATTGCTTACAAACAGGAGTTGCCTTCTCCCACTTCTGTCCATCAGGAATGCTCCCAATGCAGTTATAGGGATCTGCAATCGCAAAGATCTTCGATGATTTTACACGGAAATATCGATAAAACTGTCTGATTTAAGGCAGCAAAATCACCTGAATCACACCCATGCAAACGGTTCCGAAATCGCCCGATGGAAGTCCTGGAGATGCACACAGATAACAGATTTTAGCAGCAACTTCTGCTGAGATGTTCATCGGACGATAGACGGAGCATAAGTGTTGCAGTTTCTTTACCAGCAGATTCGAATGTTCGACTGGCGTAGAATATAACTCCGTTGATGCCTCCAAATTGTTGGAAAACAAACAATCCCACTCCAATCTGTAATTTTCGACGAGATCAAGTTCATGTCAGAAGATCGAAAAGGCGAAGAACGCGAAAGAACTGAAAGATGCAAGTGATCTACAAGACTTTGAAGATCACTTACAATGACCAGCCTGAAATATTTCCTCTGAAACAGATCGCTGATCGTCGCCTTGGGCAGATGCTGGAGAGCTGCAATGTATTCCTGATAAAAAAGGATCATAATTAACTTCAAGAACATCGAGGGAATGCGCTCACGAATCGTGTTCATGTTCTAAGTGAAAACCCGTATTTCATTGGCTTCCTGAGATATATCCGCATCCTTTCCACGAAGAACTCGTAGAGCATCCTCAAACTCTTTCTCGTACCCAGCTTTTGCCTGGACAGTTTTTTTTTCTCGCAATTATCGCACATCTTAAAATGAGTATAACCATCAAATTCAAGATGAATGATCATACCAGCCATCTCGGAGACTCCGGGATGAAGAGGATGCCAATCAAGAGAAGGATGCAAGGAGCAGCACCTGCATCATTACCTCATTCCACTTTTTAACGTAATACATCGAATTAAAAGGTTTTACAGAGAGATTGATGGGAAAATCCGAGTTCTTATCGCGTCAGCTTGATCTTACCGGATAATGCGAGGGTCCTCCACGATACGATCGTCCCCAGGATGAAGGAAAATGACACACCGGAGCAAATCAGCAGCTGAATCAGGACGAAGAAGCATCAGCGCAAGAACTCAAGATCATCACTACATATCAAGCTCCTTTTTGCTGACAGAATCCATCACCTGATTCAACGTCGTAAATCCTCCTCGGAGATGTTTGGGCGTTATCTCAGCGATGAACACCGGAACCTGATCGAAGTCACCGTGTTAAATTCAACGCAGATTCGTAAGAAAAACCGCGCGAGGCGAAGGATGCAGTGCATCATACCACATAGGAAAACATCCCAATCCCAAATCCAGTGAGAAACCTTCCAGTATCAAGCAATGATGTGGTCTTTATATATAACATCAAAAAGATAGTAACCATTAACCAATGCAATTTAGCATCAGTAGGGATTAAAAAGGTATAAATAACAAGAATTTTGAGGAGTTAAAATGTATGCAGACCTCGGGGAAGTATATGAGAAGCCATCCAATGATGCATACAAAGGCAGATAACCTCATGGCCTAAACCACACAAGAAAGAACACAGTTCACTGGAGATTTCTGAAACTTCCAGCCATATTGATATGAACTAAATCGACAGCATTACCGCCTTGCGGCCGCCCTTGTCGGCGACTTGCCCGCTCAAGATGGAACCAAGCATGGCGCCAATATTCAGAATCGCTCCAAAAACCGAGAACTACGGCGCACGTATGGAGAAAGATTCAGTTGTTATGACCACGCACTACAAGAAAAATGAGTTGTGGTTACAGAATGTGGCTACGGAAACTTGTGGCCACGATAATTCCGTGGCCACTAGTTTCTCGTAGCTACAATCCGTGGCCAAAGTCTTCATAGAAGAGTTGTGGTCACGACAAGTTATGTGGTCATTTGTAGTGGTCACGATATATTCGTGGTTAGAATACTCTCGCGATGAGACTTGTAGCTATGGCTACTGGTCACGACATGTTGTGGTTAGAACCCAATTCCGTGGCAACAAACCTCACGTCCATGGATATAGTTCTGTAACCACAACTTGTTTTCCTTTTAGTGATGGCACCGATAATCGTCTAAAGTGAGAATTTTGCGCGATCTTCGGAGATCAAACCTGCTACGATGATTACCTCAGACAGAGAGATGTCGAGATCAGATATGATAGCGGACTGTGTAGGGGCAGTGTATCCCATCTGCAGTGGAAATCACAGACAATCCATACTCCACAATCAAGCTTAAGCTTCTCGCATCTCATCGAAAACCGATCGAAAACCGCAGATGCTTACGCATATACCGAACTCGAAGGACCCGCAGACGGCGACGACGGTGCTGAGGATGACCATGGATATGGACTCCCTTCCCCCGGGGCCCTCGATGAGGGGCTTCTTCATGGGCTCGTCTCCTTCCACACTCCTCCTCCCACCTTCCATGTCACTGCCGGCGGCCATTTCCCGGCGATTGTATCCGACGCCGGAAGCTGTCTGATCTGAAGAACAGCAAGAAATTGCAGGGCTTTCTTTGCTGTTGGGATTTGAGATCTTGGCAGTGGAGGAGAGGGAGCAAATGGAGGAAAAACAATGAGTGATTGGTTGGATTCGATTCCCTTTGTTTATTTGTGATGTGTTTTGCTTCCACACGACACCTGTGAGGAAAGGGAGTTGGCGCCATATTTGGAAAGTTGAACGTACTCCACCTCTCGTTTGAGGGGGAGGGGGAGATTAGGCGCCTCTTACTAAATTAAGGTGCTTTAAATGTAAAGAAAAATAGTTGTAGGTGTGTGGATCAACACATTTTTGAAACATGGTGATTTTTATCCTGAAGTTTATGGGTGATTTTTATCCTAATTTTGTTACTTTCCTAGAAATTATAAAATATACTCAATAAAAAAATGTGCTAAGCCTTCTCCTGCGATAAGTATGGTCTGCTACATGGATTCTTGCTCAAATCCATGTTGAAAGATTCAACTGTTTTTTACACTGGCCGTCGACTACCTAATGCAACCCCTGCAAGAGTGGGGTTTGAATCCTGGTATTTTGTGTGGTAGATACACTGTAGTATCACTAGACCATTAAATATACTCAATACTGTACTCAAAAGAGTCAGCTCATCGCGAGCATTCTGATGAGCCCAAGAACGTGTGATTCTGATTTCTACTGGGGAAGTCGGATGTTTCGGTGCACGAGTGGGAGAGAAAAATGTCATGGAGTGTCATGTGAATCACATAATTTTACTCCTTCCTGTTTGGTAGAGTAATATGGATCAGAAGAAGCCCTTATTCCCTTGTTCCATCATTCCTCCTTATCCACTTCCTTATTTCTCTTCCCCTCTTCCCTTATTCTCCCTTATCCACTAACTTATAACCCTTATTCCTTACCTCTTTTTGCCAACTGAATGGTGAATAGTACTTACCTAGCTTTATTTCACATCACTCCCCTTATTCTTATCCATCCAACCGAATATGAATAATTCTTATTCCATCTTATTCTTCATCCTTATTCCTACTTATTCCCGATCCGAACCTCCTCTTAAGAACAATCCATTACCTTATTCTTCCGCCGTATTGATTTTTACGCCTGTAGTTTCCATTTCTCCCCTCCTCTATTTCCTTTCTTCTTGTGCTCTTTAGAAACAAAGGAAAAATGGTATCACCCCCTCAATCCTGTGGCGTATAAAGCTCCGAAGCTTCACGATAACAGGAGAAAGAGGAGTGTCGCAGCAAGAGGAAGATACCGATATACTCAGATAAAGATTGATCATGCACATCATTCGAAAAGGCACACATGAGATTTCCCACGCAATGGTAACAACTTCCAACCTTCTCCCTTGTATCTCTGGAGGACACAACTGATATTACAAGAAAAGGAGGAGCATAACTGATATTGTAAAAGATAAGGACACAAGTAATAAAAAACCCCCAAATAGGTGTTATGCTATATGACAAAATCTTACTTGTAATGTGGCTATCCAATACCATGCTAGAAAGTCTATCGAACACGTAGGAATTTCTAAGTAGCAACGCATGCTATGTCTATGCACAGCCTTTATTTAACAATATCCATTTGACGTGAGCTTTCAAATATAATCTAAGGCAGCTCACGAAGTTGACAGCTTTGTGTTGGTGACAGTGAGAGCTTCCTTTATTGAATAACTTACTTATTTGTGAGAAACGCCATTAGATTATGTTCCCAGTGGGAAAAAAAAGGGTAAATTACAAAAAAAGATCTCAATTATGATTCAATTCTCAATTAAGGAACTTGTTTTTCAATTGTAACAAAGCGGGGCATGATTTTATATTTTTGTCTCAAGTAGATGTTTTTATAAGCTTCAACGACCCCTTATATATTGACTATATGACAGTTAATGCCTCTATTTGTTACAATTGAAAAAATGAGATCCTTAATTGAAAATCGAGATGTAGTTGGAGCCTTTTTTTTTTACTTACCCTAGAAAAATCCAATGCATCGTATACTGCGTTGGGATTTTGATAAGGTGCATGCAGTCATACCTTGGGATAAAGACATGATGCATTCTTAAATTGATTAGGTTGCTTCTTTATTAAAGAAATCCATGCATCATGAAGTCCCTCGACAAAATACTTTAAAGAAAAGTATATATACGAATGTGCGGGATGGAAGATATATAACTCCTGTAAGGTGGGTGGATACCTTTGTGATTTGATTGAGCCAACAGAGCCTTACTTGACATGCATCATCAAATGGGGTGGCTGTAGGTACTCTGCAGAGTTTTCGCCTTTTGATGAATGCACACGTGTACTTCACTAATGGATTCATAGGTTGTGGTCAGGGCCGGCCATGGGGTTGTTTGGAAGTGCAACGGCCCAGGGCCCATGAACTTTAAGGGGCCTATTTTCTTGTATGTTGAAAATCCAAAAAATAGGTCCTTTAAATCTCCATCTACCTCAACATTTTATTGCCTGATTCCCAATATAGAAAAGATGTTTGCTCTTCCCGTGAAATCCTTTACTCAATGACCACATTTTACCTTTTCAAGCAATTCTTAATTTAATTCATCACCCCATCTCTCTTTCTCATTATCTTTGTTGTTATGTTCTCTCGATATCTCTCCCGAAAAACTCGAATGGGAACGACAGTGGTATTTATTTTGTTATTATTATGTTATCATATTTTTAAATCTTTTATTCTTTATTTGTTTCGCAGTTCAGAATTCTTTTAATTTTCTGAAACTACAGCTTTCCATAGGGATTTATTGTTAACCAATAGTGGGACACGCTTGCATTTTACATCGAGGGACATATTTCATAGCATCGGACGGATTATTAATTGAGATTCAACGCGACTAATTGCATGCGAATTAGTATAATTATGCGATTATCAACAATGGATGGAAGATGCGTGATTTCCTGTTTAATCTGTCTCCTATATTTTTCTGGATGCTGCTAAAATTGAGATAGATTGTAATAAGTTTAACTAATATATATCATATATTGCATTGGGAAACGAACATATATGACTCTTATTTTCGTGGTGAAATACGTATAGATACAAGATAACGAGGCATATGTTATATATATCCTCTCTGTATTCGTAAAATAAGAGCGAGTTCAAATACCCACGTATTTGTTGCATTTCCTTGTAGCATAATGAGTGTGGAACATTATTTTCCTTCTTCCAAAGAGATAATGAAAATAATAACATGGACTGTTGTGAGTGTTGCAATTGTACATTGAAGATTAATTGAAGGAAGGAAGTTGTTTGGATAACAAACCATTCGCTTTAGAATGATTTTGTCTAGTAAGGTATTTATCCAGTAGTAATAGCGTGAATCTCATGGTAATATGAGGGTCGTCCATGAGGGTAGTTTACGAGTGTAATGGCCCAAGGTTCCATCAACTTTAGAGGCCCATTTTTACATGTATTCAGCTTTTAATTTAGAAAAAATATCATATGTCCTAATGAGACCTTGTAGAATCAATTTTTTTAATAAAACAACTCATCGAAAAATGAGCAATTGAATTTTTTCGATGAAATAATTTATTAAAAAGTGGGCTCTTATAGAAACAATTTTTTGATGAAACAACTCGTCAAAAAATATCCCTTAGAGAATCGAAATTTCAGTGAACAACTCAATGCGAAAGTTATGGAATTATATAAGGGCACATTGTTCATCGAAATTTATAAGAGCCCATTTTTATTCTTTTGCCCGTGGCCCACAAAATGTCAGGGACAGCACTGGTTGTGGTCACTTTTTTTGGGGCAAGTGAGACTCACCCAATTGGTTCGGTTGGTGAAACTATGGCTTCCAAATCTCTATGCCTCTTATCACGGGAGTGTGAGTAAAACCAACCAAACTAGCTGACGAATCGTGCTTGCACACGGGTTTTCGGATGTACTTTAAATTAAGTGTGACAACATCATTAGCAGTGTAGACTTTCTCCTTTGACAAGTGAGTGCGGGATAGATGAATAAAGAGCTGTGTGAATAGAGTAATGTAAAGGAAGCTAGTATACTTACATATATTAGATAAGGGTTCAAATCCTCCCTTGTGGTAGTGCAATGTACCTACCACCCAAAAGATCAAGGTTTAAATCCCCCTTGTGGGGGTTGCGTTAGTAATCGACAACCAACGTAAAAAAATAGTCGAATCTTCAACACGGATTTGATGAAGAATCCATGTAGCCAACCCTACCTATAGTGGGAGAAGGCTTCACAACATAAATTATATAAGGATATGCCAGAGGATTGAAATAAAATTGTAGATACACAACTTAGTTCCTCAAAATAACGCTCAGTTATAGTGTACGATTACTATAATTAGAGGTGCACACGGACATGATAAAATCAGTAATCCAATCTGATGTTATTCGGTTGGTTTGATTTTATCATCTTAATGGATTGGATTAGAATGTAAATTTTCAAATCCGTTAAAGCATGGATTGTATATATCGGATCATTACCAAAATCTGATACGATTCAATCCATTAATATGTTAACACCCACGCAAAACTAATTGCCCCATTCCTATATTTTTGAAAAGGTCATAATCAATGTTATTCATCTCATTTTTTGCAGATCAATAGTGGATACAAGTTCTCTTTTTACCCCTCATCTTTTTTTAAAATAAATGGCTAAATATCTAAATATTAATATATGATTATAACTTGTAAAATTAAAATCATATTCGACTATTCCCCTCTAAATTCCCTCTTCCTCTCATTTCACTCTTGACCACCAGTATTTTGCTCCAATTTACTCTCCCTTTCAGTCCATTTTGACACCCCCATGCAATGTTGCCCACCTCCAACATAAAGTCACTGCCTCTTGATAAATCCTCAATTCATCATCATCATTCTTTCATTTTTTGCTTAAAATGATTAGTAAAATACATGTACATAATAAGTAATTCTCACTTTTTAACAAACTAATATCATTTGGTGATAATGTATATTTAACACTTATTTCCACCAAAATAAACAAATAAAGAATAAAATAAAAAAAGAAAAGAAGAAGGTTGTATATATGTACCTAGATGGATGTTGACTTGAAAACCCTACATCAGATCAAGACTTGACCTGGTCGACAAGGAGTAAAGTAGGGGGATTCATGTACACATGTATAATATTTATAATGTAAATATATTGTATAATTTATCATCAAGATGTGCTTTCCTATTGTTCGCCGGTGCAATTGCTAAATTTACACAATTCTCTATCCAAGTATGGTTACCTGGGGCTATGGAGGGGCCTGGGGATGCACACGGATCGGCTAAAATCCGTAATCTGATCCAATCCGACGTTATTGGATTGGATTGGTTTGGTTTTATCATTTTAATGGATCGGATTGGATTGGAAATTTTCAAATTCGTTAAAGTATGGATTGGATCGGATTATCATCAAAATCCAATCTGATCCAATCCGTTAATCCGTTAACATAAACATACAAACATACATATACACGAGTGCGTGTGTATCCATTCCTATAAGATCATAATCAATGGCATTCATCTCATTTTTTCATAATCAATAGTGGATGCAAGTTCTCTTGTCATCACCCTCTCTTCTCTTTGGAGAGATAAACGTTGAACTCATAAATAATAAAATATAATTATATCTTGTAAATTTTTAATCCCCATTGAACTATTCTCCTCTCAGTTTCCATCCACTTATTTCACTCTTGACCCCAATATTTCACTCCTAGTTTCATCCCTCTTTTAGTTTATTTCAACACCTCCCTCCTCTATCACAACATCGTCACTCCTTCCTCGCAATGCCATCACCTCTCCCTCATGATGTGAGTGCTTGTTTCACACAATATTTCCACCCTCCCATGTGATACCATTTGTTCCAACCGTGTTGCCACTCGTCTGAAGAAATTAGATTTTGGACAGTTGTCGGGTACATCTGTTTGTTATCGTTAGCCTTTTTACTTCTTATATTTTACATGTTCTAACTTGCAAGCTTATCCTAATGATGAAACTAAATCAACTGTTTCTTCTAAGAATTAATTTTCATACATACGAAACCCATCTAAGAATTAATAAGCATTACTTGAATCCCGTTCTTTTCTAAATTAATATCCAAATTTGATCCACTTTTTTTAAAATACATATTCTCACTATGTGCATAATCTCATAAATAAATTTCAATTTAAATGGAAGGCATGCTGCCCAATTGGTGAGTTATATTTAAGTTGAATTTGCCTGATACTCAATCGAGTATAAATTATTTTATGATTATCGTTCGTTAATAATATATTATATGACTTTGAAGGGTATTGTTAGAAGTAATTTGGTTTGACATGCCTTAACCATTTAGATTAGTCATGGACTTCATCCATATCTGACTGCAAAGATCACATTTTTTATTTGTGTAACTTATCTTTGGGTCATTATTTGATAACTTGTATTACTCTCACTTTAAATCATTAGTTGAAAATCATCTGCAAAAAAATACTAATGCATCATTTAAAAGTAATCTCAAATTCTGAATTCAATGTAATCCTTTACGTTGATTGTATGATCTTTAATTTTTTTATTACGGATTAGTGAAGTTCTTCAATTTAATTTGATTGAGTGGTCTTCATACAGTCTTTTCTTTACATCATATCTATATTACCAAATTTTGAGCCATAATTTAAATGTTGAGGGCTAGTGCGCGACAAAACACAAACATGAGAGGGTAAACAATTGAGATGGAATACATACGTATAAAAAAATCCGAACCAATCTGATCCAATCCGTAATATGATGGATTGGATTGGTTTGGATTTAGATATTTGGTGGATTGGATTGGATTGGAAAAAGTTAAAATCCGTTAAGTTTGGATTGGACATATATTAAGCTAAAATCCGATCCAATCCGATCCATGTGCACCCCTAGAGGGGCCTACTCCTATTTCAGTTCTTATACATTTCGCTACTATGGTAGCAACATGCATTTTTCTTGTAGCTAGACTTCTTTCTTTTTTATAACTCCAAATAAATATTTCTTCTTGAAACTTGTATGTAAAAATGTACACTAACTAATAAAATTATTTTCAAAAATAGACGTTGTAGAGATTAAATGGTACATCAAAATAATAAAGTCATCCATTAATAATCAAAGTTCAATATATGCTCCGCATGAATTCAAAATCCATCAAACTCACTTTCATTGTAGTCAATAAAGTTATCTTTAAAATGGTAGTGCTCTCATTAAAATTCTAGCTAAGATGTGAAAGTCGACCTTTTGTAGTATCAAGGTACCTATACAAATGTATAATACTCATCATTTATTTTATTCTTTATATTTTATCACCTATTATATCTTAAAGGTTTTTCTTTTATTTTATAATAAATATAAAAAATAAAAATAAAAAGTGTTAAAGTTAGAAATCAACAAATATAAATAAGTGTATTTATCATATAGTTATAATGTAATTATATTGTATATTTGCACCATAAAATTATAATTTAAAAAAATATAAATATATTTAAAATATTTAATTTATAGTTTAAATTAGTAAAATGCAAAAATATAACTTATTTATAATAATAATAACAATAATAAAATGTATATACTATGTAAATTACATATCAGTTATTGTATTCACTTGATCTAACCAAATAAATTTATATAACTTCATAAAAATCATACAAAATATTTTTATTTTATAAACAGCTCGTATTTATATCATTTATTTATTTATTTAACCTTATTTAGTATTAATTAAGTAATTTATATTGTGTAAATGTATATATTTTGCCTTTGTCTTGGTTTTGTCCTCTAGTGGGCCAAAAATCCATTGGTAGAACCTTTTGGAATATTGATCCAAATGGGCCAACTTCCCCCTCCATTTTCCCTCCTCTTCTTTTTACCAAACCCAACTTCCAGACCCATCCGACCCGCTTCCAGCTCCGTCCGACCGAACCACCTGCCCCTTCTCGGAGCTCCAGATCTGGAGCGTAACAGCTTCTCCCGCCAAAATTTCATCTCCTCCTTCGAATCCCTTTTCCTCCCTATAAAACCAACTCCTTTGCTCGATCTGTTCATCGACCACCAGGAGCTGAATTCATCTGGAGCCATTTCCAGGCAATCTTCTCCGTTTCTCTCCCTTCTTCTTATTTCTGTATATGATCTCTGCTGTTTGCATTTGATTCCTTTGCTGTTCACCCCCCATCCACGCAATCACATCTCATTATTTCGATTGAAATGTGCAAATTACTCGCAAATCTGATTAAGGCCTATTGATCAGTAGTTGCTGCATCGTTCAAACTTCCCGGATTTAGGGAGGATTGATTGATTTTAAGTGTGTTTATCTCGTCCCCTTTCATTATAATATAGTATCGCATTCAGTGTATGGCATCGGATTGTGAGAGATAGTTTGTTATTTGTGTTGCAATTGAAACATACGGAGATGTTGTGTTGAATGAGTGCAATAATATGAAGATCTCCTGATCTAAATGTGCGCTTGTAGCTTGATCGAATTCATGTGATTCAGATCTAACGAACTGCATGAAAATCTACAATTGACTTGGTTGATTGAATCGTCATAGCTGGGGCATGTAATCCTTGTTTCCGACTACATTCGAATCGAGAAGTTTTCCTCACTTGCAAGGTTCCATCACTCGTTCGGGTGAGCTGAGGTCGGATCTACTCGGACAGACGAAGGGGAAGGAGACCGACCTTCTGACGGAGAAGCTTCTCGACATGGGTTCTTAGGGTGTCTATCGAGTCTAACGAGACCTCAATTCGAGCTTGAACTTGATAAGAAAAGCTAGGCTTAGGCTCGGACTCGATAAGGTTCGAACCCTTGAGAGTTGGCTCGAGCTCGAACTCATCGAGTTCGATCTGGCTCACGAGCCTCTTAATGAGCCGAATTCAAAGAGTCAAAGTCCTAGTAAGTATGAAACAAACTTACTGTAATTTAATATATGGTAGGCTGATAGTCCACATATCAAATATTAGCTAAAAGGTCAAGAAAGATATGCTTTGTATAAGGGAGGAGATTGTATGTATATATAGTTACGTTGTCCCTTCACTTTGGAGCTCAATGTATGTAAACATGTTCCCACTTCATGCTCTTATCGAGTTGTTGAGTTGAGTTATCGAGTTGAGAACCACCCAACTCAGATAATCTTAACGAGCCAAAAACCCGATTCGAACTCGAGCTTGATAAGTTTTCGAGTCGAACGCACAAGCACTTAATGAGTTGAGTCTGAGTTGAGCTCGTCGTGCCCGAGCTCAACACGGAATACTCAACCTTTCCCAACCTCAAGGCGCTACAGATCTCGGGCAAGTAGATTACAACCAACTGTTGCGATTCATTCATCCACTTTTAATCCTATCCGCAGATTCTCAATCGGCAAACTTTTTGTGTCGATGCCCTTAAGAGAATCATCAATTGCAGAACAACCATTGGTTCAGAAATAGTACGCAAACTGCTCACTTGATTCTATACCTGATCAAAATACAGGCCGAGCCGAATGGGCCAAAACTAAAAAAAACCTATGTTCAAAGTCTGTTATGGGCCGGTTCATGAACCATTTCGTTCTTTTGGCGTTGAATTTTTTAATGGTATTTAATATGTATAACTGATTTTATCAATACTATCTATACTTTATATAACTAATATAAGTAGTTTACATGTTACGTGACATGTAACCTATTACATTTTATTGAAAACTAGTGTCACATATGAAAAACTTAATGTGCACCGTATTAATAAATGTATTATTTAGCTTATATTTGTATATTTTTATTTTTTGCGGACCGGACCGGACCAGCTCATGCCCAAATCTTCTAGCCCAAGCCCGACCTATGAACGGACGGGCCTTCATCCCGTTGGCCAAGTTGATTCTCATTGATGATTTTGCATCTTTAATCCTCAATCTTTCTGAAATATGCTTATGATATAAATGTTTTCAAGAGTTGCCTATAGGTTCAGGGACTTCGAACTTCTGTTATAGGGCTACCCCTGGACACATGGCCCATTTTTGTTAGTATGTGAGCTGAATTTTTGGATCATTGTTGAAGGCTTATTTCCCGATATGACCGGAGTTTTGGGAATTGAGTTTGCCGTATTCAGACAAGTTTTGAATTTGACTCGATTTTTTCGAAGTTGAGGAAAATTTTGTGAAGTTTTTGTACTTATTATTGATTTTGTTTACTTCACTTTGATCGATTCTCTTTTATCGACTACACATACTTGATTGCATATCTTCACGCACATTCTTACTATATAGTCTCGTCCTATTATATAGTTTCATATCACTTCCATCGAATACTTATACCATTCTATTATATAATATAACTTTGTTTACAAAATTTTTCCTTTCTTTTGTAAAATTAAAAATACATACAAATATTAAAAACAAAATCATAACAAATACATGAACATGAAACACACAAAACATAAAAAGATAAAAATACCAAAATGGCACTTCACGCTCCATTCGTCGACCACTTTACACGAATATACCTAGGATTTTCCTGCTTACCTTCGTGCCTTCTTAAATTCGATACTCCTGCACTTGCTGCTTTACACCATTTTTAGGAGTGTACAAATAAAAATCTTTGCTTGAAAACCGAATTTCCTGCATCGAGTCGTAACGACTTTTCACCTCACTTCACTGAGTCGGGTTTTGTAGTTTGTTTTGCATATTTTGATTATAAGTAAAATCTAGCAAATAAACCCCACTCCATATCCATTTCAAATGAGAGGCATGCTACTCATTTGGTGAGATATATTTAAGTTGACCATGTTTTATATACTCAATGATATTTTATAAGGTCTAGAAGGTTGTTTTTAGGAGTGGTTTGATTTTTGTATAGCTTAACAATCTAAGTTAGTAATGACTTCATCAATATCCAAATATAAATGGTACATTTTTTATTTTCCTAACTTGTCTTTGTATCCTTATTTGGTAGCTTATATTATTATTATTTGCATTATTGATAAGAAATCATTTAAAAAAAGTAACGCACCATTTATAAAAGGAAATTTTACATCATGAACCCCATCAATTTTTTCAATTATTTTTCCAACACTGTAAACATCATAATTATCACCTAAAACGTGTAAACTTGTTTAAAACCATAGGACCTATAGTTAGTTTAACCCTTCTCGAGTTATTCTTGAGTTAATCTATCCACAATAAATTCAATAATGAGTTTTTCTCTGCTCTCTCTTCTTCCTTGCCCGTTCTTCCTCTTCTTCTCCCTTCCATGTAGCCCAACATTGACCGTGCCGACGCCACCGCCACTGCCACCGTCAGCAATGGGTCTCGATCTCCGTCAGCTCCTTCACGTGGTCCTGCATATGAAGACCATCTTCTTCATCTATTTACTCGATTTCTGTTAGAAAATAAACATGTGGAAGCGAACATGGAAAAAGATAAAGAAGATTAAGAACAACGGGATTTAATGTGGAACCCTACTCCGTGTGGAGCGGGATGAAATCACGGGAGAAGTCCTCAAAGGGGCATATGTTATTACTTTTTCTCTCAATGAATGCAGGAGGTCTGGGGCTCCTTATATAGTCTCCACAGAACCTTCAAGTCCCACCACTGGTAGATGTGGAACAAAACATATGGGTGGGGTAAATGGATCCCCGCAGGATCCATTTAACGTCCTACAACTCAATAGGCACACAACCAAATACTCCAACACTCCCCCTCAAGACGGAGCATGCAATGCTCAGTTTGGACGAACAAGAAGAAACTCAGCTCAACGCTACAGGACACTACGGGCAATATCAACTCAACGCGCACAACTGCTGCTGTCGAGTACGTTGCTTCTCATGCCATGCAGGTGAGGAGGAGGAACGGGATGGAGTGTGAGTTTGCTGAATCTCCTCGTCGAAGAGCATGTGCTCTGAACTGCGCCTGTCAGAGTCACTGCAACTGAAATGAGTCTCTGCGTCGGAGTACTCTGGCCCACCACAACATGTGGACAACTACTCCATCTCTGAAAAGGGGTCGAAATGAAAAGGTCGTGGAAGTGCAATCCTCGGAGTCTACGATCGCTAGAGAATGGAGTCTGAAATAGTCTCCTCGTCGGAGAACTGGGTCTCTCCAATCTGGCACAGAGAATGATACTCTACTATGGAGTATCTATGATACCACATGAAAACCCTCGGCCTCATTGGCATAGGAAATGTTTCTCTGCTCTGGAATCCCTATGGTTCACATGAAAACTCTGGCCGAACAACACAAGAAGAATGATGGGGACCACGAAACTGAAGACCGCACACTCGTGCATGTCTGAAACTAACTCAGAATCTGATGTCGAGTCTAACAAAATATCTGTAGAGTCTGAAAATCGGCTGGTCTAGAGAATATATGAATCTGAAATCTGAATCTGGAACAAGACCTGTGACTCTACAACATACTCCCCCTTTCTCCCATACTTGTCAGATAACATCAACATCGACCAAGTTGGGAGAAAACATGGATATTAGGGAGAACAAAAAAACCATCACAAATGCTGATTTCTCTCTTTTTTCGGCTTTTCTTGTAATTTTTTTCGGCTATTTCATTTTTCATATATCCGTCGCACAATTTGTTTTATAGCTGTCATTTTTTTTAAATAAACCGTTGGTATTTTTTGTACGGCTTCTTTTTTCGGCTTCTCAAATCAATTCTTCTTGTTCTTTCCGGCTATTTTTATTTTTTAATAGCCACCATTTTTTTAAGTCGTTGACACATTTTTTTACAGCTCTCATTTCTCTTCTTTAAAGCTGCATCCTCTTTTTTTCTTGCAATATACTCCCAAAGGGCCCAAAATACAACAGCCCAATGTCCCCCCTCCTTTTTTTAAATATCGGCCCACATTTGGGCCCAAAATCAAGCATTTTTTCCGACGGACCCAAAGGTTAGGACACAACCACGCACAGGCCCCCTTTCTTAGCAAGCATCGCCTCTGCTTGCAGGAGAGAGGGCAAGATCGGCAGGAGAAGGGGTAGCCCGTGGTAGATAATCTGGAGGTTGGTGCCGCACGAAGATATGGAGGAGAACCTCCTGTTCGGCGCAGCCTGGGCTATTGCGGCCTGCCGCTTGTGGGAGATGCAGAGCTGGAGGTTACGGCGATTGCGGGGATGATACAAAGGGGCGTGACTGGAGATGGTGCTGGAAAAGATGCCGTCGCCTGCGGCTTCGCTTGGTGCAGCTTCATCAGAGGAGGGGTCGTTGCCTGGGCTTCCGTCTGGAGGCTGTGCCTGCCGCCAGGGGGGCGTGCACGACTGGGAATCGCGCTGGGAAATCGGAGAGAAAGGCGACGCGCGCCTCGGGATTGCGTGAGGAGAGGAACTCGGCCGTCACCTGCGGCTGTGCGGAACTTGCGCGCGTGCGAAGGAAGGAGCTCGCGAACAAGAGAGGCACACGCGATGGAGGTCTTCGGCTAGGGCCGCACAAGGCGCGGTGTCGTTGGGGGTGGCGCACAACCGCTGAAGAAGGAGCTTTGCCGGAGGTGTGAGACCGCGAGAGAAGGTGCGGCGCTCTTCGGATGTGTCGCCTCGTAACTGCACCTCTGGATCTGTTGCCGCTTATATGGAGAGGTGGCTGTAGGAGGGAAGCCGCTTGGAAGCCAGGGCCTGGAAGATAATTGTTGGAGATTGTGGTGCCACTTTAAGGCTGGAGAAGAGCTCGCCCTTCTGAAGCATGACTGGAGTTGTTGCGTGGAGCATGATGATCTAGGATTTCGTAAGAAACCATAGAATCAACTTGAACAAAATATTGAATTTCAAATAAATCTCTATAGCTATTACAATCGAATCTCGAACAAATAAAGATCATGAAAATCATATCCTTAAAAATAAGAATATAAATCAGGATGAAAATACACAAAAACTATTACAGAGACATTGATGGGAGACGGGCAACAAGCTGCGCCGCTAATCCCTTTTAAATGGCAAATCCAATTCTTCGAAATACAACATCAGTAGATATGGGAACCATGACATTGCTGTACATAATTCTTTGGACCTTTTTGAGAAGCTGTACTGCTTCAGTAGCCAAAAGATCTTCAAAAAAAAATAAAACCATCAAACTCGAATGTCGAACAAATAGAAAACTAACTCCGTGAGAATCGAACCCGCTCTGATACCATATTAGAAAATGCGGAAGCGAACATGGAAAAAGATAAAGAAGAATAAGAACAACGTGATTTAACGTGAAACCCTACTCCGTGAGGAGCGGGATGAAACCACGAGAGAAACCCTCAAAGGGGCATATGCTTTATTACTTTTTCTCTCAATGGATACCGGAGGTCTGAGGCTCCTTATATAGTCTCCACAGAGCCTCCAAGTCCCACCACTGGTAGATGTGGAACTAAACATATAGATGGGGTAAATGCATCCCCTCGGGATCCATTTAACCTCCTACAACTTAATAGGCGCACAACCAAATACTCCAACAATTTCAATCCATTTCCCATGTTCTGTTCTTGCTATTCCACGCCCCCATTTCCATCAATTTACCCCCCAAATCCACATTCAATTCCATTCACCCTTAAAATCTTAGGGGATATAACGCCATTCAGATTCATGCATAAGGTCATGTTCTTTGATCAGTCCAAGCTGAGTCGTCAGCGGAGTGGCTTATTCAACGGTCCTCGTAGCCCTGGCGGAGCGAACCTCCTCCTGCCCTTCGAGATGCCCTCCTTTGCCCGTTGCCCATTGAAGCATGAGGCAACACAACAGGAGGTGAGGAAGCTGTGAGAGGCATCACGAGGCTGCAGATACAGTGTCAGTGGCTGCAGGGTGGTGGTGGTGGTTGAGAAGAGGAAGGCGAAAAAGGAGGATTTGGGAGGCGCTGGGAAGGGGGCAACGCTTGGGAGGAGGTGGCGCTGGGGAGGACGATGGAGGGCAGGACGGTGTAGGGAGGGAAGCCGAGGTCGTGGTGGCATGGGGAGGGAGGCTAAGGTCGTGGCAGTGCTAGGGTACGGCTGACGGAGGGCGGAGGAGGGGGAATGGAGTGGGGAGGAGGATTGGGGCGGAAGGGAAACAAATATATTTTTAGATTTTATAAACAGAGAGGGTATCAAGGACATTTTTCTGCGGAATCCATTTCATTTCAACTGTATAATATATGTGACTTAACTTACCACAAGGTTCATGGTGGAAGAATTAGAAAGTTTACGAGGATGGGATGTTAAAGGTCATAACAGATTGAATGGAGTTCTCAACTATAATTTGATTATGTGATCTTCAATTATTATTTTTTTACATCTATTCATATTATCATTTTCAAGCCATAATTCTAATATCAATGGCTAGTGTGCTTTAATGTACAAAAATGAGAGAGTAGGCTATTGTTTAAATATAAAAATCCGATCCAATCCATAATCTAATGGATTGGATTTAAATATTTGATGGATTGGATTGGAAAAAGTTTAAATTCGTTAAGGTTGGATTAGACATCGATTACGCTAAAATCTGATCCATGTGCACAACTATCTGGAATTTTGCCTTAGTTATCTACATCTTCATAATCATGTAATTGTTTATGAATCGTTCAAAGTCATTTGACTCACAAGTTACTTCTCTTGAAAATCCAACATAGATTATCAAGTATGAGACAAAGGTCAAGGTGTTCGGTAGAGCAGTTGAGACACAAAACTGAGGCTGGGGCCTTGTTCGGTACTTCATTATTCTTCTTCCTTTTTTCTTTTCATCTTATGACGATGTAGTAAATATAACTTTAAATTTTCTTATTATCATAAAATGTTCTATTGAATGAAAAGTTTGAAATTTGCCATATTTTTGTATGACTAGTATATCATGCAGGTAGTTTGTGATTATTATTGAATAACATGATTGCTTGCACAGACGTAACATCCATTTCTATTACGATAACAAAAGTTTACCCAAAATATGCTATCTCAAAATACGTAGCTACATCGTGATTATACAATTTATTACATCTCTAATTGCAATATTTATTTCTTCCTTAACCCTAAAGTCAACCAAACAAAAAATAGAGAATAAACCTCACGTGTTCATTTATCTCACCTTATTTCCTATCTTCCATCCGGACATGCCATAATGAATAGGAAAAAGATGAGAGATGGAGTAAAACTTGTTTGGGGCTAGGGATGATGTATACATTGGGATTATTCCCAAAATGCAAAGTATTGAGTGGTGTATGGATATGGATATATCCGTACTTAATTTGTGAATATATACCTTTTATACATCTTTTGACATTCGTATCTTTGTCTGTTTTAAAAATGGATATATATATATATATGGACATCATTTTGTTATCAGTAAAAATTCGTATATGTATATCCATTTTTATATATAAACATTATTGCAGATTTATTTTTAACGATATATAATATAATTTTCTACATTCTTCCACCATATTTGGTATAATTATTACAATACAAGCATATTTAGTATATTTATACCATGTGTATTCCATCCAATATATGTATTTTTAAGCTAATCTATAAAGTATTTCTAATATTCGATATCCATTTTACATCCATATATATTTTTTAAGGATATGGTAGTATCTTTTTCATATCTATTAATATCCATGTTTGCATCCGTATTTGTATTTATAAACATAAAAGGATATGGTAACACCTATATTCATATGCATATCCGACCGTTTGCATTCCCAAATGTTAGGCTTACATGATTTGCCTCCATTGTTATCGATAGTTCTTAATAAGGCACAACCTTGGTTGGTGAGACTACTAGCATGGATTTTTTTGGGAATTTTACACCATGAACCGTATATACTTTGTCAATTACTCAATAGCCCATGTATTCTTAGTATTGCCAGCTTCAAATAATCCGGAAATCCCTTGAAATTGGAAGCATATTCCAATTAATTATGATGGTGTCTTCTCATTTCAAAGAAATCACCTATTGCCACATATTCTTTTCTCTATATATTAACAAAATAACATCCATAATCAAATCAAAATAACATCCATCTCATATTCCCAAAATATCTTTCAACAATTCTCTCACGTGAAAAGCATGAATAATTCAATATTCGATTTTGTTTGGAACAAAAAATCATAGGAAAAGCAGTCGAGGAATTTTATTTTTCAATGTAAAAAATCAAGCTATTCCATAATTTTGTCTTGACGTCTTGATTACAGTAGCAATTAGCCTAAATTCCCGCACTTCGCCGCGGCAATCCTTCTATTTTATTTTTACATATTTATTTAATATATGGATTAATATATCCATAAAATTGTATTAGTTTCACCTTTTTGCTAAAAAATGTGAATATGTACAATGTTTATATACTACAAATATATCAAATTAATATTACTGATTTTAAATACTTCTGTAAATTCTTTAATTTTGTAACATGTGCTATGATACTTCTATTTAAATTAAGTACTTTAAATCATGTCTGGCTCATGTGCTTATAAAATTCATAAAGTAAAATTTATTTATTTATAACCTGATTACTTAATAATTAGATAGTAGTATTTTATAATATATGTTATTATTTACTATAAACGGTGTGTGTAGCTTTGACCTTATTTATCGAATATGGTACAATGGGTTATAGGTGTTTTAAAAATTATTTTGATAAAATAATATATTATAAATTTGTTTTTATTTTGTATTATAGATGATTAGAAGATATTATCATATATATCAACAATAAAATCAAGAAGGTACTATAAGATATATTATGCATGCAATGGAAAAGTCTATTTTTACGATTATCTTCGAAAGGATTCATTTGATAATACATCTTTATATGTAGATATCTTTCTTTCAGTAATTTCCTTTGTGTATATATTGATTGGGAAAAAGTGTCACCTAAAACTTTATTTTGAGGAATGAAGTATGATCATTTGTCTCGGAAAAAAATATAAAAAATTATACATGTAAAAGGGCATAAGTATAATATGAATTACATAACATATATTTTTTATATGATGTTCTCAACATTGATATAATTATATATGTAAAAAACCTCTTCTAAATGTGTATTGTTTGTGAAAATGCAAAAGTTGAACTTATATCATCATATATGACAAAATATTTAAGGGATCATTTGCGTTAAAAGTTAAAACAAAGTGCGTATATATGAAAGTAAAATATAAGGTTATATACTTATAATTAAATCGATTTAAAATATATACAAAGGATCATCTTTATAAGGAAGACATTGCAAATATAGTAGACCAAATATTGGGTTGCCTATGTAGAAGTCCCATATAAATGGACTTATATATGTAGTTTAATATACATACATGCCCGGACACAAACCAGACATATATTTATTTATTCTACCTAAAAAGTTCATATACAAATATAGAAGTAGATATATGTAAAATCCCATATAGAGAGGCACATAAAGATATGGTATACAAAATATATAAATCATGTGAGTAGGAAGCAAGCATAGAAGATAAAAGTTATTATAGAGTAGCATAAAAGTATCTAATGTAAACTATTTAAATGGTCATATGGGTAAGAAATGATATATATGGAAAATTAAAAATCACTGTATCATTTGTGTTGCCCATATGAAAGTAAATAAATATATGTTGAATACTCGTAAGGTTGTCAAGGTAATGTTGAATGCCCATAGGTCAACTACAAATAGATCTAAAAAAAGTATATGATAAAATAAGATGTACATAGAAAATAGTCAGATGATGTTTAAATCGTTTCTATTATGGGTCAAATGATTAAATGATGTTTATAATGTAATCAATCATGAAGACAATCAATGAACCGCTTATTCCTTTTCATTACTTGCATCATATTCTTTGCTTTAAGTTAACATTTATAAAATAATTTATAAATAAAGTTCAAAATGATAAGATGAATATATAATAGATATAATGCTTACTTGATCATCTCTCTCTCTCTCTCTATATATATATATATGGGATAAATGGGGTTGCCCCTAGGAAAAGCTCCCTCCACC
Organism: Ottelia alismoides; assembly: GCA_037367405.1. NCBI lineage: Eukaryota > Viridiplantae > Streptophyta > Magnoliopsida > Alismatales > Hydrocharitaceae > Ottelia > Ottelia alismoides. The sequence goes on along the minus strand of JAZKJV010005335.1, from coordinate 105,413 downwards.
TCACTTTCTCTATTTTTTATTCTTTTTGAAAATTTCTTCCATGAATATTCATCACTATATTCCTATATTATGTCACTCAAATTTCATGTGAAATAGAGACTCTTACAGCTTCCATCCAGACATTCATTTTTTAACGGTCATAGAATTTTTTAAATCAACTCCGTCTAGATGGAGGTCGTAGGAGTCTCTGTTTCGCATGAAATTTGAATGACATAATATGATTGGTATAATAATGAATTTACATAGTTTTTATTTTCAAGAAAAATAAAAATATATGTGAAAAATAAGGTGGGGGAACTAAGTTAGCTCCCCTAGGGGCATACACATTTTACCCTATATATATAATTTCACCTATGGGTCTTAAATATACATTGTGATATAAGTCAAATTAAAAGGGTAATCCTTGTAGCATGCATTATCCGTAAATTGATGTATATGAAAGAACATGTTTGATATTGAAAAAATATACCGTGCATAAAAAACATAAAGTATATGATAAAAATATATGCATGAAACTTTGAGAGTGACGACATTAAACATGCAAATTTAATGTCCTAGTATATGATGCTTGTCTTAACTGCCTAGACCAAGTGCTTCAGCGTTGCATAGAGGTCCATCTTGTCTTGTTTTGGGAGAAGAGTCACTTCATGGTGACTCAGGGGATGGTGCTTGGTCATATCATCTCCAACAGGGGTATCGAGGTTGATCCGGCCAAGGTGGATATCATCAGGAAACTCAATCTACCGTCCAACTTGCGGTAATTACAGTCTTTTCTGGGGCATGTTGTCTTCTACTGATGTTTTATTCAGGACTTCAGTAGGATTTCCCGACCGTTGATTGATCTACTGACGAAAGACACCGAGTTCATTGTAGACGATAAGTATCTTGCGTCATTTGAGACTCTCAAGAATATAGTTGTTGAGGTTCTTGTCCTTCAACCACCTGATTGGTCTCTTCCATTCGAGATTATGACAGATGCCTCCGATTTTGCCGTAGGGGCCGTGCTGGGATAGAGGAGGTATGGATCACCATTTGCCATTCACTATGCTAGTCGTACATTGGATGTCGCTCAACGGAATTACACAGTCACAGAGAAAGAGATGCTAATTGTAGTATTTGCCTTGGACAAGTTCAAACCATATATTCTTGGATCCAAAGTGACTATCTCTACTGATCATACCGCCATCAGGTTCCTCATGGCAAAGAAGGATGCCAAAGCGAGACTGACTAGATGGATCCTTCTACTCCATGAGTTTGACATTGAGATTAAGGAGAAATCTGAAGTCAAGAATGTCATGGTGAATCATCTCTCACATTTGGAACATCTTGAAAAATCTGAGCAGATTGAGCCCATTACAAAGACCTTCCCAGATGAGGTGATCCTTGCTATCACCTCTCTCCCATGGTACGTTGACATTGTCAACTGTCTTGTTGCCAAGAAAGTTCCACAAGGTTGGCCCAGACAACAACTCAAGACCTTTATTGCGAAGGCCAAGTCGTATCATTGGGAGGATCCCGTCCTTTATCATGAAGGAGGGGATAGCGTCTGGCGTCGGTGCATTCCTCAGGAGGAGCACCACAACGTCCTCACTTACTGCCACAAGCTTGAGGCAAGAGGACATCATTCTAGGAGGAGAACATCACAGGAAGTGCTATAATCCGGTCTATGGTGGCCTACCATCTTCAAAGATTCTGATGAGTTCGTGAAGAAGTGTACTGATTGTCAGAGGATGGGCACTTGTGGACAGCGTGATATCATACCGTTGCAACCCATTTACTTCTGTGATGTTTTTGATGCATGGGGCATTGATTTCATGGATTCATTCCGTAAGAGTCAGGTATTCACTACATTTTGTTGAATGTTGATTATGTGAATTGTTGGGTGACGAGTCCGATATAACCTGTGTTTAAATGTGTGGATTATCGTGTGCTAAATTAAGAATGTCGTTTCGTTGTAGGCGGGCAATCGAAATCTGTCAAGAAATAACCACACAAAATTTAGTCAATTTTAACCAATGCAGTTTTATATTTATTTTACTTGGACAAATCCCAAGGTCGAACACAAGGAGGTAAAGGAACAACATAGAATTTTATCTATCAAAGTCCGTGCACGGTTCTCGAGGCATTTTTTATAATTTTTAATGCAATTTGAGATTCAAAATGCAAACTAGGCCAATTTTAAGGACTAGAAATTGATTAGCAATCAAACGATGTCCAAAAAATATGAATCTTGGTCGTGACACTTACGATGAAATGAATGCACTATAATGTTTTTGGAATTTTTGAATGCAAGATGAATTTTTTATGAATTTTTTAATGCAAACAAAGTGAATTTCGATATTTAATTATAATAAATATTAAACCTAATTATTTTCAAGGATAAAATTATCCAAGATCTATCATTTGGTGATGGATCTAAGAAAAACCCTAAACCTCAAAAATATCAGATTTAATACCTATTAAAGTTTAAAGATCGGAATATGCAAAATATTTTTTATAAGGTAAATCATGCATGCAAATTTAATTATTTTTGGGCATAATGTTAAACACAATTAATTCTACAGTATTTGATTTTTAGGTAATTTTTAGAACAACGGTTATTCAATTATGAAATCCAGAACTTAAAATGGGCAAGGTATGCAATTTTCCACAGCAATTGATTATTAATTAACCATTGATCACAAAAATATCAAACATATTCCAAGATGTAGAGAATTAGTTTTAAAACAAAAGGCCTATTTTTAATAAATAAAATAATGTAAAGTAGAGGTTTTAAACTATAAGGGAATGATGACTGAAAAATCGTGAAATCAAGATCCGGGTGAAGGTATAAACTCAAGGGTCGTTACGACCCGGATCGAGAGACTCGGTCAATCAAGAAAAATCAGGAACCACCAAATCGAAAGATAAATCAATGAAATCTAATAGCGGTCCTTGCTAGTTTATTAACCTAGTATAGCGACCAGGGTGGGACTCAAGGAGCACGAAATGGCCTAATCGGCCTACGAAGTAGTTTAAAGATAAAATAATGAATAAAATATTTTTGGTGGATTTTAAATTTTGTTTTTTTGTTTATATAAGAAATGATTAGAAAAAAGGTATAAAATAGCAACTACAACAATTTATTTAAACACTAAAAAATGCTCAGAAAATTGAAATAAAATTATTTTTGTGTTTTTTATATTTTTAAGTATCTTTGGTGATTTTATGGGAATTTTATAATTTTTAGTTGATTTTCTAAAAATCAAGAAAGGAGAAAATAATGAATCAATATGCAGCTAGACTTAAAAGGCCAATCAAAAATATATAATTGGCCTATAAAAATCTGGAGACAATTTTTATGAGAAATATATACAAAAACTAAGCTACAGAAAAAGCGTTTGCATTTTTGATTTTTTTAGATTTTTTAATGATTTTTATACGATTTTTAGGGGTTTTCAATTTTTATTGGTTTTATAAATCCAAATGAGCCAAAAATTGGATAGAAACTTAAACACAACAAAATAAACAAACAATAATTTTTTAGAATTTTTAGAAAAGTTTTTATATTTTTCTTTGATTTTCTTTTCCAAACAGTAACAAAAATACATGTTTTTGATTTTTTAAAAATAGTAAAAAGCCACAAAAATATCCTAAAAAATTATAAAATTTTTACACAGTGGCAGGATCCACGTGTCCAAATTTCACTTGATTTGGATTTGATTTAATATTTTATTGAATACAAACAAGGCACACATCAAGCAAGGACCTAAGTGCAAAGAAACATACTTCCAGGGCCAAATAGTAATAAATTTAAAAAGCCTAGGGCCTGGGCTGCAAATAGCCCAACAAAAGCACGAGCAACACACGTGACTAGCACACAGATGGGTATAACTGCAAATCTTATTTAAAAAGATGTAAACAGTAGCATGCAGAAAGTTCAGGACTAAAAATGCAAATAACCCAAGCCTCACGTGTCGATGCACGTGTCTCACACAAACATAGACTAAAATGCAAATAAAATAAACATAAGGTCCAAAGTGAAAATTATCCAAAATAAAAACAACTACGAAAAATATTTACAGGACTAAACTCTAAATGCCAAAAGGACAGGAGCCTAAGTGAAATTACCCCTTTATTAATGATCCACGGCTGGAAGCGAGCCACGTGTAATTTCTAACGACTGAGATGCACGGGCTCCTTTTCGATGATGTGCGGCCTGGATCAAATCCTCAGCTGGATCAACGGCTGGAGGCTCCCGCAAATGGACGGTGACGATCTAATATCGGGCGGGAGGCTCGATCGGACGGTATCTGGAGGTCCTCCAAAAACTCTTCGCCGAAGAGGTTCGCCGGCCCAAAGCGCGCGGTAGAGGGCTCCTCCGGAGCTGCTGAGATGGGGAAAAGATCGCCTATAATGGTCCGCAGCTCCTGGTACGCTCCGGTGAGGCTGAGAGCATCTAAGATGCTCCGGCGACAAGGACCACCTAGAGCAGCTATTCCTAGATGGTTGAGCCTCCAGATGAGGCTCTTACGCCATGGTAGCTGCACAGGAAACAAGAGGGGTCGAGGGCAAAGTGCCTCGACCCTTTAGCGGGCGAAGGGGGTATCGGAATGAGGCGGAGCGGAGGTCTCCGGCGAAGCGACGGTGGAGGAGACCCGAGATCCTGCTCTGGGGGCGAGTCAGGGTGATCGGAGGTGCGGAGAATGTGGAGCGATGTCTCGTGAAGGTGAATCGGGGGTCGGGTGATCAAATGAGTAATCAGAGCTAGGTGAATCGGCCGGCGAAGGTCGGCAACGCAATTTGAGAAAATCGGAAATTAAGCTAACCTAGGGGATGTTAAGGCTACCTGGTGGATGTAATCTATTGTTCTCAAGATCAGGGAGCTCCTGGGGTCGTCGCCTCGATGGTTCGTCGAGGCCAGAGGCTCAAGCTCGCTCGGTGGCGGAGCACGGCGACGAAGCTCGCCAGATCAGTGGCTGCAGCCCACGAATCCTCGCTGCGACACCCTCCCTCGATAGATGTCACTCTAGGAAGAAGAATGGAGGTCCTAGGACTGGAAGGAGATGGCAAAGATGCGTGAAATGTGTGGTGGAGGAGAGTCTTTTTAGTGCTAGGGGTCCGGCAAGATGGAGGTCGGGCGAGTGAATCGGAGCTCGGATCCCTAGGCAAATACTCGGGTGAGGGTGTTGGATCAACCGACGATAATCGGGGCTCGGGGTTTTAGGAAATGGGAGGCGGATAAGATTGGGAAAATTTGGAGAAGTCGGGTCAAAAACCCGATCCGCCTGGAAGAGGTCCACGGGGGAGAGTTGGTCGGGGGTCAACAATCCCTCGTGGACCAATAGGAAAATTCCAATTTTTTATTTTTTGTAAATTCATTTAAAATTAGAAAATGATTTTATTTCAAAAAAGTTTGAACATGAAAGTGTTTATTATTTTTCAAATTATTTTTTTGTGATTTTTATTTATTTTTTTGAAAAATAAATGATGTATTTACATTATATTATTATTAGATATAGGTATATGTACATATGTATTTTTGAATTTTTATTTTTGTAAAATTATTCTAATTTTGTATTTTATTTATTTATAACATAAAATTTGGAATAAAAAGGTATTTTTATTTTATTTTTATGATTTGTTTACATTAGTTAAATAAATATATCTATGTACATATGTACATGGTATATACAATGTGGGAAATGATTATTATTATTTTTCTTTTCTTTTTATTTTATTTTTATAAATATGTACAAAATATGAGAAACATCTTTTTATTTTTATTTTGAGGAAAATAAAATTATTTATTTATATGGGTGTATGTGCAAGCATGATTGACCTTATCTCCATCTACTTAGTTTCTTTTGCGGTCAGGCCCATGCTTAGCCCTCCCTTGGGATTAGGTCACTCAATATTTATTCTAAATATTTCCTCTTTTTCTTTTACTTTATTCCTTTATTTTTACACAAAAACATGCTAATTATGAATAATTACATGATGCATGTATTTTGATAATTTATGATATTTACAAATATTTACATGGTATTTTGCCAAGATTTCTAGCTAAAATAAAGGAATAAAGAGTGATGAATGGGGATTCATCACCCCCTTATACTTTACTTTTGCTTGTCCCTTAGCAAACACTTATTTGAAAAATTAGTGCAAAAGAGAAAGAAAAAGAAAAAGAGAGGAAATCAAGGTTGATTATTAAACTTTCCTTCATTAAATTGAAATACGGAGCTCAGTCAGACCTTTGGATTATTAATTTGTCGGAACCTTATTTGGATTTAAGCTTAAAACTTAACAGCCTGTAAGTTCTACCAATCTATGGTCAAGACTCCTCAATAAACCAGATCATAACAAGTCTACATACACAAACTCTAATGACCATGAATCTTTCCTTGTACTATGTAAGTGATATGTAGCTCCCCACCTCAAAAGTAATAAAGAAACAACCTCCCTCAACCTGGTAACTCTAATGCCTCAGTCTAGCAACTCTTTCCTCGAGAAGCAGGGTATTCCCTTCTAAGTTCAAATGCAACCGGCTTAAGAAGTGGGGGAAGAAGAGAATGGACCATGACCAATGTAGTCATGTATCCTTGGGAGCTCTAACCAGTGTAGCTGAGTCTCCCGCTGCAAGCTTCATGAGATGGTCATGTATAACTTAAGCTTTGCTTTATTTGACTATATAACTCCGGTGGGATTATTAAATTTTCAATCCGACCCACCACTTTTTTGGAGTTTTTCTTCTTTTGCACTTTTTTTTCATGTGCATCTGTACAACATATCTACATGGTGCAACCCTCTTTTGAAGCTTTATTGCAACCCACAGCTTCTGTCTTTAGGCTTCATAACCACCAGACCAAGTTGAGACGCACTTCCTTCACTATAAGAAGAAGAGAGGTTCCGCCTAGAAGTACTACCCTCATATGCTACCCCAAGCCAAAGGAAACTGCCTCCTCACCACCTCATCCGTGGAGAGCTATGTGTAAAGTACTGGTGCAAGTAAAGCCATTGTCTCTGAGAGTCATGTGTGTGTTGTTAAGTGCTCTACTTAGGCTCATCAAGATGACAATATGCTCATAGCCTAGTGGACTCAAAGAATTAAGTCCCAATGGACCTGAAAAGTCTCAATCCTAAGCCCTATAAGGTTCCTCTTATAATTATGTGGATTAAGGTCTTAACCAAGCTCCATTTGTCAATTTAATTCTAGTCTAATTTAAATATCAAGTATGATTTGGAAAAACTGTGCAAAAATTTTACAAAGATGCTATTTACAAAATATTTACACATGTGCAAAATTTTTGAAAAATGTTTGAAAACATGGATGTATGCATAAATGCGAAGTTTTGCAAAATATTTACAAAAATTTTCACAAGGTTTTTGCAAACTTTTTGTTTTCCAAACATTTTAAAAAATTTGTACTATATACATAATTTTGATATGAAAATATTTACAAGATATTTACACAAATCATTTTTACAAACATTTGTAGAAAAATAATTTTTATAAATAAATAGGTATGTGCAAGAAGAATTTTATGTACAAGGGAAATTTTAAATTTTTATGGATTTTTAGCCATTTTATTTATTAACACACTCACACAAAGTACGAGTTATGGCTAAAGTGTATATGAAATATATACGACATCCCCTATACTTAGCTCGAACGATGTCCTCAGAGTGATCAAGAGCGATGAAGAAGACATAACTCATGCTTAGTATAGGGAAGTGAAAAGGAATGGTATGTACAAAGACGAATCAAAGAATAGAATGAAGAGGACTCGGTGTTTCCCCCTATACTTAGGATCAAGTAATCCTAAGTATAGCAAGTTGTACATGAAGGGAAATCCGAGTGGAAGGATGTACAGGGTCGACCCCCCCGTACTTAGGGTAAAATATCCCTAAGTATATGCAGCAAAACAGAGGTAGAAAGAATCAATAGAATACCCGAGAGTCCTACACCCTCCTATACTTAGGGTAAAGTACACTCTAAGTATAACATAATCATAAGATGGGAAAAGGGGTATGGGACTAAAGAATAGAGTGATATAGACAACTGGATCTATACAAGTTGGAAGAACAGTGATAATCAGGCGTGAGATGCAATAGATGTGAGTCAAGAGGCCACATCTCGTGCAAAGTGAATCGGGGCAACATCAATGACCTGCGGCTCATGATCTAGATATGGCTTGAGCCGCTGGCCGTTAACACGAAAGGTAGCATCGGAAGACAACTCAGATATATCAATGCTCCCATTGTCATGTTCCTTTCTAACAAAATAGGGTCCCTTCCATTTGCTCTGTAGCTTCCCTGAAAATAGACGAAGCCTAGCATAAAACAACCATACTCTCTGTCCTGGCTCAAACTGCTTGTGGTTGATAAGAGAATCATGCCACTCTTTCACTCTCTCCTTATAATGTAGGTTATTTGAGAAGGAAGTATCACGAAGCTCCTCCAGGGCTGCTAACTCTGCCCTCCTATGGTCTCCTACACTCTCTGGATCCAAAAGTATATCGGTAACAGCCCAAAGTGACCTATGTCTCAGCTTAACAGGTAAATGGTAGGGCTTGCCATAAACGAGGCAAAAGGGAGATGTACCCAAAGGCATCTTGAAAGACGTCCTATATGCCCACAAGACCGAGTCCAAAAGCTGTAACCAATCCTTTCGGCCAGGGCGAATGACTTTCTGCAATATAGTCTTGATCTCCCTGTTCGACACTTCAGCAAGACCATTTGTCTAAGGGTGGTATAGAGTGGCAACTCGATGGTCTATGCTGAACTCGCTAGCAAGGGCCTTTACCTTGTTGTTGACGAAATGAGACCCCCGTCAGATATCAACACTCGAGGTACCCCGAACCGTGAAATGATATTCTTCCTCAAAAATTTGCAAACAGTCCTAGAATCTGCGGTTCGGGAGGGGATGGCCTCAACCCAACGACTCACATAATCCACGGCCAACAGAATGTACTCGAATCCCTGACTCTTAGGGAATGGACCCATGAAATCGATGCCCCATGCGTCAAAAACCTCACAGAAGTGTATGGGCTGCATCGGCATCATATCACGCTGTCTACAAGTGTCCATCCTCTAACAGTCAGTACATCTCTTCACGAACTCATCAGAGTCCTTAAAGAGAGTAGACTACCATAGGCAGGAATGTAGCACTTTCTGTGTCGTTCTCCTCCCAGAGTGGTGTCCTCCTGCCTCAAGCTTGTGGCAGTAAGTAAGGATGATGTGGTGCTCCTCCTGAGGAATGCAGCGTTGTTAGATACTATCCCCTCCCTCATGATAAAGGACGGTATCCTCCCAGTGGTAAAACTCGGCCTTCGCGAGGAAGGTCTCAAGTTTCTGCCTAGGCCAATCTTGTGGAACTTTCTTGGTGACAAGATAGTTCACAATATCAGCATACCATGGGAGAGAGGCGATAGCAAGGATCGCCTCATCTGGGAAGGTCTCACAAATAGGCTCAATCTGCTTAGAATCCTCAAGATACTCCAATCGGGAGAGATGATCCACCACCACATTCTTAACTCCAGGCTTATCCTTAATCTCTATATCAAACTCCTGGAGTAGAAGGATCCATCTGGTCAATCTGGCTTTGGCATCCTTCTTTGTCATGAGGCACCTGATGGCGGTATGATCAGTATAGATGGTCACTCTAGATCCAATGATGTAAGATCTGAACTTATCTAGGGCGAAAACTACGGCTAGCATCTTCTTCTCAGTGACCGTATAGTTCTGCTGGGCGGCATCCAATGTACGGCTAGCGTAGTGAATAGTAAATGGGACTCCATCCCTCCTCTGTCCCAGCACAACCCCACGGAAAAATCGGAGGCATCCGTCATGATCTCGAATGGGAGAGACCAATCAGGTGGCTGGAGAACAGGAGCCTCTACAACACGACTCTTGAGAGTCTCAAACGACGATAGACACTTATCATCTACGAGGAATTCGGTGTCTTTCATCAACAGATCAGTCAACGGTCGGGCAATCCTACTAAAATCATGAATGAAGCGCCTATAGAAACCCACGTATCCCAGAAAAGACCGTAACTGCCGCAAGTTGGACGGTGGATTAGGTTTTCTAATGACATCCACCTTGGTCGGATCAACCTCCATGACCCTGTTGGAGATGATATGGCCAAGCACCATCCTCTGAGTCACCATGAAGTGATTCTTCTCCCAAGACAACACTAGGTGTACCTCAATGCATCGCTGAAGGACTTAGTTAGGCAGTCAAGACAAGAATTGAATCCGTCGCCGTAGACCGAGAAATCATCCATGAAGACCTCCAAGTACTCCCCCACCATGTCCGAAAAGACGGACATCATGCATCTCTGGAATGTCGTCGGAGCATTTCATAATCCAAATGGCATGCGTCTGAAAGCATATGTCCCGAAGGGACAGGTGAAGGTGGTCTTGTCCTGGTCCTCGGGCGCGATGGCCACCTGATTATAGCCGGAGTACCCATCCAAGAAACAGTAATGGCTCTTCCCTGCCAGCCTCTCAATAATCTGATCAATAAAGGACAGGGAAAATGATCCTTCTTGGTGGCCTAGTTCAATCGTCTGTAGTCCACACAGACCCGCCAAGAAGTGGGTACCCGGGTAGCGATCTCCTCTCCAAACTCACTGACAATTGGTGATGCCCGTCTTCTTGAGCACCACATGCAATGGACTAACCTCATTTGAAGTCGGAGATGGGGTAGATAAAATCAGCGCTCTACCATTTCGAGATCTCCTTCATGACAATCTCTCAAAGATTCGGGTTCAGCCGCTGTTGGAACTCACGCGACAACTTTGCCTCCTTCTTGAGATAGATATGGTGGGAGCACAGGGCCGGATGTATTCCCTGGAGATCGGCTACACTCCATCCTATCACCTTGCGGTTCTTTTCAAGAACCCCCATCAGACGGGATTCCTGCTCTCCAGTCAAATCAGCGGAGATAATGAGTGGATACATCTCATGCTGACCCACAAGGAACCTATACTTCAGCGACGACGGTAGCGGCTTCAGCTCTGGACACGTAGGTGCTGGCGGATCTGGCCTCTGAAAGGTCTGAGTGAATGCTGCCAAATCTGCATGGGAGAATGAGAACTCTCGCTCACAATCTAAATCTGGAGAAGGCTGCTCTACTGGACTGTCTCTGCTCTGCACGGAATCAACCTCCTCTCTAGCTGTAGGCTCAGTGGAAGTCAGACACGGTGTCAAATCATCGAACTCTGCCCAATCAATATCTAACTTCGAGGGATCTGTATCAGACTCACAAAAATCTGTCTCACGATCGGGAACCGGCTCTGCTACCTGAAAAGTATCCTGGACCAAGAATGCACTCTCCAAGCTCTCCTCTACTGGCGTCTCTGCATCAGCGAACTCTGAAGGTGAGAGGATGGTCTGTGCGACTGGATCTGCCCAAACTGCCTTGTCATCAGTAATAAAAAAATCGCAGTCCTGGTGGATGTCTCACCCTGCCTCTGTCATCTGCTCTGAATCGGAAGTCTGCTCTGAGCAAGCTGAATCTATGGCTCTAGTCTCCTCGACCGTCTCTATTTGTATACTCTTGCCCTCGATACGAAAGTACACCTTCCCGCTATCATGGTCGGGCACTGCCTTGGTTGTGGTCAAGAACGGGCATCCTAGAATGATCGGGGTATCGATCACATATTCAAGGATCTCCATGTCCAACACAATGAAGTTCACGGGGAATTTCAGGCCCTGAATCGTGACGACAACGTCCATCAGCAACCCCTTCGACCTCTTGACAGATCAATCAGCAAACTTAAGGACCGTCCTGCTCTGTCGTAGAGCGCCTAACTCGAAGCGGTCGAGAAGGACTGCCAGAAGTAGGTTGATTGAAGAACTGCTGTCTAATAGAGTGCGGTCAAACCTCTTCTCATGGATGTGGCATCTGACATACGGGACTCCTGCATCTGGCCTCTTGGCTGGCAGACGGTTCTGAATCGCGAAACAAGTGGCACGAGTAAGCACATGGATCTCTGACTTATGGTTCCGCCTCTTCCTCCTAACAGTGGTCTTGTATCTGAGTGATCTCTGGAGTAGAGGTATGTGCTCCAAGGCCTCCTGTAGAGTCAGCTGTATGTGGAATCTATTTATCATCTGCTGGCTGAACTCTATCTGACGATTCTTTTTCTGATTTTCTATTTTCTTCCCCTTACCAAGATGGAGTGCTCTAGGAAAGGGGACTATAGGGTCCTTCTCAGATGAAGGACTAGGAGAGGGTTTGGCATGCTCATGAATAATAGAATCCACACAAACATCATCAAGCAACACATGTGGATCCGAAAATAACAAACCCTTTCCTCTATTTGCAGAAATGCCCTGAAATACATGTACTGAAGGAAAGACAACATGACTAGCAGAAGTGGAAATGGTGACCTCAGTACCACCCTCGGCATCTGGACTCGTGGCATCAGTACCGTGCTCTGGCTTAGCAACTGCAATGGTGGCGTTAGTACCACCTCCTCCAACTGGTGAAGCGACGACCTCAGTACCGTCGGCTGGATCAACATCCATGGTGGTGTCAGCACCAGTCTATCACAGCATCAGTACCGCACTCCTCCTCGCCTGGCGCTCCTGGAGTGGCATGGGGTTGTCGCTCAGAAGAGACGCCGTCTGCTAGCATCCTACCGCTCCTAAGTGTAACAAAATCAGCATCAAACATGTATGCAGACATATCACCAAGTGAAGCACTAGGAGTGGTAATCTTAGTGAACTCTACCTGCTCAGATTTCCTCTTGAGGTTGTTCGGATTCGGCTCGATCTGGACAGGGATGGTGGCCTTCCCTCTCACAATCTCCTGCATCTCCTGGCGGAACTCATCCATCTCCCGTCGAAAAGTAGCTTGCTGCTCTGTCATGAGGTGTGCTAGATCATTCAGGGCGTGGTTCTCATAGGTCGGCCCATGAGAACCTGACGGGTGGCCTCGCTGGTAGTGAGGTTGCTGCGGCTGGTGCGGGTGAGAGGGACACTGCTGATGATACTGCTGAGGCTGCTCTCGCCTCCAAGGCTGTCCCTACTGATAGGGACGAGGACTGTACTGCTGTGGCTGGGATGACTGCTGCTGGGGTACTAGGGGTTGGGGTTGCTGGTGCTGCTCGCGCTGATGGCCGTACTGGGCACCCTGAGCTGGAGGCTGCTGCTGGGAACTGGTGCCTTCGGCCGACCAGCGGAATCCGGGATGGTCTCATCGGATACCGGGCTGGGGTCGGTCGTACCAAATCTCGTTGACATCCATCAACGGCTCCGACTCGTAGGGGGTGGCGGGAGTACTGCCAGGGGCTGATCCAGCTGGTAGACAACCATTTGAGTGTCTGGGGATGGTGGTGACTGGTAGTACGGCTGCAGCTGATGGGACGACTCCGCCTGTACAAGGTGAACCTGTCCGTGCTGACTGGAGTGCTGGGAGAATCTACCACTGCTGCTCGGATCTCCTCGTGACCGAAGACGGGGCTGAGAAGCCGTCTGTGCCTCCTGGAGACACATGATCTGTGTCTTCAGATCACTCAGCGTCTGTGCCATCTGATCCATCTACGTGATGCCTTGGCACTGCTTCTTCTTTATCAACTCGATCCGGTCCAGCTTCTCGCTAATGATGCCCATGTCTGCGACTGTGGACTCGGCCTGTGAGGCTGCCGCGGACGAAGTGGAAGGACCGACATCGACCCGTGCTATCCTCTGGTACTGTATGGTCTGTGGTTGGGGGCGTCCCTGAGTGTAGAGTCAGGTCTGGGACATCACTGTATAGTTCTTGGCCATCTCCTCGTAGATGGCCCCCAGACCTGATCCTCATCCTTGGCGAAGTAGGAACCGCCACAAGAAGCATTCACCAGGCCCTGCAGCTCTGGTGTCAGCCCGCAAAAGAAGCTCTGAACTAGGTTCGGCTTCGTGATGTCGTGGTGCGGGCATCTGTCGGTCAGCTCTCTGAACTTCTACCATGCCTCATGGAACTGCTCGTTGGGAGCATGGAGAAGTTGCTAATCAGGGTCCTCGCTGCATTGGTCTGCCCGAGTGGATAGTACTTGTTCAAGTACTCGGTGCGGAGCTGCTCCCAGGTGTAAACAAATCTCCCCAAATTCTTCAGCCAGTTGGCTGCTCTGTCTGCAAGGGAGAAGGGAAAAGCAATCATCCTGATGGTGTCCTCGTCCACCTGTCGATCGTGGACGGTGCTGCAGATCATCTCGAACTCCTGTAGATATAGATGGGGCTCCTCAGTGGCAAGCCCGTAGAAGCGGAGGAGAATCTGAAGTGTGTTCGGGGGGAACTTGAAGTCCCTCACGATCGCCGGAAGAATCACCCACCGGTGTGTCAGTGTCGATCTGTGGTTGTGCAACTCCCGCATCGGCCTCGGCTGCTCTGCTGCTGTTGCCGGCTGCTCTGGCTCATCTGGTTGATCTGGGCCTCTCCGTCCCTCGGCTCGTGGCTGCTCTCGTACGGTCCTCAGACACTCCATATCTCTCCTCATCTCCACCATGAAAGCTCCCTGATCACGTATCTGTCTCTGCATGGTCTCGAGGGAAGATAAAATGGTGGTGTTGATCGCACCCTGATCTAGGATATATGTGGTCGTCTCCGGCCTCTGACCCTCGGTGCGCTCCTCGCTGCTGGCCATGGTCTCTGCAAAGGCAAAAGACCCAAACTCAGGCGTTGATAAATCATCTGTCTGCTGTCTCGCATCTGGCACTGATATCTCTAGACTAGTAGAATGGTGGTCAAGGGGGAACAGGGCAGAATCGAACTCGAGTTCGGAGAGCGGGCCTCGACTCTCGCGAACCAACCTAGATGAACGGGCTGGAGTGCTAAAAAGTGGTGCAGCCAGAGGCTGCCTAAGAGACCTCCTGCCCATCATCTTGATCTGATGAGTCGGGCGGATGAGACCTGGAAACACACAAGATGAGCAAACAAACCCCGAGTTCACCTACTCAACGCTGAGCTGAAGACTGTAAGAGTTCGGTCAATTATCTTGTCGATTTTATTTAGGTGGTCATGTCAGGATATCAGAAACATTACGCGAGCTGATAGGAATCCAATCCGCCAACCAAACTGTCCCGTATAAAAGACTGGTAGTTCGGGGCTCGGATATGGTTCTAGCCTAGTATGCGGGTCGCTCTCTCGCTCAATCAAACCAGACAATGAGGGGGTTGCTCTCCCCAAGACAAATTTTTAAGTGAGGTGTTTTTTAGGGTCAAGTGTGTTTAGCAGTCCCAATTTTATAGTTTTTGTTTTTATATATCTTTCAAGCAAACAACGTCTAACGAATTTTTCGGTTCTACTGGTTATTTAAGTCCGAAAACAGGGGGAGAAGATGAAAAAGCCGATGCGTGATGAAATCAATGATGCAAGTAGAGTAAGAAATGCGTACCTAACTCCAGCATTCTACATGCAGAGTGATCCACGCATAAAATAAAGACTGAAATAAAACTACCTATATGATGCACGGGGAAAGTGGCCTTAGATGAAGCAAGTATACACGTGAAGAACAGTAGCCGGGTACTCAAGCCTAAATCCGGAGTCCTGTCTTGGGAGCCACTCGATGTCTGCCACAACGGATCCTGCACGCGCTGTATGTGACTCCTCAAGGCACGTGGACTAGAGCCTAGGTAATCCGACTTTTTCTTATGATTTAATTAATTAAGTTCAATTATCGATCTATAGGTACAAGCAGATAATTAGGGATTGGGCCTTAATTAATTACGTCACAATCAATAAAATCTTAAGCAAAGGCTAAATCCGTGCAAATTAGATAAGTAGAAATAAAAGAAGGGAAAACAAAACCGGCGAAAAACCGCAGTGAGGTCCCCCCAGCACACCGATGCTCGGCGAAACATACCCCGATAAATCACCACAGTCCAAGTCTCTGAGTTCCTGTAATATTACAGATAAATGTCTGAAACTGAAAGTAAACTGAGCTAAACTACATTACTGCTATTTCCACGGCTATTCCGCGGCTCCTGCACTTCGGTTCTCCTCCTCGTGCTCTCCTGTGGCTCCGTATAGAAGAGAGCCGACTCTGAATCCTGCGGTTGCTTTGGCTTCCGAAAAAGCCGCCTCGTTCCTCGGGCCCTCGTAAGAAAGAGAAACAGAGGTGTGTCATACCAAATTATTATAAAATAAGAAAATAATATCAGAGAGAAAAATATCTACATCAATGCACAAAAAGCCGCGAAAAATTGCGAAAAATCTAAAGATTATTAAGCCATGCTCCCCGACAACGGTGCCATTCTGATTACCGAAAAATCGTGAAATCAAGATCCGGGTAAAGGTATAAACTCAAGGGTCGTTGCGACCCGGATCGAGAGACTCGATCAATCAAGAAAAATCAGGAACCACCAAATCGAAAGATAAATCAATTAAATCAAACAATGGTCCTCGCTAGTTTATTAACCTAGTATAACGACCAGGGTCGGACTCAAGGAGCACGAAATGGCCTAATCGGCCTACGAAGTAGTCTAAAGATAAAATAATGAATAAAATGTTTTTGATGAATTTTAATTTTACTTTTTTTTGTTTATATAAGAAAAGATAAGAAAAGTATAAAAGAGCAACTACAACAATTTATTTAAACACTCAAAAATGTTCAGAAAATTGAAATAAAATTATTTTTGTGTTTTTTATATTTTTAGGTGTTTTGTGATTTTATGGGAATTTTATAATTTTTAGTTGATTTTCTAAAAATCAAGAAAGGGGAAACCAGTGGATCAATGTGCAGCCCAGACTTGAAAGGCCAATTAAAAATATATAATTAGCCTATAAAAATCTGAAGACAATTTTTATGAAAAATATATACAAAAACTAAGCTACAGAAAAAGAGTTTGCATTTTTTATTTTTTTATATTTTTTAATGATTTTTATAATATTTTTAGGATTTTAAATTTTTATGGGTTTTATAAATCCAAATGAGCCAAAAATTGGATAGAAACTTAAACACAGCAAAACAAACCCTATTTTTTAGAATTTTTAGAAAAGTTTAATATTTTTCTTTGATTTTCTTTTCCAAACAGTAACAAAAATACATATTTTTGATTTTTTTTAAAAATAGTAAAAATCCACAAAAATATCCAAAAAATTAGTGAAATTTTTACACAGTGGCAGGAGCCACGTATCCTAATTTCACTTGATTTGGATTTGATTTAATATTTTATTCAATACAAACGAGGCACACAGCAAGCAAGGACCTAAATGCAAAGAAACATACTTCTAGGGCCAAATAGTAACAAATTTAAAATGCCCAGGACCTGGACTGCAAATAGCCCAAATAAGCACGAGCAACACAGGTGACTAGCACACAAAAGGGTATAACTGCAATTCTTATTTAAAAAGATGTAAACAGTAACAAGCAGAAAGTTCATGACTAAAAATACAAATAACCCAAGCCTCACGTGTCGATGCACATGTCTCACACAAATAAGGACTAAAATGCAAATAAAATAAACATAGAGTCCAAAGTACAAATTATCCAAAATAAAAACAACTACGAAAAATATTTACAGGACTAAACTATAAATACCAAAAGGACATGGGCATAAGTGAAATTACCCCTTTATTAATGATCCATGGCTTGAAGCGAGCCACGTGTAGGATCTAACAACTGAGACGCGCGGGCTCCTTTTCGATGATGTGCGGCCTGGATCAGATCCTCAGTTGGATCAACGGCAGGAGGCTCCCGCAAATGGACAATGATGATCTAATCTGGGGCGGGAGGCTCGATGGGACGGTATCTGGAGGTCCTCCATGAACTCTTCGCCGACGAGGTTCGTCGGCCCAATGGGCGCGGTGGAGGGCTCCTCCGAAGCTGCTGAGATGGGGAAAAGATCGCCCACGATGATCCGCAGCTCTTGGTATGCTCCGGTGAGGCCGAGAGCATCTGAGATGCTCCGGTGACGAACCACCTGGAGCAGCTGTTCCTGGATGGTTGAGCCTCCGATGAGGCTCTTATGCCATGGTACCTATGACGGGCCGCGGACCTACCCTTGTTATGTTGTCGGATTGACTATTTCGTTGCAGTCGGATATATCCGCGTCGATCAAAAAATTAACCACACAAATCGGTTAATCGTCGAATGAATTAATATGCGGTTTATGTTTGTTTAGCCTGGGAAAGCCCCAGGGTCGACTCAAGGAGGCAAAGGAACAACTCGGGATCAAGTTAGAGTGATTAGATTACGGTTTTCCAAGTGGAATTTTTTGGTATTTTTTATGCAATAAAAATGCCGAATGCAAAATATGAATTGGATTAAATTAACAAGAAAATACTCGACTTAGCCAAATTTAATTTTAATGTCAAGTTAGTTCAATTCAGCCAAGTGATATTTTTCTTAAGAGCCTAATCCAACTATGAATGCAAAATGGATTTTTTTTTGGAAATTTTGGGTTTAAAATGCACAAATGAAAAATGCAAACTTTTTTAGGGTTTTTATGCAATTTTTCATGAAAATGATTTGCAAAAATTATGAAAACTTTATTGGAAGATAAACATGATGAAATTAAGCTACATAATTTTTTTATAATTTTCTGACACTTTTTGATTTTTTTATGAATTTTTTATTGAAAACTGAGTGACTGCGAGTATTTAATTCCTAATAAATCCACAGAATCAAATTATCCCAAGAGATATTTATCTCAAATAGATATTTTAACAAGGAATCCGGGAGACCTGAAATTTTATACAAATCTTAAACGTGGATTTAATTAAAAATCTATTACAGAAATCACTTTAGAATTTATTTTATGCACAAGACAATGCTAAATTGGATGAAATTTGGATTGTAATTAAAGCACAATTAGATGCATCATCTACAATGTTTTTACAATTTTAGAGCAATAAATAACTATGGGCGAATTTCAGAGCACAATTGGGAAAAATATCACTGATTTTCAATCTATGATTTTTAATAAATAATATAGTGCTCAAAAAATGTAAATAAATATTCAGGAAATAGAGATTTAATTGCTCTACAAAATGCTATTTTTTTGATAAAAAAGTGATGCAAAACTATTATCCAAATTATCACTCAAATGCAGGATTGTCTTCGCAATATAGGAATGAAAGAAACGAACTAAAAATGTGCACAGGGGCACTTTTGGAATTTCTAAAACTTGAAATGTCTCAAATGCAATTTTTACAATATAATACACGGCACATGAAAGGGGACGTGGACGGCGACAGCGGCCTTGGAGGGCGGCGCACGGCGTTGACGACGATCATGTACGGGCGATGAGCGCGAGCCTAGGGCGGTGCGGGCCTACACGAAGGGGCGGAGGAGGCGGCGGCCGCCGCGTGCTTGGGTGGCGCGGGCGTTCGGAGCTGGGGTGCGTAGGGGGCGGCCGGAGCTGCGCGATGGGGCTTGAGGCGGCGTGCGCTGCGGCGGTCGCTCGATGGCGCGGGGTGGTGCGACGTCGCAAGGGCGCTGCTGCGGGTGGAGAAGGAGAGCCAGCGGAGTTGGGGAAGGCGTGTGGTGGAGGAGTTGCGCGCGGCGGCGCGATGGTGGTGGTGCTGGAAGGGGGCGGCTGAGGAGGCGGTTTGCTGGAGCGTCTAGGTCTGGCGGCTGAGCGAGGTGCCGCCTGTGCGCGGAAGTAGAGGCGGAACAGTGTACGGAACAGTGTGCGGAACGTCGCTGGAGGGTGGCGGGCGGTTGCGGGCTGCAGGCGGCGTCGGTGGCTGGCTGGAGCGCGTGACACCGGCCACACGCGTGGAGGCAGTTCCTATTTTGTTTTGTTTTTTTTGTTTTTTTTGTAATTTTTTTAAATTTTCTTCATGAACAGGAAATAAAATGTGAATGAACAAGTGGATTGTGAGGTGTATGATGTGATGATGTAGTTTTTAGTATGATGAAATGATGATAAAAAATTACGATGATAATGATGGTGATGAAGGAAATGGTAGGAAAAAATGTGGTGGAAAAAAAGATGAGATGATGTTTGTGAGTGTATGGTGTTTGTGATGATGTTTTGGTGATGAACAATAAGAAAAAAATGTTATATAAAATAAAATGACAAGATGAAGATAGAATACTTACCTGTGGTTGCCGAAGATGGAGCCCCGCGGTGTGCGGCTTCCGTCGTCGCCTCAAGGAGATGGCAGTTGCTCCGAAGCTTGAGCGAATCCGATTGAAATCTCGCGAGACGGCAATGGTGAAGCCGCGGATCTCGCCTGAAAGGTTGTCGTCGCTCAACTTGTCTCCTTCAGCTGTCACCTGTAGGTTGAAGGGGCTCGACCTCTCTTCTCTCGAATCGGCGGATGATGATGAATGGAGGAGTGGAAGAGAATATAAAGAGGAGGGGGAGGAAGTTGGAGAAGGATTGAGAGAGTGGGGTAGTGGGCAATTATTTACTTGGAGTGGAAGAAAAGCAAGGAAAAAGAGGTAAAAAGGAGTAAAATAAATAATATAATAAAATAATATAGTAGGCAACAAAAAATAATTAAAATATCAATAGTAAATTAATAATAAATAATAAATCCGAAAATGATAAGATAAATCCAAATTAATAAAATAATAAAAAATGGGGTGACACGTGTCGGCTCCAGGAGCTCCCACATGTCGCTCCTAAAGAATTCAAAAATTAAATGTAAAGAAAATTAAAAAGAAATAACAAAAGGGATTAAATCAAAAAGTGGTCAACACGAAAGTTTCTTGTATCGACGAGATCTACAACTTTCGTGAAGGGTCAAAAATCAAATGAAATCACCCACATTTTTATCTTTTGCATTTTTTGTCATTTTTAAATAAGAAAAAATCAAAATAAAAAGTGAGAAAATATGAGAAGAATATTTACAACTTAATCTATTTTTTTGGATTTTTAATAATGAAGAAAATAAAATGATAAAATATAGGGGTAAAACGGTCATTATGTACAATGTACAAAAGGGGCCCAAAACCCAAGTTTTGCATATGAGCTCCGATTTTAATGAAATTGGTCTTGTTTCGAAGGTCTCTGAATGTATATTACTTTAAAATGAGTAGACCTAATTCGGAGGTCGTATGAGAGAGATATGTGCATTTTAAGATTCTTGCTTTCAAACTTGGATTGAGGGTTTATTGGTCAATTTTACAAGTTAGTATTTTTTTTAATATTTTTCTTTAATTAGTTTTAGTAATATATGCACTATGGAGTTGATTTATTGGATTTGGAGTTAGTATAAAATATATACAAATAGGGTATTTTAGCTAATATACAGGTGAATATTTACAAGTGAAATTGGCTTCTTATTTTATGCAAATATGATTGCTAAAAATGCAAATATTATGCTTGCATGCATGAATGCTAATTATATAATATAAGTACAAATATGTATCTAATTACTCGGGACCAAAGCTCTATTTTCAACTTTTAAAGTGATGAATCGCAGATTCATCAACCCCCTATACTTAAACCTTACTCGTCCCCGAGCAACTAAAATGAAATGTAAGAGTGAAATGATTTTGGGTTCCATACCAAGGTCATGAACAAAAGTTGAAAATGGAGCTTGACTCGACCTTTGGATTAATTGTGTGGCGGAACCTTATTCGGATCTGAACTTAAGACCTAACAGACTTCAAGTTCCACAAGTCTTCTATTCAAGACGCCTCAACAGTCCGGTCTGAACAAATCCTCAAACGCAAATTTCTGATGACTATGATTCTTACTTGTACTGTGTAAGTGATAAATATCTCTCCACATCAGAAATGGCTCAGAAATAGCCTCCTCTAACAAGGTAACTCTAATTACCTGGTCCAGTAACTCTTTCCCCGAGGAGCGGGGTAATTCCCTTCTAAGTTCAAGTACGACCAGCTCAAGAGGAGGGGGTGGAGAAAAGAATGGACGGTAGCCATTGTAGCTACCTATCCCGGGATGCCTGACCAGTGTAGCCAAGTCATCCAGCTGCAGACTTCTTGCTAGTATACATACTCCGATAGGCAATATATTTTTTTTAGCCTGTCTATTTTTTTGGAGTATTGGAGTTCTTGCATTTTTTTCTCTTTTTTTCTCTTTTTTTTGGAACTATATACAAGATGCAGCGTGTACATCAGGAGTTTTTCCTCTTGAACCAGTAGACTATCCCTCTTTTGAAGCATTATTGCAACCCACAACGTCCTGTCCTCAGACTTCAACACCACCAGACTAGGTTGAGATGCACTACCCTCCTAGAGGAGGACGGATGTTTCCACCCATGTGCTACTCCAAGCTAAAGGATTCTACTTCCTCACCACCTCATCAATGAAGAGCTACGTGCATTGTGCTTGTCCAAGTTAGGTCACTGTCTAAAAGAATCATGCGTGTGCACGAGATATTCTACTTAGACTAATCAAGATGACATGTGAACATAGACTTGCGGACTCAAAGAATTAAGTCACTTGACCTGAGAGATCTTAACTCCAGTTCCTATAAGGTTCCTCTGAAATTAGGTGGATTAAGGTCAAATCAAGCCCATCCTCAATATCTACTCATAACTTGGTTCCGAACCCACTAACTTTTCACCTTGCATATGCAAGATATGAGAGGTAGATGACATGATATATATATGAATGAAATGCAAGACTTTTTCTTTTCAGATGCAGAGATGATGTGCAAGAGTAAATAAGAAGCCTTATTTTCAACACATTTTTTGTATAAGTATACAACAATTTGTATTATTTACGACAAATTTTTAGTTTACACATAATATCCATAGTATACAAGTTTTTTTTGGTATACATCCTATTTTACAACAAATCTTACAAGGGTATTATTTACAAGAATTTTACAACTTTTTATACAAGTATTATACATATAGTACAAAATTATACAATTTTTTTTCAATTTTTACCCACCCCGTAATTATTGCATAATATATATATATATATATATAAATATGCGAAAATACGTGAAAGTACGAGTTATGGATAAAGTATATATGTAATATATACACGCCCCCCTATACTTAGCGTGTGCTATGTCCTCAGAGCACGAAAAGCTATGAAAAAGACATAGCTCGTGCTAAGCGTAGAGAGCTAAAATTATAAAATGTATAGAAGTCTCTCCACCCCCCTATACTTAGGCTCTGGCAGTCGAAGTGTAGAAGAAGATCAAAAATGGGGCGGACGAGGGCAAGAGAGGAAATGGATGAGTATATACATGGCGGGCATCAGTTCCCCCTATACTTTGGCTCTGGTCAGCCTAAGTATAGGTCAGGAGTGAGTATGAGGACCGATGTGATCTGGAGGATATACAATGAATAGATGTGGGTCACTCTCTCCCTATACTTAGGATCTGGTTATCCTAAGTATAGTCATAAAATGAAATGATATGGAGCCGGGGCGAGTGATTCGAATCACTGGGAAGGGAGGGAAAGAAAATATATACAAGAAAGAGTGAGAATGTACAAGGATTAAGAAGGTTTGTGACGAACCTTCTTACGGACGCGAGGAGGTGGATAATATACATATGTGTCGCTGTAGGAACCGTCCTCAGATGAATAATAGTGAGGTGTAGGGATCGTCCAACGAGGGTCGACACACGGATGCTTGCTTAGATATGGCTTTAGAACAGCCGAACTGAGCTCACTCATATAAATCACCTTATCCGGACCAGATGAGGACTCCTCAGAAAGTTCCTTCTCCGGTGTGTTGAAGGAGCTTTCTTAGTCGGTTTTCTAGAACATGAATCATTGAGAGGGAGATGAGAGCGACGCGCCTTGAGAGGTTCGGGGGAACTTTTCAAGGAATCAATTCTCGACTTCCTCTCACTAGATAGTCGACTAGAAGATGGAGCAACCGTGTTTTTATGTGGAGTTAATTTACTCATGGTTGTTTCCTTTGAAGGTCCAGAACGTGGTATGGTGCTGACCATGGGTTCCTCATCAGACGAGTCACCATATAGATTGTAATATTCCTGAAGGGTCAGCACATGTCTCGGGAAGGTGCTAGTGGTCTCAGTTGGCTTGGCATTATTGGGCTCTTGTGTCGGATCATCAAAATAGTCAAGGCAGTCAACAAAGGTCATGTCCGACTTAATGATAGCTTTTGATTGTGAGTCCTCCTTAGAAGTTGTCTTGGTGGCGGTGCAAGCAGTTGATGAAGTGAAGATGTGGGAAGTCTCAGAACCAACGGTCGTCCGAATAGTCGGTTTCTCAGGTGTAGCGGAGAGGTGGGACTCATTTACCTCTTGATGGTCACGACTGTTAACGGATGTGTGGGTCACCTTAGAGTAAAGTGTATCAAAGAATGGGTGAGGTCAGAGTGCTCCCAATGCTGAAAAATCGATCTCCCGAGTCTCGCAATCTATAATCACCTTAGTTGAGGCTAAGAACGGCTTCCCGAGAATAATCGGAGACTGGGTGAACTCTCCTCGGTGCTCAATGTCAATGACTGTGAAGTCCAGCTTGAGTAGAGCACCTTGGAAAGTAATGATGACTGAAATGTTTCTTCTCGCCCGTTTGATAGATCGATCAACTAGCTGAATGATCTCTCTTGACTTTCTGATTGGCCTGAGTTTAAGCTTGTCAAACACAGAGGTCGGGAGGATATTTATCGGAGAGTCATCATCGATTCTTGCATGGGTAAAGATAGTGTCTTTGATTTCACATTCAACCCTAAGCAACTGCTTCACTCTGCGGCTCTTGGTCTTTCTCCCCATCTCCAAGGAGGTGGCCATAGACACTATGTGTCTTTCAGTCCTTGTTCTCTTAGTACCCGACCTCTTGGGCATCAATTTACTCTTTACAAATCTCTTGAGGTCGGGGAAGTGATCTATGGCCTTTATTAAGGGAAGTTTAAAGATCAATTCCTCATCATGTGCTTCCCTTAGGGTAGAATCCAATTTTTTTAAATCATTTTCATTTTCAATTTTTATGTGGGTTTTTGGTTTTTCAATTTTTTGGTGTTTTTGATGGATGAACGACCCAACTCTAGATTGAAGGGTAAGAAGTTAGCATAAGAGGGAGATAGAATGGACTCCAGTTGTACATGATGTATGGGTTCCCTAATGTTTGCTTTGTTTTCAACATCAGATCCACTTTCTTCTCCACTTTCATGCCTAGGCTGGCAGAAATTGAGTGCAATATTTCCATGACATCTCTCAACTTGTTACCAAATGATTCATTTTTCTTAATAAGTCTAGAGATGTCATCCTCCACAAAATTCTCATGACAAATCATGGGAGAGTTCTGCTCAAGTGGAGGATACTGCTGAGATATTTGGGTCTCATACTCAACATACCTATACTCTGACATGTAATGCTGGGTCGAGTATGGACCATCCAAATGACAAATACTGGTCGGAGCCTCATATGATGAAACGAGGACTGATAAGTCTAGATCATGAGTCCAATCTTGTGAATGTATAGGCTCTCCGAATGAAGGCAGGTTAATGGAAGCTTGATCACTAAAGTCAATCAAGTCTGGGAAATTATGATGTTCATACCTCTCTATTCGGGTTGTTTGATCGACCAAGTTATGCCCTAAGGTCATGTCGGGATGTGTATATGTAAATTGTTGTATGATCCCTTCAATATGTAGGGGCATATAATTTTGTCAATCATCTGTCTCAGCCGTGGCTTGCTCTTCATTCGATTCTTTGATTCCTGCAAGCTCTCGAGAGTAAGGACAGTCAGCTCAAGGTGGAAGTGGATCGGGAGTATTAGAATATG
This sequence comes from Ottelia alismoides, assembly GCA_037367405.1. Classification (NCBI taxonomy): domain Eukaryota; kingdom Viridiplantae; phylum Streptophyta; class Magnoliopsida; order Alismatales; family Hydrocharitaceae; genus Ottelia; species Ottelia alismoides. The sequence goes on along the minus strand of JAZKJV010005335.1, from coordinate 79,811 downwards.
GAGTAGGTGAGAAATGCGAAGAAGTGGGGAAGTCAGTCGAAGTTCTGACTTCATAATTGGGTTGAGGTGGAACCGACCATGGGTAAGAGTCTCCCGTGGATGGAAGAGGATACATGGAAGAAGGAGAATGTGAAGATGAACGGTATATGGTCAAGGAGGAATGACCAGAGGTCACAGGGTATGGGGACCAATATCCCGACATCTTGAAGAGGCAATGATGAATGTAAGTAGGTTGAGGTAGAAAATGTGCAATTACAAAGGATAACACACACGGACAGACATAAAGACAAACGCAAGAGCAAACCCTGAGTTCACACTCAACACGGTGAAGGACCCGAAACTGAGTCCGATCAGTCTGGGGTTGATTTTAAGTGTGAATTTTTAGACAAGTAGCAAAGGTTACGCGGCCTATACGGGAGTCGGCTAAAAAGCCGAATGTGTCTCCCCTGTTTAACCTGTCGCCTTAGATACCGACGTCCTTCCTTTCTTCGCTTCTATCCCAAGTTGATGGATTCAAAGACCAGGCCCCTATCTATCTGCAAGTAGGCGGAGGCTGACAAGGCTGGAACTTCGCCCCAAAGGGTTACTAGCAGCTTGTCGCGGAGTATCGCTGGTTCACCCCTGACTACCCGCGAACAGGCGGAGGCTACTTGGTACTAGTCAGTGAATCTAAAAATATTCAACTCGTGATATTTGCTAGGATCAGTTAGCCCGTGATATGGAAGGCGGGGATTTGGGCTCTGCCTTAAGGTGTTCACACACACGCAAGTACACTTACTCAGCCTGAAAACAAGGTCGGGGTTACTCTCCCGCAAACAAGGGTTAATTTTAGTCAATTTGTTGGTCCAATTTTTAGAGATTAGTTATCACTGATATTAATCCACACAAGAAATCACGTCTACCGTCCAGTCCCAATTCCTTTATCCTAGGTTAGATAACCGAGAGAGAGAGAGAGAATCGGAAAAAGTCAATGCAATCGAGAAAACGATGATGAATGCTTGAGTAAGAAAACTTAAAGTGCCTCCAGCTCTCTACAATGCAGGATGCAGTACTGAATTGAAATTTTTACACTAAATGCAATGCAAGCGATGAAAATCCGCTCCTAGATAGGCAGTTCTATTAGCGAGTGTAGAACAAATTAATTTGATTAGATCATCGGTCTAAGTGCGTTTTTTAAGTTATGTGTGGTCCTAAAAAATTACGAGCACAAGCAAATCCTAGAGTGGCTCGAGGAGCCGCTAGTGCAAGTCTAGTCTAGAAATTCAATCCACATAGCAGACGGGAACACGATTCCACTATTTTTACACGCGCGAGAACCCAAGCGGGAACCACTGTAATAGCAGACACTTTTTTTTAAGTTACAGAAATATTTTTGAGGTCCAACAGCCGACTTGATCCAATCGAGATGCGTCGACTTCAAGAAAGCCTCTCCAAGTCCACCGGGCTCTCAGATAAAAAGATATAAAAATGTCAGAAAGAGATATATACAAAAATGATTAGAAAAATAATTTAAGAAGAAATGGATAATTACAATGCGGCTCGGGGGTCAGACTACCTGAGTGAATGGAAAATGTAAATCTAATTTTTCTAAAGTGATCCTATGCCGTTTGCCTCCCCGGCAACGACGCCATTTGACGGGCCGCGGACCTATCCTTGTTATGTTGTCGGATTGACTATTTCGTTGCAGTCGGATAGATCCGTGTCGATCAAAAATTAATCGCACAAATCGATTAATCGCCGAATGAATTAATATGTGGTTTATGTTTATTTAGCCTGGGCAAGCCCTAGGGTCGACTCAAGGAGGCAAAGGAACAACTCGGGATCAAGTTAGAGTGATTATATTATGGTTTTCCAAGTGGGATTTTTTTGGTATTTTTTTATTCAATAAAAATGGCAAATGCAAAGTAAGAATTGGATTAAGTTAACAATAAAATACTCGACTTACTAAATTTAATTTTAATGTCAAGTTAGTTCAATTCAACCAAGTGATATTTTTCTTAAGAGCCTAATCCAACAATGAATGCAAAATGGATTTTTTTGGAATTTTTGGGTTTAAATGCACAAATAAAAAATGCAAACTTTTTTAGGGTTTTTATGCAATTTTTCATGCAAATGATATGCAAAAATTATGAAAAATTTACTGGAAGATAAACATGATGAAATTAAGCTACACTAATTTGTTTAGAATTTTCTGACACTTTTTGATTTTTTATGAATTTTTTACTGAAAACTGAGTGACTGCGGGTATTTAATTCCTAATAAATCCACAAAATCAAATTATCCCAAGGGATATTTATCTCAAATAGATATTTTAACAAGGAATCCAGGAGACTTGAAATTGTAAAAATCTTATACGTGGATTTAATTAAAAATCAATTATAGAAATCACTTTAGAATTTATTTTATGCACTAGACAATGCCAAATTGGACGAAATTTGGACTGTAATTAAAGCACAATTAGATGCATCATCTACATTTTTTCACAATTTTGAGAGCAATAAATAACTATGGGCGAATTTCAGAGCACAATTGGGGAAAATATCACTGATTTTCAATCTCTGATTTTTAATAAATAATATAACACTCAAAAAAATATAAATAAATATTCAGGAGATAGAGAATTTCTCTATAAAATGCTATTTTTTGATAAAAAATTGACGCAAAACTATTGTCCCAATTATCACTCAAATGCAGGGTTGTCTTCGCAATACAGGAATGAAAGAAACAAACTAAAAATGTGCACATGGGCACTTTTGGAATTTCTAAAACTTGAAATGTCTCAAATGCAATTTTCACAATATAATACAAAATGAAATTGGACCTTCTTGGTGTGCTAGGGCACACGACACATTAAAGGGGATGTGGGCGGCGACAGCGACCTTGGAGGGTGGCGCCCGGCGTTGACGACGATCACACACGAGCGGAGGAGCGCGAAGACGGGCGGCGCGGGTCTGCACGAAGGGGCGGAGGAGGCGGCGGCCGCCGCGTGCTTGGGCGACGCGGGCGGTAGGAGCTGGGGCACGTAGGGGGCGGCCGGAGCTGCGCGATGGGGGCTCGAGGCGGCGCGCGCTGCGGCGGTCGCTCGATGGCGTTGGGTGGCACGGCGCCGCAAGGGCGCTGCTGCGGGCGGAGAAGGAGAGCCGGGGGAGTCGAGGAAGGCGCGTGGTGGAGGCGTTACGCGCGGCGGAGCGATGGTCGTGGTGCTGGGAGCAGATGGCTGGAAGGGGGCGACTGAGGAGGGCGGTTTGCTGGAGCGTCCAGGTCTGGCAACTGAGCGAGGTGCCTCCTATACGCGGAAGTGGAGGCGGAACGGCGTGCGGAATGCCGCTGGAGGGTGGCGGCCGGTTGTGGGCTGCGGGCGGCGCCGGTGGCTGGCTGGAGCGCGTGACACCGACCACGCGCGTGGAGGCAGTTCCTGTTTTGTTTTTTTTATTTTTTTGTAATTTTTTTCTTGTGAATAGGAAATAAAATGTGAATGGACAAGTGGATTGTGAGGTGTATGATGTGATGATGTAGTTTTTGGTATGATGAAATGATGATAAAAAATTACGATGACAATGATGGTGGTGAATGAAATGGTGGGAAGAAAATGTGGTGAAAAAAAGATGATATGATGTTTGTGAGTGTGGTGTGTTTGTGATGATGTTTTGGTGATGAACAATAAGAAAAAAAATTGTTAGATAAAATAAAATGACAAGATGAAGATAGAATACTTACCTGTGGTCGCCGAAAATGGAGCCGCAGTGTGCGGCTTCCGTCGTCGCCTCAAGGAGATGGCGGTTGCTCTGAAGCTAGAGCGAGTCCGATTGGAATCTCGCGAGGCGGCAATAGTGAAGCCGTGGATCTCGCCTGAAAGGTTGTCGTCGCTCAACTTGTCTCCTTCAGCTGTCACCTGTAGGTTGAAGGGGCTCGACCTCTCTTCTCTCGAATCGGTGGATGATGGTGAATGGAGGAGTGGAAGAGAATATAAAGATGAGGAGGAGGAAGTTAGAGAAGGATGGAAAGAGTGGGGTAGTGGGGAGTTATTAACTTGGAGTGGAAGAAAAGTAAGGGAGAAGAGGTAAAGGGGAGTAAAATAAATAATATAATAAAATAATATAGTAGGCAACAAACAATAATTAAAATATCAATAGTAAAATAATAATAAATAATAAATCCGAAAATAATAAAATAAATACGAAATTAATAAAATAATAAAAATGGGGTGACACGTGGCGGCTCCAGGAGCTACCACATGTCGCTCCTAAAAAATTCAAAAATTAAATGTAAAGAAAATTAAAAAGAAATAACAAAAGGGATTAAATCAAAAAGTAATCAACATAAAAGTTGCTCGTCTCGACGAGATCTACAACTTTCATGAAGGGCCAAAAATCAAATGAAATCATCTGTACAAAATGTATTTTTGGGCGGTACCTTATATGTATAAAATACCACATTTTTATCTTTTGCATTTTTTGTCGTTTTTAAATAAGAGAAAAATCAAAATAAAAATAGAAAAAATATGAGAAGAAAATTTACAATTTAATCTATTTTTTTGGATATTTAATAATGAAGAAAATAAAATGATAAAATACAGGGATAAAACAGTCATTATGTACAATGTACAAAAGGGGCCCAAAACCCAAGTTTTGCATATGAGCTTCGATTTTAATGAAATTGGTCTTGTTTAGAAGGTTTCTGAATGTATATTACTTTAAAAGTGAGTAGACCTAATTCGGATGTCGTACGAGAGAGATATGTGCATTTTAAGATTCCTGCTTTCAAACTTGGATTGAGGGTTTATTGGTCAATTTTACAAGTTAGTATTTTTTTTAATATTTTTTTAATTAGTGTTAGTAATATATACACTATGGAGTTGATTTTATTGGATTTGGAGTTAGTATAAAATATATACAAATAGGGTATTTTAGCTAATATACAGGTGAATATTTACAAGTGAAATTGGCTTCTTATTTTATGCAAATATGGATGCTAAAATGCAAATATTATGCTTGCATGCATGAATGCTAATTATGCAATATAAGTATAAATATGCATCTAATTATTCAGGAACAAAGCTCTATTTTTTAACTTTTAGAGTGATGAATCGCAGATTCATCAACCTACACAGGAAACAAGAGGGGTCGATGGCAAATTGCCTCGACCCTTTAGCGGGCGAAGGGGGGTGTCGAAATGAGGCGGAGCGGGGGTCTCCTGCGAAGCGACGGTGGAGGAGACCTGAGATCATGCTCCGAGTTGAGTCAGGGTGATCGGAGGTGCGAAGAATGTGGAGCGAGGTCTCGTGAAGGTGAATAAGGGGTCGGGTGATCAAATGGATGATCGGAGCTAGGTGAATCGGCCGGTGGTGCAATTTGGGAAAATCGGAAATTAAGCTAACCTAGGGGATGTTAAGGCTACCTGGTGGCTGTAATCGACTGTGCTGGAGATCAGGGAGCTCCTGGGGTCGTCGCCTCGATGGCTCGTCGAGGCCAGAGGCTCAAGCTCGCTCCGTGGCGAAGCACGGCGGCGAAGATCGCCGGATCAGTGGCTGCTGCCCTCGAATCCTCGCTGCGACACCCTCCCTCGATAGCTGTCACTCTAGGAAGAAGAATGGAGGTCCTGGGACTGGAAGGATATGGCCAAAGATGCGTGAAATGTACGGCAGAAGAGAGTCTTTATAGTGCTAGGGGTCCGGCAAGATGGAGGTCGGGCGAGTGAATCGGAACTCGGATCCCTAGGCAAATCCCCGAGCGAGGGTCTTGGATCAATCGACGATAATCGGGCTCGGGGTTTTAGGAAATGGGAGGCGGATAAGATTGGGAAAATTTGGAGAAGTCAGGTCAAAAACCCGATCCGCCTGGAAGAGGTCCGCGGGGGAGGGAAAACGGGGGTCAACAATCCCCCGTGGACCAATAGGAAAATTCCATTTTTTAATTATTTGTAAATTCATTTAAAATTAGTAAATTATTTTATTTTAAAAAAAGTTTAAACATGAAAAATGTTTATTATTTTTCAAATTATTTTTGTGATTTTTATTTATTTTTTTAAAAAATAAATGACGTATGTACGTTATATTATTATTATATATAGGTATATGTATATATGTATTTTTGAATTTTTATTTTTGTATGATTATTTCGATTTTATATTTTATTTATTTATATCATAAAATTTGGAATAAAAAGGTATTTTTATTTTATTTTTATGATTTATTTACATTAGTTAAATAAATATATCTATGTACATATGTACATGGTATATACAATGTGGGAAATGACTTTTATTATTTTTCTTTTTATTTTTATTTTTCTGATTTTTATTTTATTTTTATAAATATGTACAAAATATGAGAAACACCTTTTTATTTTTATTTGAGGAAAATATAATTATTTATATACATGGGTGTTTGTGCAAGCATGATTGACCTTATCTCCCTCTACATAGTTTCTTTTGCGGTCAGGCCCATGCTGAGCCCTCCCTTAGGATTAGGTCACTCAATATTTATTCTAAATATTTCCTTCTTTTTTATTTCTTTATTCTTTTATTTTTACACAAAAACATACTAATTATAAATAATTACATGATGCATGTATTTTGATAATTTATGAGATTTACAAATATTTACATGGTATTTTGCCAAGATTTCTAGCTAAAATAAAGGAATAAAGAGTGATGGATGGGGATTCATCAGGGAACACATGATTATTTCTGCAATATACCAATAAATAAACAAATATAGGAAGGACTAACTTAAAATTACCAAAAGCTCTGAGGGTGCTGCAAATTTGCAAGAGGGTAACTGGACTTCTATGCAAATACGTGAAACTCCAAGGGATTTTCTGCAATTTCCCCAGGGTCACGTATGTAGCACGTGACCGTGGGAGGAGGCTGACGTCGTTCCCCCAATGCACGTGCGGGGCACATATGTGGGTGCCTCGGGCCTCATGCCTAGCGACTGCGGATGGCGAGAACGGTGGAGGGTCGGAGCTGGGCTTCTGCTGCGATCGATGGCGGTCGGGTGCTGGTGTTTCCAGTGGAGGAGGCACTGGCGGTATGAGGCTTCATTGACGGTGGCGAAGGCGTAGCGGGCCGATGAGGCTTAGAGGTGTTGTCGAGAAGAGAAGGATCTGGTCGCTTCTGGATGGCGGTGTCCCGACTGAGTACGTCGGTGTTGGCGATGGAGTGTCGAACGGTGAAGTTGAAGTCGTTGCTGGCGATTGTTGTGAAGCAGAGGTTGACGACGAAGGTTGAAGATCTTGTTGGCGTCGAAGAAGAACTTGGCTCGACGGGATGAAACCCGAAGCAAGGCACTAACGACGGGGAACACCGTGATGCGTCAAGGTAGAGTGATCTTGGATCTCGCCGTCAGTGTAGGTTCGCTAGGTTGTCACCACTGGCGAGGCCTTGACGATTTAGGTATATCGACGGATGGGGGACAATGCGGCTGGTGGCGCTTCTGTTATAGTGGGTAACGGGGGCCGATGAAGGAAGGTCTACGGAGATCAATTGGGAATACTAACGAAGATTTGAGGGAGAGATTCGATTGGATTCGACGAGGGTAAGTGGAGGAGATCGCGGAGTCGGAGATGGAAGGAGATGGCCGGGATTCGCGGCGGAGATTCCGCAAGGTGAGGCGGCATAGATTGGGAAAGAAAGGGGAGGGAGATAAAGAGAAGTGGTCATCCGATCGACCGAGATCATACGACCACGATTGTGACACATGGCGACAAGAGGGGATTGGGTGGAGCAGGTGCAGGGCACGTGCTTGGTTGGCACGTGCATTGCTTTTTTTTTATTTCAAGCTTAGTTTGGATTTAGATTTTTACGTATTTTAATAAAACTTTCATCAAAGAAGATAAATGAAAAAGAAATAAAATAAGTTAATTATGTACATAAAATAATAGGTCAAAAACTGCTAAAATATAAAATGTACAAAGGAGGTCCAAAACCCAACTTTCACATATGAACTCCGATTCACTTGACTTAGTCTTGTTTTGAAGGTAATTGAATGTACATTAGTTCAAAAGTGAGTAGGATCAAATCGGACACTGGATGAGGAAGATATCAAGATTTTAGTCCGAAAATCCTAGAACTAGGGTTTGGGTTTTTGATCCACTTATTAGGGTTAGTGATTTTTTTGTATTTTTCATCTATTCTTGTTAGTATATGTACACAATGGAAGTGGTTTTGGGTCTGGAGTTAGCATGAATTAGTTAAAAATCGGGGAAGTTAGGCTATTTACATGTCGATTTTGGATGGGATTTTTGGCTTCTTATTTTTGTGTGAAAATAAGTGATAAAATGCAATTATTATCAAAACATGCATGAAGTCTAATTATGCAGAATAAATGAAGAAATGACAATGATTTTGAGGGCTTTGAGCTTAATTAATGACTTTTAGAGTGATGAATCTGAGATTCATCATTGGGTTGAGTCCATTCCTGCCCAAACCACAAATGCTATGACTGTTTGCAAATTTTTGAGGAAGAATATTATTTCACGGTTCGTGGTGCCTAGAGTTTTGATATCTGACGGGGGGGTCTCACTTTATCAACGACAAGGTAAAGGCCCTTGCTAACGAGTTCAACATAGATCATCGAGTAGCTACTCCATATCGTCCTCAGACTAATGATCTTACTAAAATATTGAACATGGAGATCAAGACGATACTATAGACGGTAGCTCGCCCAGACCGAAAGGATTGGTCACAACATTTGGACTCGATCTTGTGGGCATATCGTACTTTCTTCAAGACTCCTTTGGGTACGTCTCCTTTTCGTCTCGTTTATGGTAAGCCTTGCCATTTACCCGTGAAAATCAAGCATAAGTTACTATGGGTTGCCACTGAGATATTTTTGGATCCAGAGAGTATAGGAGATCAAAGGAAGGTGAAATTGGCAGCCCTGGAAGAGCATAGAGATACAACCTTCTCGAGTAGCCTATAGTATAAGGAGTTAGTGAAGATATGGCATGATTCTCACATCAGTCATAAGCAGTTTGAGCATAATCATATAATATGGTTATTCAATGCCAGGCTTAGATTATTTCCAGGGAAATTGAAGAGTAAGTGGAAGGGACCATACTTGGTTCGAAAGGTGCATGACAAGGGTAGTATCGACATATCCGAGATGTCATCTGAGTCCACCATTCGTGTTAACGATCAGTGCCTAAAGCCATATCTAGATCATGATCCGTTGATTGTTGACGTTGCCCCTATTCATTTTACATGAGATGTGGTCTTTGACATACATCATTTGCATATCATGCCTGATTATCAATGTCTTCCACCCTTGTATAGATCCAAATGTCCATATCATATCATTCTTTTATCTCACATCCCTTCTGCATCTTATGATTATGCTATACTTAGGGTGTACTTTACCCTAAGTATAGGAGGGTATCAGATTATTGATTATTCTTTTGATTCTTTTTACCTTTGTTTTGCTGCCTATACTTAGGGAAATTTTACCCTAGGTATAGGGGAGGTAGATCCTGTAAATTTGAACCCTTGCTTTCCCCCTTGTGTACAATCTTCTATAATTAGGATTACTTGATCCTAAATATAGGGGGGATCACTGACTTCTATTCATTCTATTATTTTATTCGTCGTTGTAGTATAGCCCTTCTTTTTACTTCCCAATACTAAGCACGAGTTCTATCTTCTTCATCGCTCTTGGATCACTCTGAGGACATCGTTCGAGCTAAGTATAGGGGGTGTCGTATATATTACATATATATGTTGGCCATAACTCGTACTTTGTGTGAGTGTGTTAATAGATAAAATGGTTGAAATCTACCACTTAAAAATCACAAAAATTTTAAAAAATTTCTTGTACGTAAAATTCTTTCTTGGACACATGTCTATTTATAATTTTTTTGTAAAAATGTTTGTAAAAATATTTTGCTTGTAAAGAGTTTATACATAATTTTGTATCAAAATCATGTATATAGTACAGAATTTTTGAAAAATGTTTGAAAAATTCAAAGTTTGCAAAAATTCTTGTGCAAATATCTGTAAATAGTTTGCAAAACTTCTGCAACCATGCATTCAAACGTTTTCAAAAAAATTGCACGAAAAGATTTTTGTATATATACTTGAATATTCTTCTGAATCATAATTGACATTCAAACTAGTCTAGAATTAAATTAGAAAATGGAGCTTGGTTAAGATGTTAATCCACCTAATTCTTAGAGGAACCTTATAGGATTTGGGGTTAAGACTTTTCAGGTCTATTTGGGATTTAATTCTTTGAGTCCACTAGGCTATGTTCACATGTCATCTTAATGAGCCTATGTAGAACACTTAACAATGCACGCATGACTCTCACAGACAATGGCTTTACTTGGACCAGCACCTTATACATAGCTCTCCACGGAGAGGGGGTGAGGAGGAAGAATCATTTGGCTTGGGGTAGCATACAAGGGTAGTACTTCTAGGCGGAACCTCTTGTCTTCCTTTAGGGAGGGATGTGCACCTTAACTTGATCTAGCGGTATTGAGGTCTAAAGACAGGAATTGTGGGTTGCAATAATGCTTCAAAAGAGGGATAGTCTACTGGCTCAAGAAGAAAAAGTCCTTATGTATATGTTGCACTATGTAGATATGTTGTACATATGCACATAAAAAAGGTGCAAAATCAAGAAACACCAAAAAAGTGGACATGCCTGATTAAAAATAAAATACATCTTGGAATGTATATAGCCAAATAAAGCGAAGCCTATGTATTACAGCTTCTCATGTCATGAAGCATGCAGCGGGAGACTTAGCTACACTAGTTGGGCTCCCAGGGATACATGACTGTACTGGCCATGTTCCATTCTCTTCTTTCCCCCTCTTCTTGAGCCAGTTGCACTTGAACTTAGAAAGGAATACCCTGCTCCTCAAGGAAAGAGCTGCTAGACTGAGGAATTAGTTATCTTGTTGAGGGAGGTTGTTTCTTTGTCATTTCTGAGGTGGGGAGCTACATATCACTTACACAATATAAGGAAATATTCATAGTCATTCTAGTTTGTGTATGTAGACTTGTTCTGATCTGGATTATTGAGGAGTCTTGACCATAGAATGGTGGAACTTGGAAGTTGTTAAGTCTTAAACTTAGATCTCAATAAGGTTCCGACAAACTAATAATCCAAAGGTCTGACTGAGCTCCATACTTCAATTTAATGAAAAAAATTTTAATAATCAAACTTGATTCTCCTTCCTTTTCTTTTCTTTCTCTTTTCACTTCAATTTCAAATAAGTGTTTGCCAAGGGACTAGCAAAGGTAAAGTATAGAGGGGGGTGATGAATCGTAGATTCTCACTCTTTATTCTTTTATTTTAGATATTTATCTTGGAAAAAACATCATGTAAATAGGTGTAAATACAATAACATATCATTCAGCATGCGTATATTAATATTGCATAATTAGCATGTATTTGTGTAAAAATAAAAAAATAAAGGAAAAGAAAAAGGAAGGAGGTATTTAGAATGAACCCTAGGAGAAGGTCGAGCCTTGACCTGATTGCCAAGTAAAATAAGTAGATAGGGCCCACTTTGTATTGTACATATTACTTATGTGTACAAATTATTATTTTTACCTCCTTATATATAGTTCTAGTAATAATACAAAAAGAAAATAAAAAGCAGAAAAATTAAATAAAAAGAGAAATAAAATCTCCCTTTCGTTGTACACATGTATATACACCCCACTCACTATTTAATATGTAACTGCAAATAACTCATAAAAAATAAAATTATTTTGTACTCCTAAAATTATATTAAAAATAAATAAAATATAAAAATTAGGGTATTTATGTAAAAATAACAAAATAAAAATAATTATACATAATACATAGGTATATTATACCTGTATATAACACTATATATTGTATATACACTACTTTATTTTTCATAAAAATAATTAAAAATATAGAAAAATTCCTTGAAAAATAATAAACATTTTCCATTTTATTCATTTTCTATTTAATTTCATTTATTATTTCTTATGTAATTATCTTTATTTTTCTCCTCTGTTTTGTCATGTAGAGTATTTTGTCTCCATTCTAGGCTGACTCTGATTGGTCCACCACGAATCGTTGACTCTGATCAATTGGTCCCCTCGGACTCCCTTCCTTGTCGAGTCAAGTTTCGCCCGAATTTCTCCAATTTCTCTAGACCCGATCCAATATCCTCTTTGCCAAAATATTTGCTCCGGAATGAGGGTGTGGATCCCTACCCCTCGCCCGATGATCCCTTGCTGGATTCGTGCCTCAATTCGCAGGCGCTTCCCCCATCTTCTTGGACCCTCACACCTATATAACCTGCACCTCCCCCTTCCTTTCCTCCACCGTTTGGCTGCACCACCACCTCCTGCATACGGCCTACCTTTTCCTAGAGTGATAGCGAGTGAGAGGGAGGGCATGGGAGGCTTTTGGAGCGTGCTAGCCCTAGGTCTGGCGAGGTGCGAATCTTAGCTCCGTCGTAAGGAGTAGAGCCTCTGGCTGCGCCAGCCATCGAGGCTACAACCACCGTAGACTGTCATCTGCAACCCCCAGGCTTGTTTTTCCACATTCAGGTACCTTCTTTACCTTTCATTTCCATTCGAATCCATCATACACCCAAGAAATAGAGCATCTCTGACATCCTCTTTTCATTCCTTGTTTCCCTATCCTTCGACGATACTGTGCCTCGCCTCGACTCCCTATCACTTCTACATCCGCTCCGCAACCCCCACGTACCTCCCGCCATCGGTTTGGAGCCCCGCTTAGGTCGAATCCTCCACTCACCGGAGACATACTCATTCACCCCCACCTTACGTTCTTGGGTATTAGTGACACTCCAACCCGTGTCGGAACCACCCTCCGAGCAAGACCCTTCCTCCTATAGGGTTGGAGCGCATCGAGATCTCATCTGGAGGTCAAGGACACCACAAAGGAGCTCCAGGTCGACCAAGCATCCCTAGGGCCTCCTGCTCGGTCCTGGGACCTTCTGAGCCCTCCTGCAGCTGCAGAACATCATCGTCGACCTCTTCCACACTTCAGAAGCTCGTGAGGACGTCGAAGACGCGTACTATCGTCGATCGAAACTCGCTCCCGATGAGTTCTTCCCCGTTCTTCCAGACGTCTCTCCCATCGTCCGATTGAAGGTCGTCCCAATTCTAATCCGAGTCCTTCATCTACGGGAGGCCTTCCACCGTCAGATCCATCTAAGGATCTCATCTGCGCCCTCCATCGTCGAAGTGATATCCATGCAGCCTAGCCGTCAGATCTTAAGTGGAACCACCTCGACCGTTGAATCGTGCCCAATAAGGGGTAATTTATCCTTACACCCCTCTTTGTTTTGTCTTTATTGTTCAGTCGTGTAAATATTTCTCGTAGTTTAAATTAGTTTGGTTATTTTGCATATGGACCATGGTTGTGATTGATATTTGCATTTCAGTCCTATTTGATAAGCTCGCGTGCCGTCTTACGTGATTCTATGGTGTATTTGCATTATTTACCTTGAACTTAATCTGTGTTATGTTTTGAATGATAGTTTTCTGAGATTTGCATATTATATATATATATATATATCCCCTTGTACATGGTAGATTGTGTATGTGCGCTTATTCTCTGCTATTTTGCATCATTCACCCTGAGTTTTTTGTGTTATTAATTGGCTTGCGAGTTTTAATATAATTGCAACTAGGTCCCTGCGCACTGCATCTCTTTTTTAACTAAATAATTATCAAATTAAGTCCAAAATTTGTGTAAATAATATCGTTAGCTCCTGGTAACATGTATTATTTATTGTGATTTTTAGGATTATTTTTGTTGAGTATATTATTTTCTAAAAATCAAAAACCACTAAAAAACTCACTATCTATTTTATAAAATACATAAAAATTATAAAAATTATTTGAAAAAACCAAATAAAATTAATTTTTGTTTGTTTATATGTGTTTTGCCTTCAATAGAATTTTTGCTTTGGAAACCAACCTAAAAAACCCTAAAAATTATAAAAACTCATAAGAATCGTTAAAAATTCTAGCAAAAATCAGAAACATAGGATTTTAGTTCCTGTTGGTAGCATCTTCTTCATACTTCCCCATAAAATTCATATCCATGACATTAGGATACTTTAAATATTTTTAATTTGTAATATTATCCTAGTTGTATATTGTTTTACTGTTTTGCCCTTATTTGATTTTTATAAAATCATATAAAAATGAGAAAACCCCATAAAATCATCAAAAAATACTTAAAATTTGAAAAATATAAAAAATTTTGTTTTTGAATTTTGAGCATTTTTTACCTTAAATAAAAATTAAAAAGGCTTGACTTGTGTGCTTTATTTCTTTATTCTCTTGCTTGCCTTCTTTAACCAAAAACAATAAAATTTTGCAAAATTAAAAATTAACAAAAATATACATTTTCTTCCATGATTACCAACTACTTCGTAGGTTTTACTCGTGCTCTTTGAGTTTGACCCTGGTTGTTATACCATGTTAAAATAAATAGCGGTAACCGCTAACATTGTTTTCATTGCCTTATCTGTCTGCTTGAGTGGTTTCTACTTTTCTTGTTTATTCCGTCTTGTGATTTGGGTCGCAACGACCTGGTTATTATTTCATACTTAACCCGAGTCGCAAGGCGTGTCATATCTTTAAAATAAATCTCTACATGTCTAATATTGGTGAATTAATTCACATTCGTTTGTTAACCATCTGTATCAAAATTATTAATATCCATTTTGTATTTGTATTCGTATTTTGAGGATATGAGTCTCCATCTTATACATTCATGTGATATTCATAGCCATATTTTAAAAGGATGAAGATATGGCAACACCTATACTCATATCTGGATTTGATCATTTTCATTCTTATTCATTGAACATGATAAGATTACATGGCCTTTAGGAGCATCAACCCAGAAGATTGTCCCCAAGAACAACAATTTGTTATTGCTATGATGTACTTCCACATTAAGGTTGGAAGTTCAAAATAAAGTTCACTTCGTTCATAAGGGATGAAAGCAGTTAACTCACATAGAGATTTAGATTACAAGGTAGCTTTACTAAAGATGAAAATGTGGACATGAAAGATACTTCTCTTTCTTGTTGCGTATTTCAAATATTGAACTCTCAAGGGTTATTATTAATTACGGAATAATAACACCAATTAGGGCATTTAAATATTGATTGGAATTGGTGGATGAGTTACGAGGAAGAGTCATAGTGCCATAATTTTTTGATGCAGAAGTTTTATTGGGTTCATATACAATTCCATTCCTAAGATCTTATAGAAAAAGTGTAAGGGGATAAAAGAACACATAAATGTGCACACTCGCGCATTTTCTCCTACCCCGCTTTTAGTTTTAGCTTCAGCTGGCTTGAGCTCGAGAGAGTTATTTCAGATCTCGATAATTTTGGTATTACTTGCTTTGGACCTTTTTTTGGATAAAGTACTATGTGTGATTTTCATAATGCAAATGTTTAAATTTTGGTTGATCATTTCACTTCACTATCCTTTCTTTGAGAATCCGACTAGCATCTCCTTAATATGACGGTTACAGATCTAATGAGGCATGCTACCCAACTTTTACTAGCGCGATTGCTATTTTGCCTTTGTCAGTTACGTATAAATATTATTTTTTGTTATATTCTCCCATCAAATAACTTCTTGATCTTCGGGACTGCAAGTTCTTCGAGGTATTTTTTAAGATGATCAATATCTAAGTATGCTAATAATGATCATGTGTCATAATCATGGGAGCAAATAGTCAAACAAATACATCGATAAAGTAGGGATGAAGTCTTCTCTAAGGGCTTGTTCGGTAAGAGAGTAAAGAGGAATAAGGATGTGGGAAAAGGTGGAATAAATAAGAAAATATTTCCGTTCGATTGGAAGGATAGGAATAAGGATAGTTATGTGGTATTCTCCACTTGGTTGACACATGAGGGATGAGGAATAAGGTTTGTAAGTTAGTTAAATATATTTGTTGGCAACCGATGCATTGTTAAGTGCATTGACCCAATAATCATTCTCTGATAGAAGCACATTTTGCATATTTTGTTGAAAATTTCTCCTTTTATTAAAATTTAAGACTCCATAAGGTCATACATATAAGCAAGGTGATCGTACAAGGTGGAGTATGAATTCTATATCACGTCATGCTTATCTCATACCGGTGAGTCGATAATGCCATGTGTCGATGTTGATCCGCCAGTCAGGTGCATAATAAGTCGGTACTTCTCGCAAAGTAAGCATTTGATTTCCTCCAATTTCTCCACATGGTATTCCCATAGCTTCTCCATATGATATTTTGTCCGGAGCATAGGCTTCTCAGATTTGGGATTTGCCTTGATCCCGAATGTCTCTTCTGTGATCTGCACCCCGAATCCAGGGACCATATATTTTGGGAATGTCATTTCACCTCACAGGTTTGGTTCGGGGTTTGTTCTGTGCTCGATTTCCCTATCCTTGCCTCGGGGAGCAAGCATCCTACTCGCCATCTCTGCCGCCTCAAGAGTCTCTGGCGTCGACTCGGTCCTAGGTGCAAAGATCAAAACTGCCATTGTCGTCACCTCCTGGCACATCTGGAAGGAACGAAACTTGCGCTGGACATCTACATCGCGACGATCCGCCCTGCAGCTTTGCTCGGCCATCACTGATGATCTCCGAATACTATTGAACTGAAATCAAGTCTCCTTCTAATACCCCCCTCTTTTTGTGGGCCAAAAAATCGCCCCTCCCCTTGCTGGCTGGGTCCTCTGTTTGCCTAATTCTACCTGTTTTTTGTTCGGCCAGTTTGCAGCCCCTCCCTTTATGTACATTCTCTGAATTATCAATGATAGCTATACTCACTTACCTTGTTTCAAAAAAAACCTAGGAAAGAATGGAGTGGAATAAAAGCCCTTCTTTGTAAAGTCCAGAAAAGAAGGTCGAATAAGGGAAAGGGGGCGGATAAGGAAGGAAATAAGGGAGTGGAACAAAACAGGTCCTACGTTTTTGCGTACTGTAATACAACCTCGTCGAACAGGACTGGAGAATCCCCCACTGAAATATACGACAAATTTATGGAAATAAAATTAAAAAATGATTATTATTGAACATGATGCCAAGAGATCAGGTGACCTGTCCTTGCTAACTCTTTCCCTACGAAGAAACAGGATGTTTCTTGACACCTTGGGAAGCATGAAACAGCTGTAGTTCTGATCACGTTGCCTGCGAGAGACGGGCCATCCCTTTTTAGCAGGACAAACTTTCTCTCCTTTGCTCTCTTCTTTATTTCATCTCACCACTAAATTAACATAACACTGAGCTATTATATGTTCATTACATCATATATTCTCGAAAAACCAACGTGAAAAATGTGCCAGAGAGATTAATGGGCTCTGTCATCAATGAGAGCTGCTATCGCCATTGATGGGTTTTACTCTGTGGTGCCCCCACCCAGATAATGATGGTGTGAGTTGGCGAAGTCAACTTGTTGGTATCAACATATATATTATCCCACGATTAGCGAACTAAACTAGTGATCATAATTAATAAAAATGGTGAAGAGGAAGGGGATAACCATGCTCGCCATAGAAATCTTGTCATCAATCTCCCATTCTGACTATCAGCAGCAATGGCTGATCTGCGACGAAATCTTGAAACTATGAAGACGAACAATAATATTAATGGGTGCTTGAATCATCTTTATCACTAAACAAGTGATCCAATCTACGGACGAAATTATTATTGCCAGAAAAGAAGGGTAAAGAGATGTGGGCATGAGGCACTTTAGCCTTCCCTGCTCCTCCTTTCCCTTTGTCCAGAGATACCCATCCACCCAATCACGCCCATTGCCCTTCCCTCTCCTCCACACCAACCACCACCGCCACCCCCCATTCATATCCCCCTCGATCCAATCTAAGGTGCCCCAAAGGAATATATAAAAGGAATATTTACACCTATGACCCTGAGTATTCCATAATTACCCCAGAAACCTTGCGTAATCACGAATTACACCCAGAACCTCAAATAATGTTTGACCCTTATATTACATAACCATGTGTCAACTTCCATCCGTTTATGCCGTTAACTTTGACAGATTCCATCCATTTTAGATAATTTTATCCTCGAGCAAAATCACATTCTCAAAAATGCCCTCATCTTCCTTCATCCTCCAACAAGCTAACTTCTGTCGACGCCAACCCCAAAGCTGTCCCTTCGTTGGCTTCCTTTGTTGACCTCCTCCTCTCCTCGTCGACACCTCCTTTGCCTGCAATCCTCAGACAAATACATGGCCCCAACCCTGCCGCACCGCCCTCCAACAAACCCCCCACCCTGTCCCCCCTGCATCGTGATGAAGCCCCCACATCTCCTGCGCCACCTTTTTCCAGCTGTCGTTGGGTGGGAGATGGTTCATGGCCAAAAACCATGAGATGACAGCCGTGGAGGATCTTCTGCCTCATGTTCTTCGTGATATCCCGCACGTCTCTCATCTTTTTCTCATCTTTGGAATAGTAGTCGAAGTGGATCTGCTCCAGAAGCTGGTACGCCTTTACGAGGGCGTCGTCGTCTTTGTGTTGCGGATCCCACAAGTATTTCTTCACATGGATAACGTTGTGGCGTTCGTTCTCAGCCCAAACGGTCAAGCTGTAGTCGAGAATGACGACGGCGCTGGGGTGCCCAGCGATGACGTCCAGTGTCTTCCTGCCCCGGGTGATGCAATCCTCGTGGGAGATGATTCTGTTCTTGAAGTACTCCCCATCAGGGTCGAGAAGAGCATCCATCTCCTTGGCGTAGAGGCTCCCTCCCATGATGTAGATGACCATCTCGTACTTGTTGCTGACAACGCCTAGGAACTCCCGACAGAATGGCCTGAGCTTCGTCACCATCTCAACGGAGTCCACCACTTGGATTTCACGATGCAGGTCCCCGACATCACGTGGGAAGTCGCGAAAGGAGTGGGAGTGGAGGAGCGTGTGGTCGAAGTCGAGGAAGAGAGTCAGCTTCTTCCGATGGATCCATGCAATCAAGAAGGTTGCCACTGCGTGTTGTGGGTTGAGCTCTTGAGCGTTGGACGACATTTGACACGCACTTGGCGCCCTCTCCGTGGGAGTTTTCGATGATGTGGAAGATTCCCGGCAGCAGCGGCATAAGATCCTCTTTGTCCGTCCTCTCTTCCTGCGCTCCCCGACCCCCGTCGCCCTCCCGCATCCCCCCCACCCCTCGTCGCGCCGCCCTCCAGTAACCCCCCCTGACTTCCCGACCCCCGTCGCCCTCCCGCGTCCCCCCCACCCCTCGTCGCGCTGCCGTCCAGCACCCCTCGTGACTCCCCGACCCCCGTTCGCCCTCCCGCATCCCCCCACCCCTCGTCGCGCCGCCCTCCAGCAACCTCCCTACTCCCCGACCCCGTCGCCCTCCCCGCATACCCGCCACCCCTCGTCGCGCCGCCCGCCCCCCCCCCACCCCCCCCCCCCCCCACACACACACAATAAAGGCCCCCGACCCACGTTCGCCCTCCCGCATCCCCTTCCTACCTCGCTGCCACGACCCCCGTTCGCCCTCCCGCATCCCCTCCCTATCTCGTTGCACCGCCCTCCAGCAACAACCCCCAACCACCCCCTCCCCTGTCTGCAACTCCCCAGGGAAGTTTCTCCCACTCCAACCCGCAATTCCCCAGCAACGCCTCTCCGTCTGTAATCCCCCGACGAAGTCCCCCCGCCCCCTCCTCCATGACCTCAAGCTTCCGTCGAAGTCCTCCACCATCGTACGCATTCGTCCTCCGGCACCCGCCCTCTTTGGCTTTCTTTTTTTATTTAATATTAGTCATTTGATGGATGTTGGGTTAGATTAACTCGATGATGTGGTTGAGTTAATGGTTAAAACTAACCGAGGGTTATGGATGTGAGACGAGTAAGTATTCTAGGTTTCTCATGTAATTCGTGATTATAGAAGGTTTCTGGGGTAATTACGGAATTACTCAGGGTTATAGGTGTAAATATCCCTATATAAAATATCTCTACTTTAGGATTAGCATGTCCTCTAGGCTGCAAAAAATATATGGTTTTCCATAGACATTACGATACTGGCAAGTCTAAGGTTTAATTTTACGAGACATCCATATGAATCTGAATCATATAGGCCAGCATGCTCCATACGCCTTTTAGAGCCATATTAGTAATGATGTGTCAACCCACGATCAGGCTCAAAGATTCTTTTAGCTTGCGACTTAAAAGACAAAGAACCAAGGACAATAATCTTGGATCTGAATCCTTTTACAATCCACCGAGTGCTCGATTTTCCACATTGATATTTTGATGGTGGCATCGATAATGTCCGATCGGGCACAACAGATCCAAACAAATTCTCATAGGTTTAGGATCAAATTGTACAGATCGGATCAGATGAACACCCCTATCTTTGAAGGAGATAACACGTGTCTTCTTTTCAAGAAAATAGTTTAGTCTCCTGGTGACCAAATAGAGGATCCACATATGTTTGGTAAAAAGAATAATATTCTCTTTTGATCATAATCCAAAATGGAAAGAGTTCAATTGGAACATGAAACCGTGACTGAATTGGTCTCAGTTACTTTTCGGGACGAAGTGGAAGAAGGGAGGAGACTCTCGAAGGAGGTAAAGGATCCAATTACTTGGAAAGAATTGAACGAGGAGCCGTGTGAGGTGAAAATCTCATGTACGGTTCTGTAGAGTGACAGTAAGGGCTCGTTTGGTTGCAGGGTTGGGCAGGGTTGGCTTGGTCCAACCCGGGTTGTCCCTGCAACCAAACAGGGTTCTCCTCCTCACAGTTTACTATTCACAGGGGTACCCCTTCCCAACCCAACCCTGTCCAACCCTGCAACCAAACGGACCCTAAGGGTGACTTATCTGTCAACTTTTCCACTATCACCCTCAAAAAACCAAACTCTGCCTTACGTAAAGTTGTCAGAGTACGATTAACCTCTGGATTTGAAATCATTGCTTATATACCTGGTATTGGCCATAATTCACAATAACATGGATAAGAATCTACAACGCACTAGAACGCCCTTGTTGACGATCCTTTACTCCGACAGCATCTAACGATTCCTATATGGAATCGACCACGGATCAATTCCCCCTTTTTTCATTTGGAAGTATTGAATACACCCAGAATTCTGAGCTTCATGTTACTCTTCCCAAGATACATGTCAGAGCCGGGGGCACCCCAATCTGATTGAATGGGATGACAGTTTAACAGCACGAACCTGTAAAATGAAAATTTCGATCACACATCGCAGTATACTAGGCTCTCTAATTCCTTAAGGGATTTATCTAAAAGATTCACGATATAACTAGGAAGACGTTTCAAATACCACACATGAGTCACTGGACATGCGAGCTTAGTATCCCATTTGAAATCTTTCCTAATTTCATAAAAGTTTTTTATGGTTTATGAATGAACCATACTGTTTATTTATATTTAATTATTCCATTTTAGTGGAATTTTTCATATTTAGAATTTCTATTATTTACATTATTATTTATATTATATATATAATTTTGGATATAGACTTTTTGTATTTTATGTATTCTATATATAATTCTTGTATAGAATTTCTTTAATTCAGAAAATTATCGGTCCGAATTTTCATTTCTCAAATCCAATAAAAAGATCATTTTCCTCTAACCCTAAGGGCTTGTTCGTTACGTGAATAAGGGGAATGGAATAAGGGGAATAAGAGGCTATTTTCCTCCCAACACGGTTCCCCGTGGTACGACTATTCCCCATTATTTCATCTTATTTCACTCTTATTCATATCTTTATCCCACCTTACCTACCTTTATTTCACCTTATTCTCCTTATTCCTATTCTCCAACCGAACAAAGAATAGATCCTTATTCTCCTTATTTCCAATCTTTATTCCTGCTTATTCTCGAATCGAACGGACCCTAAACTTCACTTTTAAATAAAACCAAATTGATTATTTATGAATGAGTTCCCATCTCCGAACACCAATTCAAGTAAGTGCTATCTTGGTCTCCAAGGCATCTCCTCCTACACTATTCTTTTATCCCAAGTAGTTCTTTTTTTGCCATCTTTAGGCAGACCAACAATTGGTCGGAAACTAATGTTTACCAATGGTAACCAATGCTCACATCCGTATGTGTCTGCTCCTACATTTAAGAGCTCATGCAGGAACCACTTAACCCAACGAGGGAGGGGAGAGCCACTAGTAGTTGGTTTGGTTGCCCACCTAGTAGTTGGTTTGGTTGCCCACAGCAGCATGCAACAGAAACCCACACCACCTCACCTTTCTTGACTCCACCACTCCTACTCCACCCCCCGCCCCTCCTCCTTAAACCCTCACCTCCACCACGCCCCTCCCAAAACCCCACCGCCATGCCAACCCCCGCAGAGCTCCTCCTCTTCTTCCTCCTCTCCTCCGCCGCCACCGCCGCCTCCCTTCTCCACCCGGTCGACTTCCTCGCCCTCCAGTCCCTGCACAAGTCCCTCTCCGACCTCCCCGGTTCCCTCTTCCTCTCCTCCTGGGACTTCTCCTCCGACCCCTGCTTCTTCCCCGGCGTCCTCTGCTCTCTCGACCGCGTCATCTCCCTCTCCCTCGGCGACCCCCGCGCCGGCTCGCCCGGTCTCTCCGGTCGCCTCCCTGCCTCCCTCTCCTCCCTCTCCCATCTCTCCGAGCTCTCCCTCGTCCCTGGCCGCGTCTCCGGTCCTATCCCCTCCTCACTCTCTTCCCTCACCAACCTCCGTTTCCTCGCCCTCTCCCGCAACCTCCTCTCCGGCCATATCCCCCCTTCCTTCTCCTCCCTTCGCCAACTCCACACTCTCGACCTCAGCTCCAACCTTCTCTCTGGCCCCCTCCCCCCCTCCCTCGGCCAACTCCCCTCCCTCACCAACCTCATCCTCTGCCACAACCACCTCGACGGGGAGTTACCCACTTTCCGTTCCACCTCCCTGGTGAGACTCGACCTCAAAAGGAACGACCTTGCCGGCCCAATCCCCCGATTACCCACCTCCCTCCGCTACCTCTCCTTATCCTCCAACCGCCTCTCCGGTTCCATAGACGTCTCACTCACCCCCCTCCGCCGCCTAACGTATCTCGACCTCAGCATAAACCAACTCTCCGGTCGAATCCCCGGCGTGGTTTTCTCATTCCCCATCACCGTCCTGCAGCTCCAGCGCAACGCCTTGGAAGGACCCGTGCTGCCGGAGAGGAAGGTGGCGATCGAGACCGTGGATTTGAGTCACAACAGGCTCACGGGGATGGTGTCGCCGCTGTTCGCCGGCGTTCGGAGGCTGTACCTCAACGACAACAGGTTCACCGGGGAAGTGCCGGGAGGATTGGTGGAGGGACTTGCAGGTGGCGGGGTCGAGGTGGTGTACCTCCAGAGGAACTTCTTGACGGGGGTGGAGATGGGGCCGGAGGTTGAGATACCCACGAGCAGCTCCCTTTGTTTGCAGTATAACTGCATGGTGCCTCCCAAGGTGCAGACCTCCTGCCCCATACGAAGGCACAGGGCGAGGCCAAGGTGGGAGTGTGGAGGTGGTGGCGGCGGCGAGGGGAGAAGGAAGGGGAGGTGAGAGCCTGGCAGGGGAGGAAGGAAAGAAGGTGGTGCATGCCATATTCTTTGTTGTTTGTTTTCGTTTGGGTCCTTCTACAGGCGCGTGGATTATATTTTTGCAAGCTGGAAGGGGTTGTTTATAAAAAAGTTGGCTGGTTGGGGAGTTCTAATATTTTTTCTGAAGATTTTTTCTGAAGAAATTGTGGGGGAACGAAGATACAAAATTTACGGAGAAAATAGGTTTTTTTTGTTAATTTCTGATTTTCTTACTTTCTATTTGGTGGCTATTTTATCATGTGACCCCTTTGATTTGTTATAATTACGGGACTTTAGGAGGGGGGAAAGGATGTGCTGTTAAATGTAAGTGGTTATTTTATATTTTTTTCCTTTTTTTTGGATCCTTAGGGGGCACGAAATATATTCAGATATCTTTACGATTACGGGAGGAATAAATAAAATTTCTTTATATGGAGGGTTTAACAAAATATAAAGTTTTGGAGGGAAAACAACGTACATAGCGGCTTTATAGTTCATATCTCTATTTTTCCTATAAAAATTGCGATTTGACCCTTCGATTTGTTAAGAGGTTTGTATTATTGCAAGTTAGAAGGATTTTTTTGGTGCGCGTATATAAAAATTCCTCGATATTTTTGGGAAGTCGTTACTATGGAAATTTTAGTAGGGCCTGCCCAAAGTAGTTTTTAATTACGAAAAATGATTTCTTACTTTATGCTTCCTCTCTCTTTTTTTTCGCCTTTTTTATGGTTTGACCCCTTTAATTTGCTAAATATTACGGGAATTCCCCTGGGAATTGGGAGACGTGCTTGCGATCGGAAATCTCCATGCAACAACACTCATCACGAGATGGACGTTTATAATATTTTAAGGAGGCTTACAATATGTCCATTAAAAAAACCCCTGCAGCTTAGGTCGTGATCAAGGTTTGTTGATGTTGTTTGACATTTTCTCTATAAACAAAGAAGCTATCTTATGTTTTAACCCCTAGCCTGTCCTGCGTCTGCTGTAAACCTGGACCGTGCCCTGGTCGCTCGAAAGATCGTAGGCATGGTAAAGGCTCACAAAAACTTGGATTCTGTGTGAATCGTTCGATCTTGAGAGCGGCTGGAGTATGGTTCAAGTTTACAGCAGATTCCTGCTGTATAGCAGAGGATCTGCTCTCAGCCTCTCCTAGCCCAAGATCATGGCTCCGCCACCGATGGCAGAGGATTGCATACAAATTCTCAACCTCAACTATCGCAAAACCTAAATCAACTCCCCCTCAGTTTCTCTGAATGATACCCTATTTACGTTTACATCACGAAGTAAAATTAAGGCCCGGAAGCACATGAGCTGTATCAACAGATGATGATACTGATGGTACGGACGCATGAGCACCATGATGGGTAAAGTTGAAGAGCAATGGAGGTTCCAGCGGAGATGTAGGCTCCCCCCTGAAGCAAAAGGTGGAAGGGAGGGCCCAACCGAACCCATCGAAGACCTGCACCACTGCTGCAAGCTGCGGCCTTTCCCCTTTCACCTCTCCCGCTTCCCCCCACACTCAAGCCTCCCTGCCTCCCCTGGACCAGAATTGGCTCGATCGACGCTGGTACCCACGTGGGAACATCGGCCTTGCAGTCTCTTGCTACCCATTAAAGATGATCATGGTAACCGGGTTGAACGGGTTCCCAGCCCAACTCTGAAGAATGCCACAAAACTTTGTTTAATTGTGCCAACCAGGGTTTAAAAAGCCGGACCGGACCGGTATTCGGCCGGTTTTGTGTAATTAGTTTAAAAGAAAAAAAACCAGGTCCGACCGATGGTCGGATCGGGTCGACCCGGATGGTCGAATCGGGTTGAACCGGATTGACCAAATTTTGATGGTTTGGTAAATTTTCAAAAAATAAATGTTAAATAATGAAATAATGGGATTTTTATCACTTGTGCCCTTTTTAACTTCTACAATATAAGTTATATCCCTCTCTTTTTTGGAATATATGTTCTGCCAATACTTTCTTAGAGTAATTTTCTATAAACAACTATAAATAAATGATTCAATATTGTATTCATATACAATTAGAAAATATGACTAACTTTTGTAGAGTTTAACTCGAAATAGACGATCATGTTAATCTATTGAAACATTGGACATTTTAAACGATTATTTCATTGATATATAAATACATGCTTATATATGTATCTGATTTTATCGGTTCAGAAAACCGGTTCAACCGGTTTAACCATTAAATTAAGCTCGGTCCAGGTTTTTTCCGAGTTGATAGGAATGATGACGTCATGCTTACATCATCATCGGTCCGACCGATTTGGACAGATGGTCCGGTTCGGTTGGACCAAATCGAAGACTTACCGTTTCAATATCCGGTCCGATTTTTAAAACCTTGATGCCAATACCTCGAGCTCCTCATCCGATGTCAATTCAAGCCCCTCTTACATCGCAAACCCCATGGTCTCGCGCTATTTGTTGTTTCCAGAATTGCATCCTTTAAATTAGCTAATAAGTTTTATGGATCAACATGATTAAATTTATCATGTTACATATTATAACGTAGATAAGCAAGCAAGTATAAATACACATCCGGTCACGGGAAATTAGACAATATTTGAAATAAGCGAAGAAAAAACCAACATCAACAACTAGGAAAAAGATTAACGTCAAAGATCACTAAAGAGCCCATGTAGGAGTTCCCCTAAAGAAGATATTGTGGTGTGTTGGGTGGCAATCTGCTCCTAGCACTAAAAAAATGTGATTACCATGCACATGGTGGCTCGACATGAACATGTTATGTGCACGCCCACATGTTGGAAGAGCATGTGTGCTCGTCCGCCGTGTGCTCGTGGATAACCTAGTCGAAAGGGCAACCCATCTTCTGGGTGTGCACAAGTAGGCTCACGAGACGGCTCGCACGCACAAAATAAGGCAAACCCTTGTCGAGCGCGACAACAAAAGAATGCAAAAAATCAACAATTGTTTCTTCTTCGATATAAAGTTTTTGAATTCAAGATCTTTTTGATTTTTTTCTCCTGCTTAAACCTGGCATACATGTGTGCAATTTCTTCTGGGTCATTCTCCTCATCCTCATCATTTGATTCAATCTCCTCATATTGAGATGCACGTCCTTGTAACCTATATTAAGGAACATATATATAAGGTATGCATGTGAAGATAGAGAAGTACGAAATTATTACTCGTTATAAGGCAAATACAAGAAATCAAAAAGAGTCTATCAATGATGGAAAACTTGCTTAAATTACAGCACAAGACAAAAAATCAACAATCATTTCTTCCCCGATATAAAATTTTTTTGAAATCAAACTCTTTTTTATTTCTTTTTCTCCTTCTACTTAAACATGTCATACATGTGTGCCTTTTCTTCTAGGTCATTCTCGTCCTCATCATCATCTGGTTCAATCTCCTCATATTGAGGTGCAAGCTCTTGTAACCTATAGTATGGAAAACATATAAGATATGCATGTGAAGATAGAGAACTTTGATTTTTTTTACTCATTATAAGGAGAATACTTACATGTATGTCGTGAAGTCTTCTTGGAGCTTCGTCGCCTTCTCCACCATCATCGGCATCTAGGACTCCATTTGTGCTGATGGTTGTGATGAATGTGTATGTGAGTACAACGACTGACCATATGCAGAATATGATTGATGATGCTCCTCCACATATTATGGAGGAAGACCATCAAGTGTCTGCTTCCGATTCGCCACAACGTCTCGCTCCTCCAATGCCTATTAATATTTTTATTATTTAATATGCATATATATTTAAAAATTGAGTAAAATAAAATAATATTTCTTATACATGTTTCTAAATTTGCTTTATCAAATAGTGGTTGTTCCCTATCAGAAGTCACACCCCATTTTTATGCAGATAGTGCCAAATAACGATCCTGAAATAAAAGCTGAAAAAATTAGAAGAATTAATTGCAATATATCTTTCAAATTGCTTAAAAATAAGAAAACTATCCATCAATTCTCCTTCTTCGGGAGTGGATCATTGAGACTCTTCCTCTTTCTCACTCATGTGGGACCTAGACCACTGCTCCTAAAATGAGGGGTTTCTTTCTAACCTAGCCGTGTGAAAAAATAAAGGGATTTTTACCCGGCAGACCCTGTAATCTTTTGCAATTACCGCTACGACCTTTGAAACATCGTAATTCCTCCCTCACCCCCGTAAACTTGTTAACCTTTACCCTACAGACCCTGTGGTTAACTCCCATCCATTGAACCGTTAAAATTAACCGGATTTTGTTATCTTCTTCTATATGATACCCATTTTATTTATCAAATTTACCAAAGATGCCACTCCCTATCCTTGCTTAGCCTCCCCTGCTCGAAGCACCCCCTCTCCCCCGGCGGTCGGCGCTCCACCAACTCCCTGCTCGAAGCACCCCCCTCCCCCCCGGCGGCCGGCGCTCCACCGACCTTAGCTTGCCGCCCGCACCCCCCCACCCTAGCTCGCCTCCTTTGCCGATCCCGCCCCCCGCACCCCCTGGCCCTTCCGCGAGCTCCCCCGGCCCCTCCACCTCCCCTGCGGAACACCCGCCCGCGAGCTCCCCCCCCCCCCCCCCCCCCCCCCCGCCCTCCACCTCCCCATCATCCCCAGCACCCTTGCCCCTCCACCTCCCCATCGCCGCCTACAACGCCCCCCGCACCCCCCGGCCCTGCCGCAAGCTCCCCCCGGCCCCTCCACCTCCCCTGCACCCCCGCCCCTCCACCTCCCCTGCGGAACACCCGCACCCGAGCTCCCCGCGCCTCTCCACCTCCCCATCGTCTCCAGCACCCCCGCCCCTCCACCTCCCCATCGCCGCCTACCTCGCCCCCCGCCCGCCCCCTCCCCCCGCGAGAGCTCCCCCGACCCCTCCACCTCCCCTGCACCCCCTCGCCCCTCCACCTTCCCTGCGGAACACCCGCCTGCGAGCTCCCCCCGCTCCTCCACCTCCCCATGGTAACATCTCCCCTCGAGCTGCCCCCCGCCCCTGTGAAGCCCTCTCCCTGCCCCTGCGAAGCCCCAGGTAGAACGTCGCGTCAGGTTGAGACTCGTGGGAGGGAAAGCTGTAACAGAAGGGAATAATTTTTTTCTTCTTGCTTAATTCTAGTCGTCCGATCGAGGATTGGTTAGATTAACTTGTTTTTAACGTGTCAATTTAACGGTAGGTTTGTAGGGTAAGACGGAGCAAGTTTACTGGGTCGAGGGAGGAATATCGATATTTCAAAGGTCGTAGCGATAATTGCAAAAGATTACAGGGTCTGCCGGGTAAAAATCCCAAAAATAAAGCTAAACAATAATAACAGAATGGAAATATAATAAGTTAATGTTTAAAATATACCTTTTTTAAAAAAAATCCAGCTCCGCTCTAATCTGATTGTCATTGCTCGTTTTGGTCTTCTATTTTTAGCGGTTTGTCCTTCCCGCCATCAACCTCCTTCCAAACTCAGAATCTATAATTAATGCGTCATAAAAATCCACCAACATGCAACACATATTTAATGGATATAAATTATTTTAAAATTATATTTTAAACTATAATGGTAAGATGATACCTTTCCTCCATGCACCATGTCAGTGGGAACCTCTTCATCTCCTCAAAATTCATTTCCTCGCATCTCGTCTTCACATGTAAATCTCTCCTTGCCTTGAAAAATATATCATTCATCCTCTTCTCCATCAAATGAATAACGATCCAATGATATGCCTCCTTCCCCTGACTAGGAACAAAATAATAGCTACTTTGAAATTTTTTGAAAATTATAGATAAATAATTTGCAATAATTATCAATTAATTCGATATAATACTATTTTTATCAAGAACATCTCAAACAATCTCTCCTGCTCGATAGCAGGAATGCAGCACTATCGAAATAACGTACTAGTCAAATGTGTCTTGACATGTTGGTTATCTCCTTTGTAACCTCGTTACTATTCAAAAAATCTCTACATAATTTTATAATTTTTTAAAGAGTAAATATATGAACGTTAAAATGAGAAAATTTAAAAAAATTCCTCCATCTATAGTAATCTCCAATAAAGGGAAGGATTCTGAAGTCTGCCTACCTCTAGCAGGTAAAGGCTCGTTGATGCTTGAATGTATAGAATAAAGAGAATCAAAATCCATCAATGCCTGTGTAGGTACCGGGAAAGGGCATGCATCAGGAGCGACTAAAGAAGATTGCTCTCCATATACACTTCCATAAAATGGAGGAGGATAACCAAGAGACTCATATCAGTCTATGATCTGTCGAGTCTCGTCAGGAAATGATTCTAAATTAAAATGTGGGGTAGGCTGCCTACTGGAAGAAGGTGAGTCCGAGGAGGTCGGACTAGTGGATCGCTGAGATCTATGAGAGCCGCCACGTCCAAACATGTCATGATTATAATGACAATATAATAGTTATTTATACAATTATTAATAGATTTTTTAAATAGTACAATACTTTACTAAAACTTATAGTTAATCTTCATCATTTGATTCAGGTGAATTATAACATGTATCTTTATTGCAAAGTTATATGAATTATCATTTCTAACTTCTAGTTCATTTGGTAGGTTAGCAGATATCACTTCAATATCCACCAATCGAAAAGATTCGATGATTGAGACTGCCTCTACTACATTTATTCGCTCATGAGTAGGAGTAAAAGCTTCATCTATAACATCTTCTGTAGAAGTGACTTCTTTAGAAATATAACTTCGTGAATTTATCATGACATTGAAAGATCCAACATTCTTTCTCTTCTTTGACACTTATTGAAGATAACAAACTTGATCAACTTAAGAAGCAATAATGAATGGTTTAAATCTGCATATAAAATTTATTTGTATAGCATCGATGATATCATTCCTCCTATCGATCACTACGCCTTCATTTGGATCGTACCAATTGCATAAAAAAGAAATATTATGTTTAAGCTTAGAATATTATATTCTACTTCAAATATCTCCTTTAATAATTCATAATAATCCAAATGATCTTCATCGTAATAAGATCCACGAACCATCACTCCGTAATTCTGAGTTGTTAAGTTTCTTCTAGAATTTACAATATGAAATCAATAGCCATTATTCCAACAACAATTGTAAGAGCACTCCTTATAAACTAGATCTTTTAAAAATGTTTTAATATCTTGATATTATAATCATTACCGTTCATTTTTTCGTTTAGTTCTTTAACCACTCTGAAAATTAATTTTGATATGTGCTCACAACTTCACCTTATGTGTATGTAGGATTTTCTACAATAATTTTCCTTTCAAGTTCCCTAAAATGAGTACGTGAAGCATTAAAAGATCAGGAGAATGAAATTTTCATTTGTCTGAAAAATAATAAAGGTATGTACTCAATGTATGACGTTATTTCCGCACAATTGTTTAGTACATATAGATAAGCAGCATCTTTCTGTTGCTTCAACAATAGACATTGTTTAGCCTTTCCTATTAGTTGAGCTGACTGATGAAAGACACTGATATGAGCTTCTTTGTTAGAGAAAATTTTCTCATTCTTCCTTAATTTGTTGTGGATAGTCTCCACGTCTTTATAAAAATACCTCGCATAAGAATGTTGCTAATTCCTCCTAAATATACTGAGAATTGATAGATCCTTCGATTCTACTTTTTTCATACTTTTCTTTTCAGAAAGAACATGAACCTACATAAAATAGAATGTATTTTTAATCATATAATATTAGAATCAAAGTAAAATTTATTTTAAAACAATACCTTAAAATGGATACATCCATATATTTTACAGGCCTCCCAACTTTTACCTCGTATGTAGATGAATCATCAGATGCTTCATTTAATCACAAAATTTTGGTGGAAATATCTTTTCTAAATTACACATAATCACATGAATATTTTTCTCAAGATATTTCATCCTCATCGGTGCACGCATGACGAACATAGAATATGAAAAAATCTGTTGATTTCTGATAGGGCATCGACGGTATTTTCAGCAATAATCCTTTGAACACTATTGGTAGCAGTCTTTCCATTAATACATGATAGTCGTGACTCTTCATTCTTTTAAATGAAAACTTCTTTAAATCGATCAAAATTGATAAATTTGATCCATATCTGTCTAGAAATTTTAATTTACTTGCCCATTCGTAGATATATTTCACTTGATTCCTGTCTAATGTGTACTTCACTTTAGGAATTTCGACCCTTCCATTATCATGATCCCTAATATATAACTCCGGACGATTATATATGATCCTTAAATCGCGATGAGAATCTATTGTATCTTTTGTATGATTAGTTACGTCAAAACTGTATAAAAGATGTTATCGATGACATTTTTCTCGATATACATGACATCTAAATTGTGTCATAGTAACAAAATTTACTCTAATACGGTAGTTCTCAAATATACTCTTCTTAATCTAATTACGACTGCCATAAAAATCGGGTAGATGTTGTGTTTTATCTCCATTACTTGTGGCTGAGTTTTTAAATTCTTATAAACTTGATAATATCATATCAACAGTCATAATAATTGGAGGATAGCAAGTTCGATGGTATTCTTACTAAATGCTTGTTTTTGTCTCCGATGTAGATGATTGTTTGAGAGAAAATGCCTATGACAACAAAAAAAATAAGGTTTTCGACCGTATTGAAGCTGAAATGACTTCGTGCTCTCCATATAATATAGACAACTTTTATGTTCATGTATACTCCATCCAGATAACATTTCATAAGCTAGGAAGTCATTTATAATCTAGAGTAGAACTACTTTCATAGTAAATGTTTGAATTTTATTGCATCATATTTATCCATTCCATCGAACTAGAGCATTTTCAACTCATCTATGAGAGGACATAAATACACGTCGATCTTTTTCCTATATACGTAGGCCCTGACAGTAACAACTACAGAAACATGAATTATCTCTTGTTACATAATCATGAATGTAGATTATATGGTGTTATCATTACTGGCCAATGATAAGAGCTTCCCGCTACCCTTGTTAATTCGAGCAAATTAATGTCCAAAGTAATTGATTATGTTCGTTGCAGTCGGATAACGAGAGGGAATATCAAAAACCCCTTTTAATTTAATCAAGTTAATTTCGAGTGGCAAATTTTTTTTTACTTGGTGAAGTCCAAGGTCAAACTCAGGGAGGCATCTGTCTCCTTAGGTGAATTTTTAGCAAAGTTCCAGTGTTCGATTTTCGAGGAATAATTTTTTGGTCTTTTTCTATTTTTTATGCAAGACTCATGCATAAATCAGGCTAATTTAGAACATAAATCAATTAAATATTCAAATGACGTCCAAAAATAATGAAAATTGGTCAACTTATGAAATATGATGAAATTAAGCTACCCTAATTTTTTGGAATTTTCTGACACTAAATGAACTTACTGTAAATTAAAAATGAATACAAGGTGATTTTGACTAATTTAATTTTAATAAATATCAAATCACAAAATTTTTGGGAATAAAAATTATCCTACATAGATCTAAAGATGAGGAATCCAGGAAAATTGTCAGACCTTAATTTTAATGTGAAATGAACCTATTAAAAATAAACTAAGGAAATCACTAAATAATTTATTTAGGCCTCGAAATACGTGAAATTGAGATGAAATTTTTATGCAAATTGAAGTTAATTATCCTCAAGCTAATGTGATTTTTTGGGAATGTTTGGAGTCACAGAGAGATTAATATTGATTAAAAGGTGAAATTGGGCAAAATATGATAAAATGGACCAATTAATTAATTAAAAATTCCACTGTTATTACAAAAACATGCCAAGTGTCACATAAGATAAAGGACAAGTTAAGTTACAATATGCAATTTTTGGAATTTAAAAATGATGAAATATGGACACTTAAATATGCGTGCAAAGACAGGGGTGTAACTGCAATACAGGAAATAAAAATTGCTCAAAATAAAATATGCTGACAAGGACCTTTATGCAATTACCTAAAATGCAGGGGGTGGAATGCAAATTCTCCACTGACGCGCGTGCTCCTCACATGGGGGCGCTTCACAGGGACTGCATTGCAATTTCAGAAACTTTCCAGGGCCTCAGTGTAATTTGCCCAGGGCGCACGTGCTGCTCACGTGGGGTACCCTAGGCTCGGTGGACTTCGGAGGCTCGGGCGTTGGCTCGGCTGCTCTGGAGGTTCGGTCGAAGGCTCGAAGAAGCTTCGGGTGGTCTGAGCCTAGAGGTCGGGGAAGAGGCTCGGACCAAGCGACGTGGCGTGATGGAGACCGTCGGATCAAGGATGATCCAACGGCTGCTGGTTGATGACGCCTAGCGAATCAGTGACCGTTGGATCTGGATTGATCCAATGGTGCCTGAGGCTCGATGAAGAGGGCGACGTGGCTGGCTTCGGACCGTAGGATCACTGATCGATCCAGCGGTGATGGAACGCTCCTGAGATGGCGACGTGGCTGGCTTCGGACCGTAGGATCACTGATCGATCCAGCGGTGATGGAACTCTCCTGAGACGGCGACGTGGCGTGCTTCTGACCGTTCGATCAAGATGATCGAACGGTGGCTGAACTTCGTCTTCAACGGTCCTCCGCCACCTGCGGAGGAGAAGGCGGGGCTCCGGCAAAGGGGAGCTTGCTCCGCCCTGTTGTCCTGGCGTCTATGAAGGTCGAGGGCGGGTCTGAGGTATCTCGAAAGATGTCCGGCGGTGCGGCAAAGCCTCAGGTGGTTTCAGGAGCGGAGGAGGAGCTCTGGGGCACGGTGGTGATGAAGCTCGAAGGGAGCTCCGACGAGCTTCCGGACAGTGAAGGAATATCACCTGTAAGGGATTAGAGGATAGCCGAAGCACGTGGGTGTGTTCGTGGAGGTGTGCAGGATGAAGTGAGAGGCCTAATCGGAGGGAAGGGTGTCCGGCGATGGTGCTCCGCCCAAGTGCGGAGCTGGCGTCGATGAAAAATGAAGTGCGTCATCAGAGGGAGATAAATGTCGTGCGAAGATCAGAGCTCCATCGCGGAGCTCGGCGAGGTAAAGGTGGAGCAAGAAGATGATGATGGAGTGCGAATTAAATCAAAGAAAAAAAGAAGAAAACAAGAAGAAGATCAGAAGAGGATGGAGGGGGTTACC
Organism: Ottelia alismoides; assembly: GCA_037367405.1. NCBI lineage: Eukaryota > Viridiplantae > Streptophyta > Magnoliopsida > Alismatales > Hydrocharitaceae > Ottelia > Ottelia alismoides. Next base: position 45,223 of record JAZKJV010005335.1, on the reverse strand, counting down.
TGGGGATTGGAGCTCGGTTTTTGAGCTCCAGGTCTTCGCTCGAAGGATCGGTAGAGTCCTGAGCTCACGCTGGTCACGGATGGAGGCTGCAGCACGGCGGTGGCGGCCGTGGATCTCACCGGAGAAGAAGCTCGTCGTCGCTCGAAGAATCACTCGATTTCTATCACCAATCAATGGCTCTGGGCTCAAGGTTTCTCTCTGGGGTGGCGGATGGGTGAGAAGGTGTCGGAGATGGTCTATTTATAGGGCAATGGTGGCGGCAGGGATGGAGGAGAGGCGAAGTTTGTGGAAGTTGTGGAGCGTCTCTGGTGGGAGTTGTGGAGAGTGAGGTAGATGGCGAGGATAAGGGGAGAGTGGTGATGATCGTGGAGGTGTTGGCGGTCGGAGAGGGTGGCAGGAGTGGAGGCGAAAATAGAAAGGGGCGACGTCTCACGCAAGGCTGATAACGTGGGAGAGAGGTCGTCTGGAGGTAGGAGACAAGGTCCTGACCGTTGGATCTCGTGATCCAACGGCGGGGAAGAGGGTGCTCAGGGTCGGCTTGGATTTGATCAAGGGACAATTGATCAAGGGGCGTGATGGCGCCACGTGGCTCGGCGAAGGCGAGGCGCGAGCGGGCGGTCCAGATCAGAGATTGGCGTTCGATCGGGCGGTTGAGATGATTGTGGAGCTAGCGGCTCAGATGGAGGGGTGATGAATCCACATTTCATCATCTTTATTCTATCATTTTGGCACCGAAAACCCTAGCAAATGCCTGTAAATAGCATTAAAACCATCATCTTAGCATCCATGCATATGCATTTCAATAGTATATAAAACACTGTAATTAAGGCCAAAATTATAGAATAAATAAAGAAAAGAAAAAGAATAAAATATTGTAAATATTTTATGACCTAAAATCCCCGAGACCTAGGCATCGTGATGAATAGGTCGACAAGGAATAAAGTAGGGGGAGATAAGGTCAGAATCACAGCAAAAATACCTATACTTTTATTCATTCTTTATTTATTTTTGGACCTATTTTTGGTTCCACTTTTTGTACATCAAATAAAGAAACCTTGTACATGAAAGTTGTAGATAATTTCATAAAGAAAAGGACAAAATTGATTTCACAGAAAAAGAAGGTACAGATAAAAAGATATGGTCTGAATAAGAATCCAAAAACCCAACTTCCCAGACCCGTATCTCACAAACGACAACTCCAAATGCAGTGTACTCACCTTTAATTGTATATAGAATAAAATAATCTATCCAATGGTGGTGGTTTCGCATTTGGCGGAGCTACGGTCTGAAAGTTGACTTTTGGACCCTTATTGTACACTTGTACTGAATAAAATATTCAATTTATTCTTTATTCATTATTTATTCATTTTCATATTTTTATAATTTTGTAAATATTACTTATACTATATATGTGCGTTAAAATTGAAATAAAATGTAAAGGAAAATAGAAAATAAAATAATTGTATATATTCAATACATAGGTATACTGTATATACTTATACCTGTATAGAATACATTTGTATTTTATTAAATATACAAAACATCTCATAAAAATAAAATAAAAATATACCTATGCATATAAAAGTATGTTATAATTTTATAAAATACTAAATAAAAATAATAAGATTAAAAATACATAAAATAAAATAAAATATCAAAAGAACATAGGTATTATACCTATATAGGGTTACAAAGGTGACTTGTAAAAATATATGTCATAAAAATAAATAAAAATCAGAATAAAATACTACATAAAATTTTGAACATTTTTTATTTTATAACTTTTATTTAATTCGGCCATTTACTATTTTTAATTGAATTAATAAATGATTTTTACAGGGTTTTTCCTGGTTGGTCCACGTGGACCAACCAGGTGCAAACCCTAGTTGACCTCGGTCAACTAGGTGGCCTACCACCCTGTACCCTCTGACAGCCCTATCTTTGACCCAACTTCTCCATTTTTTCGAGGAGCGGACTTGCACCATTTCGATTTGATTCCTTCTGCAAAATCCCTCCTCGTTCATCCCTCTATCCCGCCAAGTGATTACATGGGGGCGTGGATCGCTGAATCACCCCAGAAATCTCGATCTTTGGAGCTTCTCAGCCACTGAGTCAACCAAATAAAACCGCCCCTCCATTTTCAAATCAAAGCTGAGCCCCCTTGGTCCACCCCTCTCCGCCTCTCTTGTGCTCCAATCGCTCGCCGGAGGTGACAGCTTCGCCGCGAGCCTTTCAGCCAGGGCGTCTGAGGTCGAGGGAGCCTCCACCACCTCCGCCAAGTGCCGGCGTCGAGGTACCCCTTTTTCCTCTGGCTCCGGCCATCGAGGGCCTCCACCCGTGTTTTTCTTTATTGCATTTTCTTCCTGGTAGCTCAGGCTTTAAAAACCCCCAAAAAATTCCAAGATCCATCGCTTAAATCGCTCAATCAAGCACCTTGGCCGGAGCGCACCTCCGGCCGTGCATCTCCATTTCGATTCGACCATCCCCAAGGGCATTCGAGGGTCCAGGCATTTTGCCCTGGACCCCTTGACTTTGTTTGCAGGTCCAAGCCACTTCACGAGCGCCTGGAGGCGAGTTTTGGAGCTCGCCGGAGCAGCAGCAGCCTCCCAGCTCCGCCCGCTGCCCGAGAGCACCACGGGCTTCCCCGTGGATTTTGAACGCCCCCAGGAGATAGAGGACCGTCCCAGGAGCCTCCACGGTCATTTTGAAGCACATTCGTCACCGGCGGAGGGAGATTGAGGTCGGGGAAGCTCGCCTTCGCCGGCGTTCTTCCCAGTTCTTGCAACCCTCTTCCCAGCCGTCCGATCGAGGAGGAGCTCCAGATTGAGCAGCGGCCGTTGGATCTTCCTCGGCCTCGACCGTCAGATCACCTCAGGAGGATCTAATCTCGGCCGCTGATCCTCGAAGCGTCATTGGCCGTCCAGAGCTTGCCACGTGGATAAGTGAAGCGCGCCCAGCCGTTGGATCGTCTCCCGTCGTCCCAGCCGTTGGATGTGTGCCACGCGTCCTCATCAGAGCCCCGGAGCGAGGGTATTTTGCATCCCAACCCTCGCGATTTTTGTGTTTATTTATTAGTCTATAAACTTTCGTCTGTAGTTTAAATATTTTGTAAAATTTGCAAGGAGACCCCTAGGTTTTCTTTATTTGCAGTTAGGTCCCTCGCCACGTCACCTCACGTGACCAGTTCACGTGAGTTGTGGGCATTTTGCAGAGGTATCCTTGGTCTTTTGTTTATTTCGTTTTAGCCCTAAAACTTTCAGAGCACGTGTAATATTTCTGGGTATTTTGCATGTTAACCCCCAGACTTTTGTGAAATTGCGTTTCAGTCCCTCCCAGGCGCGTGCAAGTCACGCGCCCTGGTGGGTAATTTGTAGGCGTGCCCAGTCGGGTCTTGTATTTACGTTTTGATCCCAGAAGTTAAATATAACGGGTATATTTTTGTGGAAAATTGCATTGTTGTCCCTGGATGTTTCTTAAATTGCATTTATGCCCTTGCCAGTACTGTTTAATGTTGGGACCCTTGTTTTAATTGTTTAAAATATCATTTTAACCCCAAAAATCTCACAAAAATAGGATTAGGTTTCTGGATAGGTGTACTTTAACGCCCATATTTTAGTTTTTGATTTTACGTTAATTTTGTATTTATTAAAAATCAAAAACACCTATTTTGTGCACTGTCTAGCTTAGAAAATACCAAAAAAATATCAAAACACCTCTAAAAATTCCAAAAAATTCACCTAGTGTCTATTTTATGCTACTTTAGTGTCAGTCCAAAAATCATTAAAAATCTCAAAAGAAAAACACTAAAAAAATTAAAAACACTCAAAAACTTCAAAAAAATATATAAAATAGTAGAAAAACCTAAAAATTGCAAATTCAGCTTCTGTTTCTTCCTTATCTTGTTCTTTTTATTAGAAAAATAGTGTGAAATATTTTTGCTACTGGTTTCTATTTTTGAATCCCATTTTTATCACAGCCAGCCTATTTTGCACTGTTCTGTCTTATTTCAGCTTTTAAAAATACCAAAAACATCTTGAAAAATCCCCAAAAATCTCAAAAACAGTAAAAAACCCTAAAAATACCAAAAACATTTATTTTCTGAATTTTTGAGTATTTTTGTGCATTTTTATAAATATTTTACTTTGCCTTGTATTATATTTCCTTTAGTTTCCAATATTGAAAAAAAGAAAATACAAAAATATAAAATATAAAATATAAAAATCAGAAAATCAAAAATTAAAATACAAAATTAAAAATTAAATAAAAAAAATTAAAAATTTAAAAACCCACAAAAATTTATTTGCTTGCTTGCTTAGTGTAGACACTCACACCCTCACACACTTAGCTCTTGCTAGGACTACACTGCTTGCTCCCTGTGTTCGAACTCTCTGCATACTTGCCCATATACATCATTTGTGCAGAGTTAAAAATAAATTTTAACTCCACATTTATTTCTAATTGTTGATTTTTAGTGTGGGTTAATTGTTGATTAAATACAGGATTTTGTGTGGTCAAACACCGACTGTTGACTCGCCTTGTGAGTCAATATAACCGCACTCGATCCTGCGTTTATCAAGGGGCTGAGTGCGTGATCGAAGGGCTCAAAATGCGCCATGCGTCAGGCGCATAGGCAGGCGGAGGCGGGCGGTTGAGATGGAAGATGGTTGATGATCAAACGGCTGAAGAAGAGGGCGTACGTGGAGGTGGCGCCACCGTTGGATCTGGATGGAGATCCAACGGCTGTGGGCGCGGGCGGCTAAAGGCGAGGGGAGCGGGCCACGTGGCGCAATCAGAGGGTGCCACGTGGCCAGCTATGAATGGCTGAGAGAAGAAATGAGTTTAGAGAGAGAAGGAGGCCGAATTTGGGAAAACTCAAAACATAAAAGTTGTAGATCTCGATGAGAACTACAAGTTTTATGTTGACCAAAGATGGAGATGAGGTCAAATATGACACAAAAAATACATGAATACTAATATACATATGTATAGTATACATAGAGGCCCAAAAACCCAACTTCTTCCTACGAGCTCCAAATTGAATAAAATTAGTCTCATTTTAAAGGTCTTTTAATGTGTATTATTCTAAAAGTGAGTAGACCTATTTTGGAGGTTGTATGATGGAGTTATGGGCTTTCTAAGATCCAGAGATTCTAGGGCTTTATTGAGTGCTTTTACAAAGGAGATCTCTGACTTCTTTCCTTATATTATATATATAATAAGGGATGTGTTATTTTATAGGTGAATATTTTACAAGTGATCCTGGCTTCTTATTTAATGCAAATGGAGTGCTAAAATGCATAATTTATGCTTGCATGTATGGATGCTAATTATGTACTATAAAGGGAAATATGCATCTATTTACTCAGGAACAAGACTCTATTTTCAACTTTTAGAGTGATGAATCACAGATTCATCAACCCCCATACTTAAACCTTGCTCGTCCCCGAGCAACTAAAATGAAATGCAAGAGTGAAATGATTTTAGGTTCCATACCAAGGTCATGAACAAAAGTTGAAAATGGAGCTTGACTCGACCTTTGGATTAATTGTGTGGCGGAACCTCATCGGGACCTGAACTTAAGACCTAACAGACTTCAAGTTCCACAAGTCTTCTATTTAAGACTCCTCAATAGTCAGGTCAAAATAAATCCTCAAATGTAAATTTCTGATGACTATGATTCTTACTTGTACTGTGTAAGTGAGGTGTAACTCTCCACATCAGAAATGGCTCAGAACCAGCCTCCTCTAACAAGGTAACTCAATAACCCGGTCCAGTAACTCTTTCCTCGAGGAGCGGGGTATTCCCTTCTAAGTTCAAGTGCGACCAGCTCAAGAGGATGGGGTAGAGAAAAGAATGGACGGTAGCCAGTGTAGCTACCTATCCCGGAATGCCTGACCAGTGTAGCCAAGTCATCCAGCTGCATTTCTTTACTAATATATACTCCAACAGGTATTTTATTTTTACTTGGACCTGCCTGATTTTTTTTGGACACTATATACAAGGTGCATCATGTACATCAGGAGTTTTTCCTCTTGAGCCAGTAGACTATCCCTCTTTTGAAGCATTATTGCAATCCACAGCATCCTGTCCTTAGACTTCAACACCACCAGACTAGGTTGAGATGCACTACCCTCCCTAGAGGAGGACAGATGTTTCCATCCGTGTGCTACTCCAAGCTAAAGGTTTCTACCTCCTCACCACCTCATCAATGAAGAGCTACGTGCATTGTGCTTGTCCAAGTTAGGTCACTGTCTAAAAGAATCATGCGTGTGCACGAGATATTCGACTTAGGCTAATCAAGATGACATGTGAACATAGACTTGCGGACTCAAAGAATTAAGTCACTTGACCTGAGAAATCTTAACTGCAGTTCCTATAAGGTTCCTCTGAAATTAGGTGGTTTAAGGTCAAATCCAGTCCATCCTCAATATCTACTCATAACTTGGTTCAGAACCCACTAACTTTTCACCTTGCATATGCAAGATATGCAGATGACATGCTATGAATATGAAATGCAAGACTCTTTTTTTTCCAGATGCAGAGATGATTGTGCAAGAGCAAATAAGAAGCCTTATTTTCAACAATTTTTTCACTCTGGTGTACCTCCTATGATACAAGTATTTTATGAGAATTATACAGACTATACAAAGTTATTTTACAAAAAAAATTCTCAAATTTTTACCCACCCGTAATTATTGCATAATATATATAAAAATACACGAAAGTACGAGCTATGGGCAAAGTATATACGTAATATATACACTCCCCCCTATACTTAGCGTGTGCTATGTCATCAGAGCACGAAAAGCGACTGAAAAGACATAGCTCGGGCTAAGCGTAGGAGAGCTAAAATTACAAGATGTATAGAAGTCGTACCGCCCCCCTATACTTAGGCTCTTGATAGCCTAAGTGTAGAAGAAGATCAAAAATGGGGCGGACGAGGGTAAGAGGGGAAATGGATGAATATATACAAGATGGGCATCGGTTCCCCCTATACTTAGGCTTTGGTCAGCCTGAGTATAGGACAGGAATGAGTATGACAACCGATGTGATCTAGAGGATTTACAGAGAACAGACTCATGTGGCTCATCCCCCCTATACTTAGGATCTGGTCATCCTAAGTATAGTCCAAGATAGAGATAGATGAAGCTGGGATGAGTTACTAAAGTCGCGGGAGGGAAAGGACAGAATGTACAGAAATGATGGTATATACAAGTGAGTCGGTCTGAATCTTTCATGATGCTGCTGATGGCTGGAGCTCACTGTTGCAAGGTCTCCTGCACGACTCGAAGTGTATCTACTGAATCTGTCTCGCGCATAAACACAATCTCCTCAATATGGACTAACTGCTCATTGGATTCGATGAAGTGTTTCAACAGTTGTCCATTCATAAGGGATGTCGATGCGTCATCTGTGAGATCTGAGATCTCAACACATACGCTATCATGCACCGCTCGGACAATGAATGTGCCCATCCACTTGGATTTCAACTTGCCTTGGAAGGTCTTCAGCCTTGCACTAAACAACCATACCTTCTGTCCAGGAACAAAGGTCTTTCGTCTGATATATCTATCATGCCAACGCTTCACCTTGTCCTTGCACACCAAACTGTTGTCATATGCACAGTTTCTGACTTCCACAAGCTCATTCAGATCCATCTCTCTCTGCTTCTGCCCAAGGTGCATGTTCCAATTGACCTTCTTAATTACCCATTCTGATTTATGCACTAGTTCTGTGGGCAAATGGCATGGCTTTCCAAATACCATTCGGAAAGGGGAGGTTCCTAACGGTGTCTTGTAAGCTGTCCTATAAGCCCATAGGACTTGATCCAAGATCTGAGACCAGTCCTTCCTATCTGGGCGGACGAACTTTTGCAATATAGTCTTCACCTCCCGATTCTACACCTCAGCCATACCATTAGTTTGTGGGTGGTACGGGCTAGCGACATGGTGTTCGTTGTCGTAGTCCTTTAGGAGTTTCTTCACCTCCCGGTTCACAAAGTGGCTTACCCCATCTGATATCATCATTTTGGGAATCCCGAACCTAGAGATGATATGATCTCTGATGAATTTACAGACAGTTCTGTTGTCTGCAGCTCGGGTTGGGATAGCCTCCACCCACCTGAATAGATAATCCACTGCAAGAAGGATGTACTCAAACCCGTGGCTAACAGGGAATGGGCCCATGAAGTCGATGCCCCAGACGTCAAAGACATCACAAATGATGACAGGCTGCATTGGCATCTCATCCTTGGGACCAACGGTTCCTCCCATTCTCTGACATACTGGGCACGACTTCGCAAAGGTGATGGCATCGCGAAACAGAGTCGGCCAGTAAAAACCACACTGAAGTACCTTCCATGTGGTCCTCTTCCCGGAGTGATGTCCTCCTGCCTCCAAGATGTGGCATAAAGAAAGGACACTCTAGTATTCCTCCTGAGGAATACACCGTCTCCAGACACAATCCGATCCTTCAAAGAAAAGGATCGGATCCTCCCAATGGTAGTGTCTCGCATCCGACTTAAGTCGGTCGATGTGGCTCTTGGGCCAACCCTCGGGAACCTTCTTGGAGACAAGATAGTTCACGATGTTGGCATACCATGGGAGTGAGTCGACAACAAAAATCAACTCGTCAGGGAAGGAGTCTCGAATTGGTGAATCCTCGGAAGTATTAAGATCTTCGAGACGAGAAAGATGATCGGCTACTACATTCTTCTTTCCAGGTTTATCACGAATATCCAAATCAAATTCCTGGATAAGTAAAATCCAATGAAGAAGATGCGTCTTCGCGTCCTTCTTCTCCATCAAGTATCGTAGAGCCGTATGGTCAGTGAACACGATAACCTTGGATCCAATTAAGTGAGATCTGAACTTGTCCAAGGCAAACACTACCGCAAGCATCTCCTTTTCCGTAACTGTATAGTTACGCTGAGTGGTATCAAGCACTTTGCTTGTATAGTGAATTGCAAACGGGACGCCATCTCTCCTCTGTCCTAACACAGCCCCAACAGCAAAATCTGATGCGTCCGTCATGATCTCAAAAGGTAGAGACCAATCTGGGACTTGTAGGATAGGTGCGTCCATGGTCATTCCTTGCAATAGCTTAAAGGCTTCAAGACATTTGTGATCAACAACAAACTCCATGTCTTTGCCTAAAAGCTCAGTTAGCGGTCGGGCAATCTTAGAAAAATCCTTAATGAATCTTTGATAAAATCCAACATGCACAAGGAACGACCGCAACTGCTTGACGTTGGTTGGTGGCTGGAGTCGTCTGATCACATCCACCTTGGCAGGGTCAACCTCCATTCCTCTCTTGGAGATGACGTGCCCAACACAATGCCCTCTGTCACCATGAAGTGACTTTTCTCCCAGGAGAGCACCAGATTAACCTCACAACATCGTTTGAGGACTCGGTCCAGATTCCTAAGACAGGAATCGAATGAATCACTGTGGATTGAGAAGTCATCCATGAAGACTTCCAGGAATTCACCGATCATTTCGACGAATACAGCAATCATGCACCTTTGAAAAGTACCCGGAGCATTGCATAACCCAAAGGGCATGCGCTTGAAAGCATATGTACCAAAGGGGCATGTAAACGTGGTCTTCTCCTGGTCCTCTGGAGCTATGGCTACTTGATTGTATCTCGAGAATCCATCCAAGAAACATAAGTATTCTTTCCCCGCTAGTCTCTCTAGGATCTGATCAATGAATGGTAAGAAAATTATCCTTCTTCGTCACGGCATTCAAGTGTCTGTAATCCACACAGACGCGCCACGACGTGGGCACTCTCATCACAATCTCCTCTCCATCCTCGTTGGTGGTCTTCTGAATTCCCGACGTCTTCGGGATCACATGTATAGGGGCCACCCATTTCGAGTCGGAGATGGGATAAATAAAACCCGCGTTGCACCATTTTTCTATCTCATTCACTACCTCTCGTAAATTTGGATTCAAACGACGTTGGAATTCACGAGAGGGTTTGGCTGCATTCTCCAAGTAGATATGGTGCGAACACAGAGCGGGATTTATCCCATGGAGATCGAAAATGCTCCAGCCTATCACCTTGCGATTTTTCTCCAGGATCTATAGCAAGCGAGATTCGTGCTCCTCGGTCAATTGCGAACTGATGATGACCGGATATTTCTTCACCTGACCCGCAAGGAAGGCGTATTTCAGTGTTGTGGGTAAAGGTTTGAGCTCAGGTAAGGTGTAATCATCTAGGAAATCTGGCTCGATCGAATCTGGTTGAGTGTTGGAAGTGGCTGGATCTTTCTCTGTAATAGCTGTCACCAAGTTATTTGGCTCTGGAGTCGGATCGTCAAAGGTCTCCATGTAATCGGCGAAAGCCACGTCCGACTCTTCATCCTCATCTTCTGATTGTCCTAAAGAGGGAAGGACTGACAAGCTCAGCTGGGCTTCTAAGTCATCGAAAATGTAGGGAGATGCATGTTCTGAGCTGTACTCGTCTCTGAGGATCTCACAAACTGACTCATGCACTGGATCATCTCCGGATGAAAGGGACTCATCGATGCTGGCTGGGTTCTGTCTCCATGGTCCAAATGTGTCTACATGGTCGCGGTCTACTTCGTACGAAGAGTACTCGGTACTGGATTTGGAATCTCGTCTCTACCATCTGGTTTGCTTCATCTCTAGTTCCTCATCTCCGCATGGAGTTTGGAACTGGATCTTCCCGATCTTATAATCAAACAAGGCCCCCGCTGTCCTGAGGAAGGGCCTGCCTAAGATGATCTGGGATTCTCTCCAATTACGAGGGGTTTCCATATCTAGGACAGTGAGGTCCACCATGTATTCCTGCCCCTCGATTTTGATCACAACATTCCTCAATTCTCCTTGGGACCTCTTGGTTGATTTATCAGCGAACTGCAGGAGGGCTCTAGATTTCCTAAGAGGTCCGAGATTAAGCCGCTCATAGAGGATTGTAGGCATTAGGTTAATTGAGGAACCATTGTCCAGGAGAGTGCGTGCAAACGCGATGTCATCAACATGACTCACTACATAGTGTGCACCCATGTCTCTTCGTTTCCTTGGAAACGAGTTCTTTATTGCACAAGTCGTGGCTACTGACAGAACGTGTTTCTCAACACGGCTTTTGGCCTTCCTGCTAACCCTAGTAGATGTGCATCTCACCTTAAGGTATTTCTGAAATGCAGGAGTCATTTCCACGTACTTGTCAAAGGGGATTGTGACCTTGATGTATTTGTTGCAGAACTCGGTCATCTCAGGGTCATCTTTTTGGATTTTTTTTTAATTTCTTCTTTCCACCCGTAAGAGCTCGGGGAAAAGGGATTATTGACTCTAACTCATATTCTGAAACTGAAATTTTTTCATTGAAAGCTGGAACTGAGTTATGTACACGACTCGGACTCTGAAACAGACTCGGACTCTGACTCGGACTAAAAGAAACATGCTGGGGAGAAACCGGTGATGCATCTTCTGCTTCTTCTGGACGGTCCTCCTCAGATGGAGGTGCGTGCTCTTCAGCAGTTTCGTCGGACTCACTAATGATGCGGGTTTGCTGCTTCGAGGACCCAGAAGTCCTCTTTTTTGCTGGTGGTGGTGATGGTGGTGCTGCTCCTCTTCTTCCTCCAAGTTCTCCTCAGGTAGAGACTTGGCGGCTCCTTCCTTTGGTGCTCGTGCCTGATCAGGTATGATCACGGTCCTTCCGCTCCTGAGGGACATATGATTTACATTATCATAAGAAAGGATCTCATGTTCAGATAAAGACTGATCTGAATAGTATACCTGATCATGAGGTTTGTTCTGGCCTTGATTTAGGCTGTTCGGGTTGGCCTGAACCTGGGCGGGAATTGGGGTATTTGGCGCCATTTGTTGATCCTAGGTACGAGAGACACATTCAGATCGGTTCTCATATCCAGATAATCATTCTGGATCTGTTGGACCCTATCAGACAGGGTTTGGATCGCCAAGGTGAGGGACTCCAATTCAGTGGGCTGAGCTGGCTGGTGATGCTGACTTGCAGACGAGGTTCTGTATTGGCCCTGCTAGCTATTGATGAATCCACATTTCATCATCTTTATTCTATCATTTTGGCACCAAAAACCTTAGCAAATACCTGTAAATAGCCTTTATTCCATCATACCATCATTCATGCATATGCATCTATTTAGTGTATAAAACACTGTAATTAAGGCCAAAATTATAGAATAAATAAAGAAAAGAAAAAGAATAAAATATTGTAAATATTTTATGACCCAAAACCCCGAGACCTAGGCATCTTGATGAATAGGTCGACTAGGAATAAAGTAGGGGGAGATAAGGGTCAAATACCTAGGTTATTTTACTCATTTCTTATTCATTTTGGGACCTATTTTTGGTCTCACTTTTTATACATCAAATAAAGAAACCTTATACATGAAAGTTGTAGATAATTAAATAAAGAAAAATACAAAATTGATTTCACAGAAAAATAATGTACAGATGAAAAGTTATGGTCTAAATAAAGTTCCAGAATGCCAACTTCCCAGACCCGTATCTCACAAATAAAAACTCCAAATGCAGCATACTCACCTTTAATTGTATATAGAAGAAAATAAGCTATTTAATGGCGGTGGTTTCGCATTTGGTGGAGCTACGGTTTGAAAGTTGAGTTTTGGACCCACATTGTATACTTGTACATATTAAAATATTCAATTTATTCTTTATTAGTTAGTTATTTATTTTTGTATTTTTACAATGTTGTAAATATTGCTTGTAATAATTATGTACATTAAAATTGGAATAAAAAAACCAAAATAAAAATAAAAATAAAATACTTGTATATAGAACACATAGATACAATACTCATATACATACCTATGTAATACACTCATATAATTTACAAAAACAAATCAGAGAAATAAAATAAAAATATATTTGTGTATATAAAAGTATTTTATAATTTTAGAAAATCATAAATAAAAATAATAAAATTACAAATACCTAAATAAAAATAAAATACTCAAATATATAGATAATGTACCTATATAGGGGTATAAATGCAAACTTGTAAAAATATGCTCCATAAAATAAATTAAAAATCGTAATAAAATACTACATAAAATTTTAAACATTTTTTATTCTTTAACCAAAAATTAATTCGGCCTTTTTCTATTTTTAAACGAATTAATAAAACATTCTTTAATGCTTTTTCCTGGTTGGTCCACGTGGACCAACCAGGTGGCCAGAAGAATTGACCCCAGGTCAACTCCTCAGCCCTAGCCCTGCGCCTCTTGTTGGACCTTCCCGAGGTCCGACTTTCTCGATTTTTTTCGCCATGATTCGTTGCTCGAGGGTGGTCGATCTCTTCATGAGATTTGTTTACTGTCGATCCATCTACCTCGCCGACCTAGTAGATCTTCCTAGATCTGCTCCATCCACCCGTGATCCCTCATCGAAAACGCGCGCCTTCCATGCTACTTAAGCGACCAGCCACCTTCAAGCCCAATTTTGAGTCCCCTTGGTCCACCCTTCAGCGCCACCTTCGTGCTCCTGAGCTCCTTGGAGGTGACAGCTCCATCGCCAGCTTCTCAGCCAAGGCGTTCGAAGTCGAGGGAACCTCCACCACCTCCGCCAACAGCCGGCGTCGAGGTACCTTTCTTCCCTCTGGCTCCGGCCATCGAGGGCTCGCCCCACCTTCTTGTTTATCTCATTAGGTTCCTGTTAGCTGTAGCTTCAAAAACCCCAAAAAAAATTCTAAGTCCCATCGCTTAATTCGCCCATCCAAGCATCCTCGCCGGAGCGCACCTCCGGCCACCGACGACCACTTCCCCTCGCGCATCGATTAGGTCCACCCCAGGTCCAGGCACTTTGCCCTGGACCTTCTGACTCTTCGTGCAGGTCAAAGACAATTTGAAAGCGCCTGGAGGCGAGTTTTGGCGCTCGCCGGACCGTGGCCAAGCTCCCCAGCTCCGCCACCTTCGCCTGAGCACCTCGGCCGCCGCCGCGGTATTTTGACGCCCCCAGGAGATAGACGAAGACCTGAGGAGCCTCCCGTCCCATTTTGAAGCCAAAAAGCTCATCGGAGACGGAGCTTGACCTCGGAGAACTTCGGCTCGCCGGAGTTCGTCGCGGTTCTTGCTCCGGCCTTCATCACCGTTGGATAGAGGTGGAGCTCCAGATCGCGCGTCGACCGTCCGATCTTCCACGCCCAGCCACCGTCGGATCTCTTTTTGAGATCTAATCTCAGACGTCGACGCCAACCGTCATCGGACGCCCTCGTGCTGCCACGTGGATAAGTGGCTTGGCCCCCGCCGCTGGATCGCGCCTCGCCGCCAGCTGTTGGATTCACGCCACGCGTCATCGTCGGAGCGCCCGAGCGTGGGTATTTTGCATCCTGACCCTCGCACTTTTTGTAGTTAATATTTAGTATTTAAACTTTTGTCTGTAGTGTAAAAGTTTTGTAATATTTGCATAAAGACCCTCGAACTTTGTTTATTTGCATCTAGGTCCTTCGCCACGCCACCTCACGTGACCTGTACACGTGAGGGGGTGGGCATTTTGCAAGGACACCCTCGGTCATTTGTGTGTTATATTTTAGTCCCGAAACTTTCATATCAAGTGTAAACTTTTTGGATATTTTGCAAGTAGGCCCCCAGGGTTTGAAAAATCACATTTCAGTCCTCGCCAGGCGCGTGCAAGTCACGCGCCCTGGTGGGAAAATTGCTAAGGTACCCTTGCGGGTTTAGTAATTGTGTTTTAGTGCTAAAAGTTGAATATTCAGTTCAAGATTTTGTGGAAATTTGCATGTATGCCCCTGGACGTTTGCTAAATTGCATAAATACCCTTGCCAGGACTGTTTAAAGTTTGGATGTTTGTTGTAATTATTTAAAATATCATTTCAAGTCCAAAAATTCCACAAAAATAGACTTAAGCTCCTGGACACTTGCATTTGCACGCCACATTTTTGCATTGCATTTTTATTGCATTTTCACATTTATTAAAAATCAAAAACATGCATTTATTTCACTGTCTGCATTAGAAAACCCATAAAAATTATAAAAACGTTTTGAAAAATTCCAAAAAAATTACCTAGTGTCTATTTTATCCTATTTTAGTGTCAGTCCAAAAATCACTAAAAATCTCAAAAGAAAAACCTTAAAAATTAGAAAAGACTCAAAAACTTCAAAAAAATATAAAAATTCAAAGAAAACCCTAAAAATTACAAACTCTGTTCCTGTGTGTTCTTTATTATATTATCTTTATTCAAAAATTAATTTGGGAAAATTTTGACTTAATTTGCTATTTTTCTTTCCCATTTTAGTTTCAGCCAGCAACTTTTGTTCACTGTTTTCTTTATTTAGCTCTTTAAAAATACCAAAAACATTTTAGAAATTGCCCAAAAATCACAAAAACAGTAGAAAACCACAAAAATACCAAAAAGATTTTATTTCTGAATTTTTGAATATTTTTTCACTCCTTTATAAATATTTTATCTTGTCTTGTATTACATTGTTTATAACTTCCAATATTGAAAAGAAAAAAAATTTATAAAATATAAAATATAAAAAAAATCAGAAAAGTAAAAATCAAAATACAAAATTACAAATTAAAATAAAAAAAATATAAAATTAAAAACCCACAAAAATATCGTTGCTTGCTTGCTTAGTGTAGACACTTCACATACACACACTTGTGCACACACTTTTGTGAATTGCCCTGCTTGCTCCCTGTGTTCGAACTCTCTGCATACTTGTCACTATACACCATTTGTGCAGAGTTAAAAATAAATTTTAACTCCACATTATTTCTAATTTATTGATCTTTAGTGTGGGTTAATTGTTGATTAAATTCAGGTTTCATTTGAGAGTCGCCACAGCGACGGTTGTCTCCGCCTTGTGTGAGACACCATTTAGGCTCTCTTGAAATCTGAGTTTATCAAATGGCGCCGTTGCCGGGGAGCAACAGCGAGTAGTTCACATTTTGTTTGATTGTGTGATTGTTTACCATAACATCATTTTCCATCTCTTACATTTTTGATATATCGTGTTGAGCTATCTGACCGCCTCTTTTCTTGTCTTCTTGTGAGGGACCGCGGAGCAAGGCGGATTGCTTAGGTGATCCGGAGCATCCTTGGGAAGCGGAGCCGGCCTTCTTAGGTCACGCCGGCAGGAGAGAGCAGGAGGAGTGAGAGAGAATGATTAGTTTAGCTTGCTTTTTATTTCTGTGAGAGAATGACTTTTATAATTTGTAATAATACAGGTACTTGGACTCTTGGACATTCGGGCCTAATTTCCAAGTGTTTGTTCACTTGGGGGCTCACCGCGGTTTTGCGTTTTTCGCGGTTTTCTCGCCTTTATTTCTATTTGTTTCACGAGGATTTAGCCCCTAGACATAGGAATTTGTGTTGACTGTGACGAACTAAGAAGCTAAGGCCCAATCCCTAATATCTTGCCTGCACCTATAGAACGTAATTGGACTTGGCTAAAAATCAATTGAAAAAGCTATTTGACTTGGACTAGAGGCCACGTGCCGCGAGCCCACCCTGTTAAGCGCTACTCCTGAACTCGATGTGTCGAGAAGAGGAGGGGTGAACCTAGACCGGACTCCGGACTCTTTTCTTCGTCATAAGCTACTTGTTCTTCACGTTAATAGAAGTTGCTCATCTTAGGATGATTTCCTCGTGCATGCATATAGGTAGTTTAAATTATTGTCTCTAAATTATGCGCGGATCACTTTGCATGTAGAGTGCTGGCGACAAGGTACGCATCTCTATCCATGCATGCATCATAGATTTTGACCTCGCATCGGCTTTTCCGCTTTCCTCCCCCAGTTTTATTGGACTTTAATAACAAGGAAATTGGAAAATTCGTTAGACGATGTTTGCTCAGAAAAATACATAAAAAGTGAAAACAATAAAAATTGGGGCTGCTAATGCAAACTTGACCTTAAAACTCATCCCACCAAAAATTTTTGTTTTGGGAGAGTAATCCCCTCCTTGTTTGATTTATCTGCTGCGAGAGAGTGACTCGACACTAGGATAGAGCCACATCTGAAGTTTTGGTTGACTACTGGTCGTAGTTAGTCGTTCTCCAGTGAGGATCTCTCCGGTAACCGGTAAAGCGGACCGCGATGTCCTTAACAGAGTGAATTAGCGGGAGCAACCGGGTTACGGTCCGCAATTCATACTGACTGGGAAAGATCTGACGTGGATTGGGACAGTCGGCCAGGAAAGTAGGATACCTAACAGCTCGCTCTAACGCTCTGATAGATTGACTGATCACCTAATAAAAATTGACAAGATAACAGACCGAACTCTCACGGTCATCAGCTCAAGTGTTGTGTAGGTGAAACCGGGGTTTTGCTTTAACATCCTGTTTGCATTCCAGATCTCATCCGCCTTTCTTTAGATCAAGATGATGGGACGGAGATCTCTTAGGCCAAACCTGTTGGCACCGCTATCCAGCACTCCTCCTTATTCATCTAGGAATACCTCGGAGAGTCCACTCTCCGAGCCTGAGTTCACATCCACCCTGTTCCCCCTCGACCACCCTTCCCATTCTCCTTCTCTCAGTCCGATCATTTCAGAGTACGGTGCATCACAAAGTTCAGCTCATTCGATGACACCTGAGATGGCCTCTTTTGCTTTTTCAGAAAATCCAGACATGGCAGACAGAGGCGAGCATGAAGATGACCATGAGCACCCGCCATTCCTATTTGATCAGGCAGCCATAAATAATTCCTTGTTAGCATCCCTGGAAACTATGCAGAGACAGATCCGCGATCAGGGAACATTCATGGGGGACCTGATGAGAGAAATAACACAGATGAGAGAGAACCGACCTGGGGGCGGTGGTGGAGGAGGAGGCGGACCTGATGCAGAAGGAGCCGATCCAGACGCTGAGAGACCACCACAGACCATCATGAGGGAATTGCACAACCCAGCTGCCTCCCTCACTCATCGTTGGATCCGACTCCCACCCATTCACGGAGATTTCGAGCTTCGGCCCCACACCATCCAGCTGCTACCCAAGTTCCATGGGTTGCCGACCGAAGAGCCGCACCTCCACCTCCAAGAATTTGAAATGATATGCAGCACCATCCATGATCGGTTGATAACCGAGAACACAATCAAGATGATTGCCTTCCCATTCTCTCTGGTTGATAGAGCCGCATATTGGCTCAAACATCTGGGGCAATTCGTCGACACGTGGGCAGATCTCCGGACCGCATTTCTGAAGAAATACTATCCTCTCGGCCGGACCAACGCAGCTCGAGCCATGATCAGTAATTTCATCATGATCCCAAATGAACAGTTCCATGAGGCCTGGGATCGATTCAGAGAGCTCATCGACCGGTGTCCACATCATGACATCTCCAAGCCCAACCTCGTTCAGAGTTTCTTCTGTGGGCTGACACCGGAGTTGCAGGGGCTAGTGAACGCCTCTTGCGGTGGATCTTATTTTTCCAAGGGTGAAGATGACGTCTGGGCCATCTATGAAGGCATGGCAGAGAATTCAACCGTGATGACCCAAGCCCGAGTCTACACTCAACAAAAACCCCCGCAAGGAGCAGGATCATTCCAGAGGATCGCCCGCATCGATGCCGGTCCCAACACAGTGTCAGTTGCCGCAGCCCAAGCCGAATCAACCACAGCGGACATGGGCATTATTAGTGAGAAGTTGAACCGCATGGAGATCCTGGAGAAGAAGCAGAATCAAGGTCTTACTCAGATGGACCTTATCATCAAAACTATGAGTGACCTGAAGACTCAAATTCTGTGCATTCAGGAGGCACAGACTCATACCCAACAGCCTCCCAGGTCACGGGCTGACTCCAGCAGTAGCAATGCCAACCAGACCTCTACCTCGTACCGCCAGGTGAACCACATCCAGGCAGAGCCGGTTCCATTGCTACAGTACCATCCAGAGCGACCGCCGTCTCAGGAGACTCAGATGGTGGTTCATCAGCCGGAGCAGCCGCTGGCAGTTCTTCCTCCACCCTCCTTCGAGCAGGATCCATTGATGGAAGTCAATGGGATTTGGTACGACCGGTACCCTCAGCCCGGGATTCGTCGTGATCACCCCGGATTCCGTTGTTGCAACGGTGGCTCCTCATCTCAATAGCAGAATCCCGCCCAAGGACATCAGAATAGCCAGCAACAACCACACCAGCAGCCCCAGTATGCCCATCAGCAACAGTTTCAGAGTGGTCCTCGTCCCACCTATCAGGGACAGCAGTAGAGGCAGCGACAGCAGCCTCAGCAATCTTATTCCCAGCACCCCCAGTATCAGGCACAACAGCAGCAGCCCCATTTCCAGCAGGGACAGCCATCCGGTTCTCAGGGTCCTGCCTTTGAGAACCCAGCCCTTGATGATCTTGCCCGCTTGCTATCTGAACAGCGAGCCTCTTTCAGGCAAGAAATGGATGAATTCCGGCAGGAGATGAGGGACATTATAAAAAGGAAAGGCCGCCATACCAGCTCAGATTGAACCAAACCCGAACAGTCTGAAAAGGAAGTCTGAGCAGGTAGAATTTACAGAGGATACCTCTCCTAGTGACTATTTGAGTGACACATCTTGTTCCATTCATGATGCTGATTTTGTCATTACTAGGAGCGGTAGGATGCCAGCCGGCGGCGCCTCTTCTGAGCGACAACGGGAAGCAGGATCAGGAGCACCAGAGGAGCAAAGGAGCGGTGCTGATGCCGCTCATGATGATGTTGACGGTGGTGCTGATACCACCCATGATGAAGTCCAGGACGACGGTGCTGATGCCGTCGTAATACCAGATGCAGACGGTGGTGCTGATGCCACCATTTTGGATGACGAGCCAGAGCGCGGTGCTGATGCCGCAGAGACAGGTGCCGGTGGTGGTACTGAGACCACCACCTCTCCTTTTGTTGAGCCACCTCTTGTGACGTCACCACATTTTGTACCCAAGGACTGTGGAGACACAATGAAAAACAAAAATATGAATAAAGGAAAGGCTTCTGTTCACATTACGGATCCATATGTGTTGCATGATTATGGTTGTGTGGATCCTTCGTCTTCACAGGCACAGGAACCGATTCCTAGTCCTCCATCTGAGGAGGCCCCTACCATCCCCTTCCCTGAGGCCCTCCGTCGTGCGAAGGGGAATAAAAATCCAAAAAAAGATCAGCAGGTAGAGTTCGGCAACCAAATGATTGATAGATTTCACATTCAGCTGACTCTACGAGAAGCATTTGAGCATATTCCTTTCTTCAAAAAGAACTTGAAAGATACAACTACTATCCGAAGGAAGAAGAGGCACAGAGATCAAATCCATATGCTCACTCATGACACATGCTGCACCATCCAGAACAAGATGCCAGCCAAGCGACCAGACGCAGGAGCTCCCTATGTCAGATGCGAGATTCAAGAGCAGCAGTTCGATCGTACTCTATTAGATAGCGGCTCTTCAATTAACCTCCTTCCGGCAGCCTTACTCAAGCGATTCGAGTTTGGCCCTCTTCTTCGAAGTAGAACAGTCCTTCAGTTTGCTGACAGATCGATAAAGAGGCCGAAGGGGTTATTGAAAGACGTGGTCGTTACCATTCAGGGCCTGAAATTCCCCGTGGACTTCATTGTGTTGGACATGGAGATCCCTGAGTCGGTAACCGATGCCCCCATCATACTTGGACGCCCATTCTTGGCTACAGCCAAGGCGGTGACCGACCATGATTGCGGGAAGGTGTGCTTTCGCGTAGAGGGCGAAACCATACAAATAGAGACAATCGAGGAAACCAGGGCTAGAGAGTTAGAATGCTCAGAACAATCCAGCGAAGCCGAGCAGATGACAGAGGAAGAGTTAGACATCCACCAGGTGTGTGATTTCATGATTACTGATGATGAATCCAACTGGACAGATCCCGTGGCACCGACTCTTGCCTTGCCTACAGATTCACTATATCTCAAGCTCATGGCAATCGAGAGCCGGGAGAGCACATCCCTGGAGGAGGATACACATGTGGCTGACAGTGTCGCAACTTATGGTGACGATGAATTCCATGCTGACTCATCTTCTTCTGATCCCTCGGATTCAAACATTGACTGGGATGATTTTGATGATTATATGCCTTGTCTGATTCCTTCTGAGCCGACAACCATGACAGAGCGCGCACCAGTGCAGTTTATAGATGATTCAGCAGGCCGCCCTTTGTCGGAGATTCATACCGGGCGAGAGTTCTCTCATACAGACCTGGTAGCATTTACACAGACATATCAGAAGCCAGATCTGCCGCCTCCCAGTTGTCCAGAACTGAAGCCTCTGTCGCAGTCATTGAAGTACAGATTCCTTGCGGGTGAGCCAGATATGCACCCAGTCATTATCTCCGCAGGTTTGACTGGAGAGCAAGAATCTCGTCTGATGGAGGTTCTTGAAAGAAACCGCAAGGCGATAGGTTGGAATATCGCTGATCTTCAGGGGATTAGTCCGGCTCTGTGCTCTCACCACATTTATCTTGAGGATAACGCTAGGCCGTCGCGTGAGTTCCAACGACGGCTTAACCCGAATCTTCGAGATGTAGTCATGAAAGAAATTTACAAGTGGTGGAGCGCCGATTTTATCTACCCCATCTCCGACTCCAAATGGGTTAGTCCACTCCATGTGGTACCCAAGAAGACGGGTATCACTACAGTTGTTAACGAGTCCGGAGAGGAGATCGCGGCCAGAGTACCAACTTCTTGGAGGGTCTGTGTGGACTACAGACGATTGAATGAGGCCACCAAGAAGGATCACTTCCCGCTACCCTTCATTGATCAGATTATCGAGCGGCTAGCCGGGAAGAGTCATTATTGCTTTCTTGATGGGTACTCTGGATACAATCAGGTGGCCATTGCGCCCGAAGACCAGGAGAAAACGACATTCACCTGTCTGTTTGGGACGTATGCTTTCAGACGGATGCCCTTTGGTCTATGCAACGCTCCGGCGACATTCCAAAGGTGCATGTTGTCCATCTTCTCGGACATGGTGGGTGACTGTTTAGAGGTCTTCATGGATGACTTCTCGGTCTACGGCGACGGGTTCGATGCTTGTCTTGACTGCCTAGACCGTGTGCTTCAGCGCTGCATAGAGGTCAACCTTGTTTTATCTTGGGAGAAGAGCCACTTTATGGTGACTCAGGGGACGGTCCTTGGCCATATCGTCTCCAACAGGGGCATGGAGGTCGATCCGGCTAAGGTGGATATCATCAGAAAACTCAATCCACCGTCCAACTTGCGTCAGTTACGGTCTTTTCTGGGGCATGTCGGTTTCTACCGACGGTTCATTCAGGATTTCAGTCGTATTGCCCGACCACTCACTGACTTGCTGAC
The DNA here is from genome assembly GCA_037367405.1 of Ottelia alismoides. NCBI lineage: Eukaryota > Viridiplantae > Streptophyta > Magnoliopsida > Alismatales > Hydrocharitaceae > Ottelia > Ottelia alismoides. Next base: position 22,929 of record JAZKJV010005335.1, on the reverse strand, counting down.
GAAAGACACCGAGTTTATTGTCAATGATAAGTGTCTTGAATCATTTGAGACTCTCAAGAATATGGTTGTTTCATCTCCTGTCCTTCAGCCACCCGATTGGTCTCTCCCATTCGAGATCATGACGGATGCTTCAGATTTTGCTGTTGGGGCTGTGCTCGGACAGAGGAGGGATGGATTACCTTTTGCCATTCACTACGCCAGCCGGACCTTGGATGCCGCTCAGCGGAATTACACTGTGACTGAGAAAGAAATGCTGGCCGTAGTTTTCGCTCTTGATAAGTATCGATCTTACATTCTCGGATCTAGAGTGACCATCTATACTGATCACACCGCCATCCGGTACTTAATGGCCAAGAAGGATGCCAAAGCACGTCTTACCAGATGGATCCTTCTACTCCAGGAATTTGATATTGAGATTAAGGATAAGCCTGGAGTCAAGAATGTGGTGGCAGATCATCTCTCCAGATTGGAGAATCTTGAGGAATCTGAGCCCAGCGCACCTATCACTGAGACATTTCCAGATGAGGCGATCTTGGCTGTCACCTCACTCCCGTGGTATGCTGACTTTGTAAACTATCTTGTTGCCAAGACAGTCCCTCAGGGTTGGCCTAGACAGAAACTTGAGACCTTCCTAGCTAAGGTCAAGTTTTATCATTGGGAGGATCCCGTCCTTTATCATGAAGGAGGGGATAGTATCTGGAGGAGGTGCATTCCTCAAGAAGAGCAGCAAAGCGTCCTCACATATTGCCACAAGCTTGAGGCAGGAGGACATCATTCTGGAAAAAGGACAGCACAGAAGGTGCTTCAATCCGGCTTATGGTGGCCTACTCTCTTCAAAGATTCTGATGAGTTCGTGAAGAGATGTACTGACTGTCAGAAAATGGGAACCTGCGGACAGAGAGACATGATGCCCATGCAACCCATTCACTTCTGTGAGGTTTTTGATGCATGGGGAATTGATTTCATGGGCCCATTTCCTAAAAGTCAGGGATTCGAGCATATTTTGCTCGCTGTGGACTATGTCAGCCGATGGGTTGAGGCCACCCCGCCCGAGCCGCAGATGCTAAAACCGTTTGCAAATTTTTGAGGAAAAACATCATTTCATGGTTCGGGGTGCCTAGAGTCTTGATTTCAGACGGGGGGTCTCATTTCATCAATGATAAGGTTAGGGCCCTTGCAGACGAGTTCGGCATTGATCATCGGGTTGCCACTCCATATCACCCTCAGACTAATGGTCTTGTCGAAGTATCGAATCGGGAGATAAAGACTATCTTGCAGAAAGTTGTCCGCCCAGACCGAAAGGATTGGTCACAGCTCTTGGACTCGGTCTTGTGGGCTTATCGGACTTCTTTCAAAAATCCATTGGGGACATCTCCCTTTCGCCTCGTCTATGGTAAGCCGTGCCATTTGCCAGTGGAGATCAAGCACAAATCCTTTTGGGCAGTCACTGAGTTACTTTTGGATCCGGAGAGTATAGGAGACCAGAGAAGAGCAGAATTGGCAGCCCTGGAAGAACTGAGAGACACAGCTTTTTCGAACAGCCTACAGTATAAAGAGAAAGTGAAGACATGGCACGATTCGCATATCAGCCATAAACAGTTTGAGCCAGATCAGAGAGTATGGTTGTTTGATTCCAGGCTGAAATTATTCCCAGGGAAGTTGCAGAGCAAGTGGAAAGGTCTGTATGTGGTCAGGAAGGTACATGACAATGGTAGCATCGACATATCCGAACCGTCATCCTCCTCTACCTTCCGCGTCAATGGTCAACGCCTGAAACTTTATCTTGATCATGATCCGCCGACCATTGACGTTGCGCCCATTCTTCTGGTACGAGATATGCCCTTTGACCCATATCATCTGCATCTCATACATGATGATCACTTTTATCTTCCGCTGTACAGATCATCTGTCCATATCACTCTTTCATCGGTTGATATATTTTATTCCTTTTCTTCTTTCTTCTTCTGCCTTCTTCATCTATCAAAAAGATGCCGTCCTTATAGACAGTTTTCATACTTAAGACGTACTTTGTCCTAAATATAGGGGGGTGTGCACCCCGAGTATTTCTATTCTTTGATCCTCTCCATTGTCTCCTCTTCTTGTCTATACTTAGGGATATCATACCCTAAGTATAGGGGGAGACAATCTGAGTACGATCTTTTCATTCCCACCCTTGACCCTCCCTGCGTTGTGTACAGTCTGCTATACTTAGGATTATTTGATCCTAAGTATGGGGGGGCGGTCGACTTCTCATTCATTGATTCATTCAGTCTTTAGACTTGCCTATACTTAGTACGAGTTATGTCTTCTCTTTTCTCTCCGATCTATGAGGACATAGCTCAAGCTAAGTATAGGGGGTCGTATATACTGCGTATATACTTTAGCCATAACTCGTACTTTCGTATTTTCTTATAAATATGTCTAATAATTCATCAAAATTCATTAAAATTCCTTAATAAAAAGGTGTTTTGTTCCTTAAATCCTTTTTGTATATACTGATTAATAAATCAGGTGAAAAGATTTTTGCAAAATGTTTGAAAAATAGTTTGAAAACCTTTGTGAACATCTATTGAAAACTATTTTGAAAATGTTTTGTACATGTTTTCAACCTGTGTAAAAATATGTGTTTTGTAAAATTTCTTTTCTTTGTGTGAAATAAAATGTTTGAAAAATGATTTGCAAATGGTTTTTGAAAAACCTATATATACTGTTTTGAAAGCCTTTGCAAAATGATTTTCAAATGTGTGTACATGTTTGTAAAATGTTTGTGAAAATTATTTTGGACTATAGTTTTCAAAAACTGTGTGAAAAGTTTGTGTCAAATAAAGTTTGAGGAATACATGCATCCCACCAAAATCCACTATATATATATGCATGCATAAAATTGATCACTTACCCTTGTAAATTCTTAAAATCCACTTCTTGTATATATAAGAAGCACTCCCGTGTACATAGTTTTCACCAAGTTTTCAGCCAAAACTTTTTGTTTTCAAAAATCCCAAAAACATTTGCAAAACTAAAATCCAAAAACATTTGAAAAATCTTTTTGAAAAATACAAAAAATTGCATCTGCATGTGCATCATCATCATCTTTTCAAATATCCATAAAAGGTTCAAAACCTTCGAAAATTGCATCACAAAAATATTTTCTTCATTCTGCATCGCATTGCATGAGCATCTTTCGGATTAAGTTTGATGGTTGAACAAGTCTAAGTAAAATCCGGAGATTGGAGCTTGATTGGACCTTAAAATTTACCTAATAACAGGAACCTTATAGGAACTGGGTTTGAGGTACTTCAGGTCTAGTTGACTTAATTCTTTGAGGATCATGGGACTTGGTTCAATGGATTCTTGACTGCCTAAGTAGAGTATTTCGGAGCACACGCACTACTCTTGTTGATAATGACCTAACTTGGACACCTGCACCTTTCACATAGCTCTCCACGGATGAGGTGGTGAGGAGGCAGTTTTCTTTGGCTTGGGGTAGCATATGAGGGTAGTACTTCTAGGCGGAACCTCTCTTCTTCTTATAGTGAAGGAAGTGCACCTCAACTTGGTCTAGTGGTGATGGAGGCTAAAGACAGAAGCTGTGGGTTGCGATAAAGCTTCAAAAGAGGGATAGTCTACTGGCTCAAGAGGAAAATTTCTTGCATATATGCTGCACCATGTAGATATGTTGTATAGAAGTCATCAAAAAAAATGCAAAAAGAACTCCAAAAAAATGGTGGGTCGGATTGAAAATTTAATAACCCCACCGGAGTGTATATAGTCCAATGAAGCAAAAGCTTATGGTATCCATGTTACATCTCATGAAGCTTGCAGCGGGAGACTTGGCTACACTGGCTGAGCTACCAAAAGTCTATACTTCTTCCCCATCTTCTTGAGCCGGTTGCACTTGAACTTAGAAGGGAATACCCCGCTTCTCGAGGAAAGAGTTGCTAGACCGAGGCATTAGAGTTACCAGGTTGGGGGAGGTTGTCTCTTGGTCACTTCTGAGGTGGGGAGCAACATATCACTTACACTGTACAAGTCAGATTCATAGTCGTAAGAGTTTGCGTATGAGTTGAAGTATTTCTGACCTGGCTATTGAGGAGACTTGGACAGAGTTTTGGGATTCTCAAGGACTGTTGGATTTCAAACTTGGTTCTCATTAAGGTTCCGACCGCACTAAAATTCCAAAGGTCCGACTTAAGCTCCAAACTTTGATTTTGTGCAGACAAGTTTAATAATCAAATCAAATCCAACTTTCTTCTTTTTCTTTCTTTTTCTTTTGCACTTATTGCATAAGTGTTTGCTAGGGACTAGCAAAGGTAAAGTATAGGGGGATGATGAATCCACATTTCATCATCTTTATTCTATCATTTTGGCACCAAAAACCTTAGCAAATACCTGTAAATAGCCTTTATTCCATCATACCATCATTCATGCATATGCATCTATTTAGTGTATAAAACACTGTAATTAAGGCCAAAATTATAGAATAAATAAAGAAAAGAAAAAGAATAAAATATTGTAAATATTTTATGACCCAAAACCCTGAGACCTAGCCATCTTGATGAATAGGTCGACCAGGAATAAAGTAGGGGGAGATAAGGGTCAAATACCTAGGTTATTTTACTCATTTCTTATTCATTTTGGGACCTATTTTTGGTCTCACTTTTTATACATCAAATAAAGAAACCTTATACATGAAAGTTGTAGATAATTAAATAAAGAAAAATACAAAATTGATTTCACAGAAAAATAATGTACAGATGAAAAGTTATGGTCTAAATAAAGTTCCAGAATGCCAACTTCCCAGACCCGTATCTCACAAAAAAAACTCCAAATGCAGCATACTCACCTTTAATTGTATATAGAAAAAAATAAGCTATTTAATGGCGGTGGTTTCGCATTTGGTGGAGCTACGGTTTGAAAGTTGAGTTTTGGACCCACATTGTATACTTGTACATATTAAAATATTCAATTTATTCTTTATTAGTTAGTTATTTATTTTTGTATTTTTACAATGTTGTAAATATTACTTGTAATAATTATGTACATTAAAATTGGAATAAAAAAACCAAAATAAAAATAAAAATAAAATACTTGTATATAGAACACATAGATACAATACTCATATACATACCTATGTAATACACTCATATAATTTACAAAAACAAATCAGAGAAATAAAATAAAAATATATTTGTGTATATAAAAGTATTTTATAATTTTAGAAAATCATAAATAAAAATAATAAAATTACAAATACCTAAATAAAAATAAAATACTCAAATATATAGATAATGTACCTATATAGGGGTATAAATGCAAACTTGTAAAAATATGCTCCATAAAATAAATTAAAAATCGTAATAAAATACTACATAAAATTTTAAACATTTTTTATTCTTTAACCAAAAATTAATTCGGCCTTTTTCTATTTTTAAACGAATTAATAAAACATTCTTTAATGCTTTTTCCTGGTTGGTCCACGTGGACCAACCAGGTGGCCAGAAGAATTGACCCCAGGTCAACTCCTCAGCCCTAGCCCTGCGCCTCTTGTTGGACCTTCCCGAGGTCCGACTTTCTCGATTTTTTTCGCCATGATTCGTTGCTCGAGGGTGGTCGATCTCTTCATGAGATTTGTTTACTGTCGATCCATCTACCTCGCCGACCTAGTAGATCTTCCTAGATCTGCTCCATCCACCCGTGATCCCTCATCGAAAACGCGCGCCTTCCATGCTACTTAAGCGACCAGCCACCTTCAAGCCCAATTTTGAGTCCCCTTGGTCCACCCTTCAGCGCCACCTTCGTGCTCCTGAGCTCCTTGGAGGTGACAGCTCCATCGCCAGCTTCTCAGCCAAGGCGTTCGAAGTCGAGGGAACCTCCACCACCTCCGCCAACAGCCGGCGTCGAGGTACCTTTCTTCCCTCTGGCTCCGGCCATCGAGGGCTCGCCCCACCTTCTTGTTTATCTCATTAGGTTCCTGTTAGCTGTAGCTTCAAAAACCCCAAAAAAAATTCTAAGTCCCATCGCTTAATTCGCCCATCCAAGCATCCTCGCCGGAGCGCACCTCCGGCCACCGACGACCACTTCCCCTCGCGCATCGATTAGGTCCACCCCAGGTCCAGGCACTTTGCCCTGGACCTTCTGACTCTTCGTGCAGGTCAAAGACAATTTGAAAGCGCCTGGAGGCGAGTTTTGGCGCTCGCCGGACCGTGGCCAAGCTCCCCAGCTCCGCCACCTTCGCCTGAGCACCTCGGCCGCCGCCGCGGTATTTTGACGCCCCCAGGAGATAGACGAAGACCTGAGGAGCCTCCCGTCCCATTTTGAAGCCAAAAAGCTCATCGGAGACGGAGCTTGACCTCGGAGAACTTCGGCTCGCCGGAGTTCGTCGCGGTTCTTGCTCCGGCCTTCATCACCGTTGGATAGAGGTGGAGCTCCAGATCGCGCGTCGACCGTCCGATCTTCCACGCCCAGCCACCGTCGGATCTCTTTTTGAGATCTAATCTCAGACGTCGACGCCAACCGTCATCGGACGCCCTCGTGCTGCCACGTGGATAAGTGGCTTGGCCCCCGCCGCTGGATCGCGCCTCGCCGCCAGCCGTTGGATTCACGCCACGCGTCATCGTCGGAGCGCCCGAGCGTGGGTATTTTGCATCCTGACCCTCGCACTTTTTGTAGTTAATATTTAGTATTTAAACTTTTGTCTGTAGTGTAAAAGTTTTGTAATATTTGCATAAAGACCCTCAAACTTTGTTTATTTGCATCTAGGTCCTTCGCCACGCCACCTCACGTGACCTGTACACGTGAGGGGGTGGGCATTTTGCAAGGACACCCTCGGTCATTTGTGTGTTATATTTTAGTCCCGAAACTTTCATATCAAGTGTAAACTTTTTGGATATTTTGCAAGTAGGCCCCCAGGGTTTGAAAAATCACATTTCAGTCCTCGCCAGGCGCGTGCAAGTCACGCGCCCTGGTGGGAAAATTGCTAAGGTACCCTTGCAGGTTTAGTAATTGTGTTTTAGTGCTAAAAGTTGAATATTCAGTTCAAGATTTTGTGGAAATTTGCATGTATGCCCCTGGACGTTTGCTAAATTGCATAAATACCCTTGCCAGGACTGTTTAAAGTTTGGATGTTTGTTGTAATTATTTAAAATATCATTTCAAGTCCAAAAATTCCACAAAAATAGACTTAAGCTCCTGGACACTTGCATTTGCACGCCACATTTTTGCATTGCATTTTTATTGCATTTTCGCATTTATTAAAAATCAAAAACATGCATTTATTTCACTATCTGCATTAGAAAACCCATAAAAATTATAAAAACGTTTTGAAAAATTCCAAAAAAATTACCTAGTGTCTATTTTATCCTATTTTAGTGCCAGTCCAAAAATCACTAAAAATCTCAAAAGAAAAACCTTAAAAATTAGAAAAGACTCAAAAACTTCAAAAAAATATAAAAATTCAAAGAAAACCCTAAAAATTACAAACTTTGTTCCTGTGTGTTCTTTATTATATTATCTTTATTCAAAAATTAATTTGGAAAAATTTTGACTTAATTTGCTATTTTTCTTTCCCATTTTAGTTTCAGCCAGCAACTTTTGTTCACTGTTTTCTTTATTTAGCTCTTTAAAAATACCAAAAACATTTTAGAAATTGCCCAAAAATCACAAAAACAGTAGAAAACCACAAAAATACCAAAAAGATTTTATTTCTGAATTTTTGAATATTTTTGCACTCCTTTATAAATATTTTATCTTGTCTTGTATTACATTGTTTATAACTTCCAATATTGAAAAGAAAAAAAAAATTATAAAATATAAAATATAAAAAAAAATCAGAAAAGTAAAAATCAAAATACAAAATTACAAATTAAAATAAAAAAAATATAAAATTAAAAACCCACAAAAATATCGTTGCTTGCTTGCTTAGTGTAGACACTTCACATACACACACTTGTGCACACACTTTTGTGAATTGCCCTGCTTGCTCCCTGTGTTCGAACTCTCTGCATACTTGTCACTATACACCATTTGTGCAGAGTTAAAAATAAATTTTAACTCCACATTATTTCTAATTTATTGATCTTTAGTGTGGGTTAATTGTTGATTAAATTCAGGTTTCATTTGAGAGTCGCCACAGCGACGGTTGTCTCCGCCTTGTGTGAGACACCATTTAGGCTCTCTTGAAATCTGCGTTTATCAGCTATGCCGATACTTCTGATGCTGCTGGGACGGACTCTACTGGAATGCGCGCTGCTGCTGTTGGTGCTGCTGAGGCTGGTACCCTTGTTCGGGCCGGGACTGAACAAAGCGTGGTACAGGGATGGACCTGGTTTCTTGGTAAGCTGGGAATGGTCGGTGAGGCTGACCATTCCCCATCTCCGCTTGTCTGACGATGGGGTCACGGCTATACCAAAGCCCGTTGATCTCGAACACCTGCGAAGGCTCCTCGTATCCAGTTTCCACTTGTGGGGGTGCATGCTGGTCCTGTTGGGTGTAAGTCTGATCCCAGCCACTCTGAGGCCCCGGTGCTTGTTCCTGTACAAGATGGACTCGATGTACAGGTACAGGTGGTGCAGAAGGGGCATGTAGCTTTATCTTAGCTACCTTCTCAGAAAGTTCCTCCACTTGCTTCGATAGACGTGAGAGAGACTCAAGGTCAGTGACTCTCTTATGGATCTGCTCGACCATGGTTAACTTATCAGCAATCATCCCCATGCTGGGAATGAGGTCCTCTGTCAGATCCGCTACAGTCCTGTGGGTTGTCTCATTAGATAAGATCGAGGGAGACAACTGATAGCATCTGGTGGCCTGCGACCTGCCGGTTTCCGCCATCTGCTCTAGTATCTTCCATACAGCATTCTCATTCTTATTCAGATAGCTTCCTCTACAAGCGGCACTTACTAACCCCTGCATCTCCGGGGTTAAACCACAGAACAAGGTCTGGACTAAGATTGCTTTAGAAATGCCGTGGCAGGGACATTTCTGAATTAGGTCATTAAACCTATCCCAGGCATCATGGAATGGTTCACTGGTTCCCTGAGAGAAACTGACAATCTTTGTTCTCATTTGGTTAGTCCTACTGAGAGGGTAGAACTTCTTCAGAAATAAGTCCTTGAACTGCATCCAAGTTGTACATATCACCCCTAGGTTCTTCAGCCAATGTGCTGCCTTATCTCCTAAGGTAAAAGGGGTGGCCTTCAGTCGAATGTAATCCTGCCCAACCCTAGGATGGCTAAGGTTGTTGCAAACCAGCTCGAAGTCTCGGAGGAAGGCATATGGTTCTTCATGGGCATTTCCGTTGAACTTCGGTAGCAGGCTAAGGAAATGGGGCTTAAGCTCAAATGCTTCGGCAGGAACCGCTGGTGCCAACCAACTTTGTATCTCATTCTCTGATGGGTTATAGGCATCAACCATTGATCGGTCGATTCCTCCTGCAGCAATGATTTGTCCCATTCTTGCTGTAAGAGTCGCATTCGTTTCTTCGGCTGTGGCGAGGCGAGCCAATACTTGCTGGAGTGGATCATCTTGGTTTCTCTCATCTGGGGTTTGCTTTGGTGGCATCTTGTCCTCTAGTCCTGGGTATGAAACAGGGCTTGTGTTAGAGGAAGAATCAAGGAAGGGATTCTTACCGAGGCAATGGTCTTCCTCGGTAAGTTCAGAGGAGATGAAAGGGTTGGTCTGAGAGTAACCACCCTGGGTGTGAGGGATCCAGAACTCAAGAGGGTCATGAGTCCTGGGTGGTCCAAGGTGCGCTTGGGCCGGTGAAGATGATTTTCGTGAGGGACTCAAAGAGAGATTGGCGACTAATGTGTCGGTATTCCCCCAGTCAGTCATCTTGAGGTGGCGAGAAGAGTCGGGAGTTCTAAGTAAAGATAGGATTTTACTCCTACCTGAAGCAAGCAATTCAATTCAAGACCCTGGGTTCACACTCAACACAGTGAAGGACTCGAAACCGAGTCCAATTTATCTTGTTAATTTTAAGTGTGATTTTTCAAGCAAGATAGCAAGGATTTACGCGGACTAGAGGGAAGTCGGCTCAGAGCCGGATGCGTCTTTCCTGTGTAACCTGTCGCCTAAGATACCGCCGGTCCTTCCTTTCTTCGCTCCTATCCCAAGTTGATGGACTCAAAGACCATGCCTCTATCTACCTGCAAGCAGGCGGAGGCTGACAAGGCTGGGACTTCGCCCCGAAGGGTTACTAGCAACTTGTCGCGAAGTACCGCTGGTTCACCCCTGACTACCTGTAAACAGGCGGAGGCTACTTGGTACTAGTCAGTGAATTTAAAAATATTCAACTTGTGATATTTGCTCTGATCAGTTGGCCCGTGATATGGAAGGCGGGGATTTGGGCTCTGCCTTAAGGTGTTCACTCTCAAGTACCCTCACTCAGCCTGAAAACAAGGTCGGGGATTAGTCTCCCGCAAATAATTTTCCAATTTTATCGATTTTTTTGGTCAATACTGTTAGCAGTCTCTGTTTTAAGTTAAGTTCTCACTTGTTAGTCCAACCACACAGCACGCCTATCGTCCAGTCCCAATTTCCGTTTAATTTAAGTGTGAAAAAAATAGAGGGGAAAATCGAGAAAAGCCGATGCACGAAAAACAATGATGTGTATGCTGAGTTAAGAAGACTTATAGTGATCCCTTTGCTTGTATGCAGGATGCAAAACAGAATTGAAATTTTTACACTACATGAAAATGCAGACGACAAAATCCGCTCCTAGACAGGCAGTTCTATTAGCGAGTGAAGAACATGTTGATTTGACTAGATCTGCGGTCTACGTGCGTCTTTTAAGTGTATGTGTGGTCCTAAAAATTACGAGCACAAGCAATTCTTAAAGTGGCTCGAGGAGCCGCTAGTGCAAGCCTAAGTTACAATTCAACCACACAGCACACGGGGACACGATTCCACTATTTTTACACACGCGAGAACCCAAACGGGAACCGCTAGAAATAATGCGAAGAAAATGAGAAATACAAGTCCTCTCAAATCACTCAAACAAATTAAAATGCAAGTTCCTCAAAGCGTCTTCGTCTCCGGCGTCCCTCGCACAAAAACAAGTTGAGGTCAGATAGAGAACGGCACAAAAATACGAAAATTTAAAAGACAGAGAAATATTCACAAGAAAAACCAGGGGTCAGACTACCCGGGGATATAAAATCAAACAATCAGAATTTCACTGCAAATTAACCTAACCCGTGCCTCCCCAGCAACGGCGCCATTTTGATAAGCGCTTCTCGCTACCCTTGTTAATTCGAGCAAATTAATGTCCAACTTAATTTATTATGTTCGTTGCAGTCGGATAACGAGAGGGAATATCAAAAACCACTTTTAATTTAATCAAGTTAATTTCAAGTGGCAAAATTTTTTTTACTTGGTGAAGTCCAAGGTCGAACTCAGAGAGGCATCTGTCTCCTTAGGTGAATTTTTAGCAAAGTTCCAGTGTTCGATTTTCGAGGAATAATTTTTTGGGTCTTTTTCTATTTTCTATGCAAGACTCATGCAAAAATCATGCCAATTTAGAACATAAATCAATTAAATATTCAAATGACGTCCAAAAATAATGAAAATTGGTCAGATTATGAAATATGATGAAATTAAGCTACCCTAATTTTTTTGGAATTTTCTGACACTAAATGAACTTACTGTGAATTAAAAATGAATACATGGTGATTTTGACTAATTTAATTTTAATAAATATCAAATCACAAAATTTTTGGGAATAAAAATTATCCTAGATAGATCTAAAGACGAGGAATCCAGGAAAATTGTCTGACCTTACTTTTAATGTGAAATGAACCTATTAAAAATAAACTAAGGGAATCACCAAATAATTTATTTAGGCCTCGAAATGCGTACAATTGAGATGAAATTTTTATGCAAATTGAAGTTAATTATCCTCGAGCTAATGTGATTTTTTGGAAATTTTTGGAGTCACAAAGAGATTAATATTGATTAAAAGGTGAAATTGGGCAAAATATGATAAAAATGGACCAATTAATTAATTAAAAATTTCACTATTATTACAAAAAATGGACAAGTTGAACTACAATATGCAATTTTTGGAATTTAAAAATGATGAAATATGGACACCTAAATATGCGTGCAAAGACAGGGGTGTAACTGCAATACAGGAAATAAAAATTGCTCAAAATAAAATATGCTGACAAGGACCTTTATGCAATTGCCTAAAATGCAGGGGGTGGAATGCAAATTCTCCACTGACGCGCGTGCCCTCACGTGGGGGCGCTTCACAGGGACTGAATTGCAATTTCAGAAACTTTCCAGGGCCTAAGTGTAATTTGCCCAGGACGCACGTGCTTCTCACGTGGGGTACCCTAGGCTTGGTGGACTTCGAAGGCTCAGGCGTTGGCTCGGCTACTCTGGAGGTTCGGTCGAAGGCTCGGAGAAGGTTCGGGTAGTCTGAGCCTAAAGGTCGGGGAAGAGGCTCGGACCAGGCGACGTGGCGCGATGGGGACCGTCGGATCAAGGATGATCCAACGGCTGTTGGTTGATGACGCGTGGCGAATCAGTGGCCGTTGGTTCTGGATTGATCCAACGGTGCCTGGTGCTCGATGAAGATGACGACGTGGCGCGCTTCTGACCGTTCGATCAAGATGATCGAACGGTGGCTGAACTTCGTCTTCAACGGTCCTCCGCCATTTGCGGAGGAGAAGGCGGGGCTCCGGCGAAGGGGAGCTTGCTCTGCCCTGTTGTCCTGGCATCTATGAAGGTCGAGGGCGGGTCTGAGGTATCTCGGAAGATGTGCGGCGGTGTGGCAAAGCCTCAGGTGGTTTCAGGAGCGGAGGAGGAGCTCTGGGGCACGATGGTGATGAAGCTCGAAGGGAGCTCCGACGAGCTTCCGGCCAGTGAAGGAATGTCACCTGCCAGGGATTAAAGGATAGCCGAAGCACGTGGGTGTGTTCATGGAGGTGTGCAGGGTGAAGTGAGAGGCCTAATCGGAGTGAAGGGTGTCCGGCGATGGTGCTCCGCCCAAGTGGCTGAGCTGGCGTCGATGAAAGATGAAGTGCGTCGTCGGAGGGAGATAAATGTCGCGTGAAGATCAGAGCTCCATCGCGAAGCTCGGCAAGGTGAAGGTGGAGCAAGAAGATGATGATGGAGTGTGAATTAAATCGAAGAAATTAAGAAGAAAACAAGAAGAAGATCAGAAGAGGATGGAGGGGGTTACCTGGGGATTGGAGCTCGGTTTTTGAGCTCCAGGTCTTCGTCGAAGGATCAGTAGAGTCCTGAGCTCACGCAGCTCACGGATGGAGGCTGCAGCACGGCGGTAGCGGCCGTGGATCTCGCCGGAGAAGAAGGCCCGTCGTCGCTCGAAGAATCACTCGATTTCTGTCACCAATCGATGGCTCTGGGCTCAAGGTTTCTCTTTGGGGTGGCGGATGGGTGTGAAGGTGGCCGGAGATGGTCTATTTATAGGGCAATGGTGGCGGCAGGGATGGAGGAGAGGCGAAGTTCGTGGAAGTTGTGGAGCGTCTCTGGTGGGAGTTGTGGAGAGTGAGGTAGCTGGCGAGGATAAGGGGAGAGTGGTGATGATCGTGGAGGTGTTGGCGGTCAAAGAGGGTGGCAGGAGTGGAGGCGAAAATAGAAAGGGGCGACGTCTCGCGCAAGGCTGAGAACGTGGGAGAGAGGTCGTCTGGAGGTAGGAGACAGGGTCCTGACCATTGGATCTCGTGATCCAACGGTGGGGAAGAGGGCGCTCAGGGTCGGCTTGGATTTGATCAAGTGTGAATTGATCATGGGGCGTGATGGCGCCACGTGGCTCGGCGAAGGCAAGGCGCGAGCGGGCGGTCCAGATCAGAGATTGGCGTTCGATCGGGCAGTTGAGATGATTGTGGAGCTAGCGGCTCAGATGGAAGGGCTGAGTGCGTGATCGAAGGGCTCAAAATGCGCCATGCGTTAGGCGGAGGCGGGCGGTTGAGATGGAAGATGGTTGATGATCAAATGGCTGAAGAAGAGGGCGTACATGGAGGTGGCGCCACCGTTGGATCTGGATGGAGATCCAACGGTTGTGGGCGCGGGCGGCTAAGGCGAGGGGAGCGGGCCGCGTGGCGCAATCAGAGGGCGCCACGTGGCCAGCTATGAATGGCTGAGAGAAGAAATGAGTTTAGAGAGAGAAGGAGGCCGAATTTGGAAAAACTCAAAACATGAAAGTTGTAGATCTCGATGAGATCTACAAGTTTTATGTTGACCAAAGATGGAGATGAGGTCAAATATGACACAAAAAATACAGGAATACAAATATACATATGTATAGTATACATAGAGGCCCAAAAACCCAACTTCTTCCTATGAGCTCCAACTTGGATGAAATTAGTCTCATTTTAAAGGTCTTTTAATGTGTATTATTCTGAAAGTGAGTAGACCTATTTTGGAGGTTGTATGATGGAGTTATGGGCTTTCTAAGATCCAGAGGTTCTAGGGCTTTATTGAGTGCTTTTACAAAGGAGATCTCTGACTTCTTTCCTTATGTTATATATATAATAAGGGAGGTGCTATTTTATAGGTGAATATTTTACAAGTGATCCTGGCTTCTTATTTAATGCAAATGGAGTGCTAAAATGCATAATTTATGCTTGCATGTATGAATGTAAATTATGTACTATAAAGGGAAATATGCATCTATTTACTCGGGAACAAGACTCTATTTTCAACTTTTAGAGTGATGAATCACAGATTCATCAGCCAACAAGAGTAATCCTTACTTCTTTCATGAGGATTAAATCTGTCTGTACAGAAACCTATAACTCAATTCCTTCTTTCCTCTAAAAATGAAGGAAAGGTTAACATCAATTCGTTCCAACAATCAGACTCCGATGGATGTTCCATATACTCCTTACAACTATATTCTGTATGCCATAACATACTTTTCATTGTTTCTTTACAATAATATAATCGCTTCAATTTCGAAGTTCATTGAAAATAACGTAAGACTTTCCTTGATATTTTTTTCTACTCTACTTGATTCCTGAAATCTTGTCTCATGACATTCGGATAACGTGTCGAATATTCATGTTCTCCGTAATATATAATATGGTGATTTATACAAGAGTACATCTTAACCTCGGCTAAACCCATCTTACACATCAATTTTTTGTTTTATAATAATTTCCAGGTAATTTATAAATATTCGGATAATATTTTCTTAATAATTATAGTCATGCCATCAAAATTATGATATGTCATATTATAATCCATATTCATCGATAGAAGTTCTGAAATTGCTGAGAGTTCTTGAATGTATTTGCAACCCAACCATAATGACTCTTATGCCTTTTTCAAGAACTCGTAGAAGTATGTTGTCTCACCTTATGGTTCCTCTTCGTCTGGACATCCAATGTTAAAATCTGGACCTAAAATGTCCATAACTATATCTATAAAAGGATTGATAGTGCGCATCATTTAACTCAATCGTGTGATCGAAGACCTCACCGTGCCTCCACCAAATTTGATATCAATCTATGAAACTATTTTTGTAAAGATGCAACTGAGTTTCATCCTCAGATCTCTTCTTTAATAAACGACACTTTTGACATGGACATAAGATATTACCATTGGAATCTAACACATGAGAAACTTGGGCATAAGCAAATTTCACAAATTCTTGAATGCCTTTTTGAAAGGTCTTTATAACACGTCCATCTACTCTACTCTTGCACATCCACTCGATATTGACTATCGATTTCACCTGAATTTAAAAATTCATAAAGTTAAATGAGGAGAATATTAGGCTTAAGTTGTGAGATCAGACCTAGAAAATCTAAACCAAAATCCACCGTTGGCCTAAACTTATTTTACTAATTTTAGAAGATGAAAAGAGAAGTGGTTTCATTAAATTATCACTTGAGCTCATCCATAAGGATTCAAACTTACTATAAGGATGATCATTGTTACATGATTGCTTATTTCTGAGGAAAAATCGGTAGCATAACATTGCGCCCCTCCAGTATACCCCATAAGCCAATCACAATCAACTATTAAAATTATCATTGTAGTGATAATATTAATAGTATATTATGATTGTTTTGGTATACCGAAGAGGAGTGAGGTATGCAACCGAATTTCCATCAGAAATAAATTACAACATGTGACAACGATCATCTTATAATAAGTTTGAATCCTTACGGACTCCCCTAGGATCTCTGAACTATGGAAAGCCAACATAAATGTAATATTTTAATATCACTTTACATCATACAATTGTACATGCTACAAATGAATGATCTTAAAATATTGGGTTCTTACCCCTCTGAGATATCGCGATTCAGTTATGGTCCCTCCCTTTTTGGGATCATCACTTGTACCCCCGACTTCTTACCATTCTATCACTTCTGCCCCTCACGTTAGTGACCGTCCATACCCAACGCAAACAGACGTTAACTTAAGGGACACAAGAGAAATTAAATTAAAAAAGGGTTTGGAAAGTCATCACATCCTCTTCTTCATCATCTCCCATCTTCTTCATCTTCCTCTCCTTCTTCCCCTCCCCAGCCCCATGCTCCTCCACCACCTCCTCTCCCTGCCTCCAGCTCCTCCTTCCATCCCGAACTCCTCCCCTCAACCCCCACGCTTCCCCCAACTCCTCCACGTCGCATCCTTCGGCCCGAGAACCTCCCCCCCCCCTCCGCCACTGCACCTCCCCCGACGTGTGCCTCTTGTACCCGATCTTCAGTAGACTCATTCCCCAATCCGTTGATCCATATCCCCTTTGAAGGATATGGGAAAATCCACAAGCGCATCTCGGAAGCGTGATGATCGCATCGAATGCGATCGGGAGTGACTAGTCGCACTAGTTGCTTGATGCAGCGGAAATTAAATTTTTTTTATGTGATGAAACCACATGATCCAAGAACACTTCTCGGATCATTTCATCTAAACCACAAACAAGTAATAGGATTACCTCTTGAAGCGTGGTTGCGATCGAGTCTCTAAACCAAGAGACCTCTTGTCTCAAGTCCGATCCGATGGAGGATTCGCTTGCGAGCGTGGGGATGTGCTCCTCGCAATCCATGTTGATGATCCAAGTGACGAATCTCCTGATCTCGTCACACGAGATCCAACATCTTCTTCACGAGCGAGACACTCTGAAGGAGATGGAGATTCACGAGTAAGAACTCCAGCAGCATAACGACGATGCTGCAGCGATGTCAATTCTCTCAAAGGCTCCATGGTGGACAGCCATAAGAGAGAGATGGAGAGAGGCACATGACGTGTAGAGAGAGAAGAGAGCATTCATTATAATCATCTAACATCTATCTAGAAGAGCAAGGGTGCCTCTTCTTATATAGGGTTTTGGGAGTTCATGGATCTCAATCCATGGACAACACACAATCAATGGTTGAGATTGATTTGTGTTTCTTTCAATGGCCATGATCTTATTGTGAAAAACACAACAACAATTAATTTAATTTAATTTAAAATATATCGATAACTCAATATATTTAAATTCAAATCAAATCAATTAATTATACTTGAAGATAATGACGTGATAAACCATATCCCTTAAAAATATGGGACGGCCACTCTTCTCATGAGATCTCATTTATCTCATGAGATCTCATTGTCTCATGAGATCTCATTATCTCATGATATATCTCCAAAATTTACAACAACAATTGTTGTAAATTATTTCACAAATATAACTCACAATTATCTTGTGAAATATTGCAATCATGTTATTAAAAAATGTGAATCACATTCACATCCCAAAACAAAATGTAAATTATATTTTCAATTAATCATCTAATGTGAATCCAATTCGCACTAATAATTAATTAACAAATATAAATCGCAATATGCTCTCTCTTATATATTATAAATCACATTTATAATATATATGATTAATATGGATAGTGCTATCCACATTATTCATATCCATGGTAATTAAATCACATTTAATCATCTTGGATCTCTTTTCTCATGTGCCCAAATAACATGAATCACATTCACATTATTAAATCATATTTAATTATCTTAGATATCTCTCCTTATAATATGAATCAATTTCTTATTATCCATGATAATTAAATCACATTTAATTATCAATTTTCTCGATGCTTGGATACTTATATCAACAATGAAATATCCATGAACTCTTTCAAGAATAATGCACTTTCTCCGCAGATACTTGGAGATAAGGACAGGGCGATTGTATTGTTCCACGTATAGTGACGTGGATATTGAGATCACATCTCAAATCCAGATCTCGGGCCTCTCATAGATGCTTGATTAAATCAATATCGCAAATCTAATCTTCTCATTGCATCTGAATCACATTCAGATCATGTCCAACATTTGGACCAAGATCATATTACTTCTCTAATGAGATGAGTCACTAAAATCCAGACCCGTTTCATCACTCCCTAGGAATGGAAGCGTCATGGTTATACAATCGTTTATGATCACATCACCCTCAGGTACTCTCAACACTTGTACATCCTGCATACTGGAAGACCTAGAATAAACCCGAAGTATTAGATCAACTTTATACTGTCTACTTCAGGGTTTTATCAGTAAGTTTCTCATTTGATCATTGGGATTTGGTATCGATCATATACTTTCCAAAAGCATATATCATACCTAGGTCTTGATCATATACTTTCCAAAAATATATATCAAACCTACAAATTCAGTCAAGCTTCCAAAGCGAGACGACCGTGCATGGAATTTGATTCTTCCCAATATTTTATGAGTGAGCTCATGTCTTCCGATTCAGTAGTGAACCTGTATGATCCCTTTGAGAGATCGTATTACTCATATGCCCTTATATGCACACCAATGCGCCGATGTATAGACCTTGGTTAGGTCATCAACCTATTGGTCTGCCAAATGTACATACTCAGACATATAGTAACACATCTGTCTCCGGTCAGAGGATGCGTGCCTATATCGTGACAGCATACGACATAGGACTTTGGTTATCTCGATCTCGTTAAGTCAACTCTTTGACCTAACTAATCTGACACCTCCAAATCTTCATTCCTATGCAGAGGACCTGCATCAAGAGGTCGGTCAGATATCAGCCTATGTAAGAAAGGATTGTCATCTCCTACTCAGGCTGGAGATCACATCTTAACAATCATTTGACATTGTTTGATGAGTCCTCAATCTAACTCTTTAGATATTCATTCAAGCACCAGCCTCTATGATTCAATAGTTGAACCAATAGCTGTATGATTATTAAATGGTCATGGTACATAACCCTAATGTACTAAGGGACTTATTATGCAAATTAGTTATTCTTCATTTCAGATCAGGGAATGATATTCGCAATAACATTTATTGCATAATGGCTCGTCGTGGGCTCGTATGTCCAACAATCTCCCACTAGCCCAAAAAAATCATTAATGGGCTAATCATTTAAACCCACACTCATGTAACAATCATAGGCTATTTAGAAAATAGCTTGGTAAGCCTGATCAGTCACTCTATTCTCTAAAGACTATGCTAAGTCCTTTTACGGCACTTGCATATCCCTAGGTAACGGTGCTCGCATCCAATGCGAATGTTGCATCTTATGCAACCAATACTCAATCTTGATAAAGCAATTATAATGTCCTTGACACTATTGCTCAGTAATTATTATAACTGGTATTTCCATAATCCTTATCAGAATACCTTTATTCCTGGAGATCTCTATCTCCCAAGGCATCTACAAGTAAGACCTTTTAGATCACTATCTATAAAGTCTGAGGTTTTTGATGATGAGACTTTGAGATCATTATCTCTAAGTCTTGTCATCTTTTGAAGATATTTATTATTACTGCAATCAAGTGTTTTATTTCTATGATAGGATTAGTAACAGTTTACTACTCCCACTGCATGGCAAACATCTGACCTTTTGTACACATCTAGCACATACGAGGCTTCTAGCAACCGATGCACAAAGGCAAGCAGTTTTAGCACCATCAACACTTGATATGTTATCCCTTCAGATTGGTCAGAGTCAAATCTCAAGGGAAGGAAGCCTTCCTCGAATAGAATATATCCAGGATGTACCAATAAATGTGACAATCACAATTCTCTCTCTTCTCTTTGCTTGTGAACAACTTCAGAACTAAGATCTAAGAGGTATACTTGAGATCATATCTCAAGGTATGAAATAGCCAGATCATAAAATACTTATCATCATCCTTATATCACTCTAAATGATTAGGATATTATCTACATTTAGCACGATGAACATAAAGGCACTCCTACTAAGCTTCATATGGTTCATCAAGATCTAATCTGAAATCATAACATTTATAATTTCATCAAATCTTATGTTCCAACAAGAAGTTTTTTGAGTCCATAGATGGATTTCTTTAGCTTTCACACCTTATTTTCCCCCATCATGAAAGCCGGGGCTACTTCATGTGAATATCCTCAGAGAGGCATTCATAGAGGAATGCAATCTTGACTTCCATCTCGAAGATGTCAAAGTCAAGTTGTGTAGCTAAAGTTAGCAATAATCCGATGGGTTTAGGCATGGTTACTGAAGAGCAAGTCCATCGCAGCATGTCTTCTCTTCTAGTGTGTAGCTCATGGCTTCGAAATGAGCTTTGAAGGTCTCTACCTTATCATCAGATTCTCTTTCTCTTGAAGATCCATTTACACCTTTATGGGTCTTACCCATATAGGTGGATCCTCAAGGGTCCATATACAACACTTGTATATGAAGTCTACTTAGACTTTATTGCTAATGTCCATCTTTCAATCTCATGATCCTTAGGAGTTTCATCACATGAAGTCCGATCATTGTCAGACTTAATCGACATATGGAATACATCCTCAAACTCATTTGAAGAGGTGTTAATGTTTCATCTTTAATTATCCTTTTAGTTTCCGATTTTAGGAGCCTCATTATCATCTCAAGATTAAATGAGTTCCTTTACTTCATTTTCTTCTTGATTCTCAAGAGTCTCGGCCTCTAAGAATCACATTCTCAGAGATGAGATATTTTAAGAATCTCAAGGTCATAAAGTAGGTATCCCATACCATCCTTTATTTTCCTAATGAAGTAGCACTCTCTAGTGCTTAATTCCAGCTTACTTGCATGGAATCTTATTAAGGATATATAGTGTAGTCTCTACTACATATATACCTGAAAACTAAGAGGTAATTATGCTAAAAAACATCATGGATCAAACCATGTCACACATGATCCAATCGTATCTCCCTACAACTCTATTGAGTTCAAGTTTATCAGGAGGAGTGAGATAGAAATGATATTCATATCTCCATAAGGTATTCTTTGAATTTTATCTAACAGGTACAAGCTACCTAGGTTAGATCAAATTCATTTCATCTTTCTTCAAACTTTAGTCTAAACCAAAATTGTGAAATCTTTAAACATTTCAAAGGTTTCTTAGGTTAAGATAAGAAATCTCATATCACAAATAATCATTAAATGATATCACATATCATCAATGTTTATTATGATACAGATGATCCACATACATCAATATGTATAAGATCATGAATACCCTGACATCTTACACTATTCCCAGAGAAGAGTATATTGGACATATTTACTTTGAATACAATATTCACAAGTATGTAAGATTTGAACTTTTAGACAATCTAAAGTTCAATACCTCACTAGTCTATTGATCATGTCAATAGATATAAGTTCAAGACTCAATGCTGGATCACTGTCAAATGATCTTCATCCTCCTATTGACTTGTTTAGATTTAATTTTCAGTATTAGAAATCTTAATGAACCATTCATTGATTTTCTAATTTTGTGGAGTCCACTAGATGTTAGATTACTATCTGAAATATATCCATCATAACCTTTTATGATAATTCTATCTTAGAATTCATGTTTATTTCCAACATTTAGAAACAAACAATGAGTGTATTCTAATATCTAGGCCATAGAGACATTCTCCAAGACTAAGACTCTCCCACTGAAACTTTGAAGTCTATTAATCCAACAAAAGATTGTTGCAACAATTGCATAAATATCCATGTGGATAACAATAAACCTTAAGATCAAATTTTCAGTCTTCTAAAACATATGCAACAATTACAAGTGTCATTAGAAGAATGAGATACAATTATTAGACTTTAATCTTATCTTATAAGAAAGTTAATTTTCAATGATCAAATGTAGATTCTTTCGATGCACTATCCGAGTCCTTCTCTAAAGATTCTTGATAGTCCAGATGGTCATAATATCAATACATCGACTCATTGCAATATTGGCATTCATCCAACTATCTGGATGCTATATGGAAGTCACAGAAGCAGGGTCAACTCTTTGACTTTCCTTCTTGCTTGGGTCAGACCCATGCTTCCATTGCGCTCTCTTTATCTATGAACAACCATTGCTCAAGACAAAGGGATCTCTTATGTTGGACACAAAAGATTTCAATATAAGAGAACTTCAACACTTATACATGCTTCATTTAATTCATATAATATAAATATTATGAAGATTCATGAATGACTTGAGTATAGACAGTAGAATGATGACATTCATCATTTCTACATCCATCTAGACTCTTAAAACATTGGTTCAGGTAGGTATTCAACATTTTGAATATATCATCTCTTTCGAGCTACCATTCTGCATAATGCAGAAACCATGTCATTCATGATTATAGTCTAAAGCACATATGTATGCCAAAATATCTTCTTTGATTTTATATGGATTATTCGACAATTACGATCACCATCGACATGTCACTTCAAAGTATACTCAATGAAAGATCAAGACTATAGAGACATACGAACCCTAAAGTGATGTCGTATTGTCTTATTTAATTGTCATACCTCATTATGGTAGAGGAAATCTCTACATTGAAAGTGATAAGGAAATGAACTTTCAGTGTTGACATGCAAGTACAGTATTGGATCATGAGTCCAATCCATGATATATACTAGTTATTATAGAGGATATAAATGAAGATCGGTTAATGCAAGTGTAT